>CM075658.1:26912429-27512429 GCA_037954105.1 Canavalia gladiata
AATTGTCTTTTGATTTTAATTTTTTTGTTATTGTAGTATTATGAACAAAATAAATTAAAGTGACCTAACTTTTTTGCAAATTACATGGAACCTTATAAGCATGTGATAAATCACTTGCTTAAGGCCTGTAAACATGCGGTGGACTACAAAATTGTTATGGTGCCACTGTTTTGTTTTAATATTTTAGGGTGGCATCAACCTAAACATTGGATGAGATAGTTTGAAATGAGCCAACATATACCTCGGTTACCATCTTAACCTGAAGACATCCTTGGGATAACCTTGAAGGGAAAATGGATGAAAACTGGGTGAGGGTCTTTGGTCCCTTTTTAATCACCTGTAATAATAGACATCAGTATGTATGTTTAGATGTGCCATTGGAGAAGTTATTGAGCTCTAACTCTGATTACATGTGATGGTACAATAGAAATACATGATATTGGATAACAAAACAATATGTTATCAAAGGATGAGTGATAAGTATTTATTTAACTTCTAAATATTTTATTATTCTTTATAAATGTTCATACTTGTTTAATGCTAACAATAATTTTCATTTGATTTATTGCTTTATTATAGATGGATAAAGTGGAGATGATCCACTACTTGACTACTAAGATTGCACAGTCAGGAATGTTTTCTTTGGCAGAGGTTATGGATCAAGTTAAGGAGTATACATAGATCTTTGTTTTGTTGAACAAGGAACAAGATCAACTTGTTGAGGTGAGACTTAGTGCACCTACTCCTACATAGCAAGCCCCTTGACCAAATGTTAGAGCAGCCATCCTAAATACTAGAATAAAGTGTCAAGGCCTACAACGTCGAAGAAGACGTGTCAAATATCAACATGAGCAGATTCCAACATTTCCATAGAGGCAAGAGAGGGACAATATTTTGTCCCAATACAAGAGGTTGCACTGTCACCGATGCCCATATGCTCCTATTCTTCTCAAAGCTATCGCAATTTTTGAGGTAAATTGCATAAATAATTTGAATTTTGAATTATTATTATAATATATAATTTTTTGTATATTATAATGACTAACCCAAATGTTTTACTACATATAAGTGCAAGTCCATCGGAGTTGGGTCCATCTATTGAACCTGTAAAAAAAAAATTAAATGTAAGGAAATGTGAGAAAATATGTTATATATAATATGAATACAATTGTGTACACTATCTAATTTAAGCAAATCTTACTTTAGTTTCTGATTTTTGAAACAGTGGTTGAAATTGCTTCCAATAGGTCGATTGTAATACACATGATAAGCGTGAGAAGACTTCCATCCCAAATGCAGATTCTTTACTGTAGTTTTGATACTTTGGTGTCTGTTAGAGATTAAAATAACTCCATTTTTTGGGTAACATTTCCTATGAGCAGTGTTAAGAACCAACTTTATGAATATAATGTCTCACCCTCAACAATAGTAAATACAATCAGCAGCATAGAATTATTACCATCTTATGTTGTGACTATGAGTAACGTACCTCTATATTTTCTATATAGGAAGGTGTCATCAATTTGTAACAATGATTTTTAATAATTAAATGGCTTACAACATTGTCTATAAGTCCAAAAAACTCTAAAAAATTCAACCCGTTTTGAATGTAATCACAAATTTTAACATCACTCATCTCAAGTTTATACCTCGAGTCTGGAGAAAAATTGAATCATCTTATATAATAATTTGGATAATAAAGAATATGATTCATCTCAATCTTCAAATACACGAATGATTATTTTTTGTTTCTCAAACCTAGCTTTCTTACATGATACTTTGTATCCATGTTAACTTAGTATTCTTTTCTAAATTAATGATATAGAAACATATAGTTTTTAATTTACCATCCCTAATTAATAAACAATACTATTAGTTTAAACAATAAAATCAATGAACAACTTTTAGTAAATTTGAAAAGAATTCACAGCACATACCTAAGATACAAGAACAAATGGAATTTGAGTTTAATTTATTATAGTCTTGAGAAAAAGACACATTCATGCAATTGTATTGACCATCCCGTTTAGTTACACATCACTTATCTAACCTCTTTGATTTAATTTCCCTTATTTGCCATGAACAACCACTAACATGACTTGGACAACAAACATAAAGATGGACGAACTTTAATTTAATAACAATAAAAGTTTGATGTACATTCGTTGAATCATGTTTCATTATCAAATGCATTTCATTTTTTTCTCTCAAATTGTAAATCGACAAATAGTTTATCACCAATAATCCAATTAGGTGGTACATCAATAGTACAAAAGTTTCTATCTTCATCCAAATATTCTCATGAAATATTGGTGTAGTGAGAACTAATACTCCAAAATATCATTTTTTATGTATTTATTAAAAAATAATTACTTTCTTTTAAATATTATAATAATAATTACTTATCATTAAATTAGTTTAAATATATTAAGTACTTGATTGACTCATTTGACTTATTTGTTGTTGATATACATCACGTGATGCATCCAGTCCACCATACAAACTTGGTTTAGACCTCACTAAGATATAAAGCTCTTCCCTATCATTAATGTCATTCAAATTTTTCCAATCTCGTTCATTATCATCTAGATGATCATCATCCTTGTTATTACTTTCATTTATTGTTGATAGATAACAATTTTTATTATCATCATTTGATAAATTTATACTTCTTGGAAAACAACATTGAAATAAATTTTAAAATAAAAATATTAATAGAACTTATAACTTTTCTTACAATATCCTTTAATTAATTATTTCAAAATTCTTGTTAATGGAGTTGTATCATCTTCAACATGAGTGTCACAATTATCATGTTCTACCAATGTTGTCGAACTACCAAGTGTATCAATTTTGGTATATAGTTCAAGTATCAACATTAATGATTATTGCTCAAATGCATTAATCATGCATCTAATATCTTCATCATCTCTTATATAAAACCCACTATGTTTTTCCCTATCAATTAAATTTAAAAATCTACCTACTAAAAAGAAAATAATTTGGTATGATGTTATTTTTATTTATTTTAAAAATTTTCTTAAGTTTACTAAAATTTATATTTTTTCTAACTTGAATTGGTTTTTTATTTCCTTCAAAAGTAAGACCTTTCGCTCCCTCAAAAATTTTACCATTAAAATACATAATAATAATAATTTTATCTATCACAAACTTTTTTAAAACACAATTTCAAAAGTTAACAACTTCAAAATAACCTTAAATTAATTTTAAAAAACCTAACATTATTGTATAAAATAACCCAGATGATTTTATCTCTCTCAAAAATTTGTTCAACCCTAAATTAATTTTAAAAACCTAACAATATTGCATAAAATAACTCAAGATATTTAAAAATAAATAACTCAAGTGATATTATCCCTCTCACAAATTTGTTCAATCTGGCAGTAAATATTTATATAAGGTTCAAACCTATAAATTAATACGTTTGATGGGATAAAACACATAAAATGATACGTTATAAAAATTTAAAATGCATAAGTTTATGCATATTATACATCTATCATTCATTGACATTTGCGCATAAATTTATAACTTTTAAAATTTTAAAATGCATCATTTTATGTATTATATTATGTGTTTCACTCATTCTCTCTAACAACGTCTCTGTGTGTCATTTCTTCCAGTTTTTAACATCCATATTAAGCATTATAAAATACATAACACCTCCGACACATTATTGAACACGTTGGAGTCACTACTTTAAATTCCTTCCCAAAATAATTTTTAAAAACATTCCATTTTAGAGATAAAAAATAAAAATTACCTTTTTGTGATAAAAAAAAAACCAACAATTTAACTTAAAGTACAAAACACTATTTACCACTTTGTGAAAAGTCAATATTTTTTCCTAGAGCTAGAATGGCCAAGAGAAGAACTAGACATGGGATGCTTCGAGGTATGGATTAAGACTAGCTAATTAGAGTAGGGGTTGGATGCAATCGTTGATCATGCAAAGCAAAACACATGCCTAGATGAACACAAACGGTGTTGGACTGACATAAAACGTGGGATTCACATGATTTCAACTAGAGGTTGGATGTGGGAATCAAAGATGCTTATATGGTTGAAAACGAATGGATGAATGCCACAAAGAATTAATGACTTGAGTAGTTCAATTTAACAGGTTGTAAAGTTAACAACATACAAAAAGAATAAGTATGAAAAAAAAAAAAACTTTAGCCTTTAGGATTTTGTTCCAATCCACCAATAATTTAAATAATTAGATATTAAATTATTTTAATCTTTAGTTTTTTTTTAATTTAATAATAATGCTAATAAAAAACTAAATTACCAAACCTATGGGCCAACTTGAATCACCTGAAGTTGGCCCAGATTAAACTGTGAGTATTGAGTTGGGTGGTTAAGTCAAAGAAACTTGGATTGCTTATAAGCTTTTTTTATTTTTATTTTTATTTTTGCAATACTTGTAATCCGTAAGTCATTAAAGCTCGCAGATGTAAGCCACTTTGATAACTCAATCAACAGGAATGTTTCATTCCTTGATTTTTAGTGCCTCGTCTCTCAAGTTTGAAGAGCATAAACATTCACCGTTGCTAAACACCAGTACTTTCTTAGCCTTATCAAAGATTCCTGAAGGCCTAAAACAGTACATGTATTATTAAAGGAAGGAAGTTACTTTTTCATCTTTTTACTTTTCAAACATTCTTATATTTTTGTTAAAATTAAATATTAAAACTACTCTTTTTTTAAAAAGTTATTCATTCATTTTTATTTTTTTAATAGATTTAATAAATTTCTAAAAATGTTTATTCAGAAAATAATTTTAATCTAATTTAAAAAAAATTTAAAATATGTATTTTTAAAAATTCATCAATTGCATTACGAAACATTTTTTCGAAACATATATTCATACTTCAATCCTTCTTTGAAATTCACTTTAATCTTTTTTTTTTCTTCTAAAAATAGACATCCAGAAATTTATATTCTTGTTCCGAATATATCTTTTCGGACTTAATTAACAATATACAATTTATCTTTCGAATAGTATTTTCAAAAAGAAATTCAATCTCTCGAATTTACATTTCCAAAAATTATCCATTTATAAAAATAATTATCTTTTTACATGAAAAGATGCAACGCAGAAAGTAGAATGGAAAGTAAAAAAAATAACTCTAAAAAAATTGCTATTCGCATCCACGTTAATAAAAGGAATTGTTTCGCACCTCTTATTTAAAATTTTTTTTATACTTTTTCTTATATATTTCAAAATTTTATTTTCCACAACATATATTATTTTTGAAAGTAAAATTTTTGAAGACAAAATAAATATACTTTCAAAAATAATTTTTTGGAAAGTTATTAATACATTCCAAAAATAAATTTTAAAAAGTTATTTTTATAACGTAATTAATATTTTTCAAAAATATATTTTCAAAATTTAAAATTTGAATTCCAAAAATAAATTTTTAGAATTTATTTCTATAAATACAATTTTTAAAATTTATTTTTAAAATATATTAATAACATTCTTGAAATAAATTTTCGGAATAGAACATACTAGTGATAAGAATATTTTTGATATGAAGTTTTTTACATATAAAAAAAAGGTGTGAATAGAAAAAAAAGAGAGGTGGAAATAGCAAGGCCTATTATTAATTAAAATGCTCAATTTTATTAAGTAACCTGTTGCACCTGCTTGATGGAAAAAGTGCTCATAATTAGCAAATCTTCACGTTTAATATAAAGAAAACGAATTTTCACGTTTTCTGAATGACTCTTCTAGGTTAATTAGTTGACAAACCTCTTCAAGTAGAATTGTTAAGCAGTTAACCAAAACAACGAGCAGCTTCGACAAATCTATAAGATTTAAGAAATACTAGAGATTTATGAATTGATATATAAGAAAAGATTATCATTATGTACATACATACAGAAAAAGAAAAATATAAATTTTTTCTTTTCATTCCTTCGCATTAACAGCTAGAATAGTGACTTTTGAGACTTGTCAGCTTGTAAAAAAACATAATTTCGCCATGGTAGTGTTTAGGAATCGCTGAGTACCCTTTTTCGATATATATATTTGATGCATGTTTGATTCAACTTATTTTGAAGAAATAATTATTTATGTTTACCTATTTTATATGAAAGCTTTTGAAAAATAAATCATTTGTTTGAAAAAGAACTCATCCAAAGATGCACGTGATTTATGAAATATTTATATCATTACAGATCCCAAAAGCACATAATAAACACTTTTCCTCTTCCTGCGTGATAGGTATTCAGGATGCAGAAATTAAAAAAGGCAAACAATGGTTCCATTAAGTACTATACAAAGCCAAGGAATTGAACAAAAGCAAATTCGGTGTTGTTGAGTTGCAATCACGCAAAAAGCATCCGAAATAAGATATTTTACCAAGAACAATTTCTTCTAAACCCAATCTTGAAGACTGAACAAAAGCTAGGAATGAAATTGTCACTTGACGAAAAATTCACCATCTTTTGAATTCACTTTTACTCTTCCTCAACCTCTTCTGCAAACCACCACGAAACAGGACCCAGACCATCGTGATCTAACGATCCCTGTAAAATAGACATCATGATAAGTCACTGTTCCATTAAAGTGCAATGCTAGTTAGTAACGAGCATTCTATTTTAATGTTGCTTGTTAATTAGGATTTTAACTGATCTCAAAACCTTTTGTATATGCCAAGAAGTTCAAATATGGTTGCTTTAATTCAATCCAAATTGAATTTCCTATAGCATTTTTTTAATAACATTACGATAATGAATGTAACTACTTTCAGTATGTACAATTTGGCCATATATCTCATCATTCTTATGTAGTTTTAAAGTAGTCCCTGAAATGCATGAACCAAAGTAATGAAGAAAGTACAGCCAAATAGCGGTGAGGTCAGCAACAAAATACTTACAGTAACCATCATTGGGGCAAATGGCTTTGATTCTTTTGGTTGCTCAACCGGAATTGGTGGGTAACTCACACTTTGAACTCGGAATTTGATCTGCCACAGGGTAACCAAAATTTAGCATATTCTTTGCTTTCCAAGCATATGGGTTACCAAAAAGGGAAAAGGAGACTAACCACATCAGCATCATCAATAGCATATGATTGTCCATCAAAATCCCAAAACCATACACCTTTCTGGCTGTAATTTTCATAACAGCTAATAAGCATTCCGTGGAACATAATTATACAAAAAATAAAAGACCTTATGTATTAGGATCAGAGGTCATCCAAAAAGTAAAACTAGATAGTGGAAAAATCACCTATTTACCGGTTCAGCCACAAAGTGGTTTGGGTTGGGCAGATGATGTGCAGGAATATAAATATCTTCAAAGAATCCAAGGGTTACTGCCAACCACATATTCAGCCTTAATAAGCAGGGAGTATCTTTAAAAATACCAATATTTGACAATCAGTTAATTTTTCAAAGGGTACATGCATTGGATGGTGCTGTTACATGCTGTCAGTGTCACACCGTGAATACAAAACACAAATCAGTTTTGTAACAATTCAACATGCAAAGTCACATTATTTTTGTCTTACATATTCTTGCTTCAATACAATTAGAGCTTCAATTAAATTAACATTAACATTGACTCTAATTAAGTTCAGAATCCATATAATCCAACACATGAGAAATAAGAAAGGAATAGCAAAGACATTGAGGGAAAGTGTAATATCCCACTTTTGACTTTTCCATATTGCAACACCCACAAATCTAATCCAGACAATGGCGGATATTATAATCAGGATCTTGGGAAGATTTTAGATGCTTAAAGGCCACTTTTTTATCCTGCATCCTTTCTTAATTAAATTCTCCAAACTAATTGATTTTTGCATTTGCATCGTAAATGAGTGAGTAGTAAAATAGTGTTTATGGGTGAATCATCCTTCCTTCTTACTGGGCTTAGATTCTGTATTCAACACATGAGAAACGAGAAAGGAGAAAGAAATAGCAAAGACATTGAGGGAAAGTGTAATATCCCACTTTTTACTTTTCCATATTGCAACACCCATGTATCTAATCCAGAAAATGGCGGGTATTATAATCAGGATCTTGGGAAGATTTTAGATGCTTAAAGGCCATTTATTTATCTGCATCCTTTCTTAATTAAATTCTCCAAACTAATTGATTTTTACATTTGCATCATAAATGAGTGCGTAGTAAAAATAGTGTTCATGGGTGAATCATCCTTCCTTCTTACTGGGCTTAGACTCTGTATTCAACCTCTTCCTCTGTTCATTATTCTGTTCTTTGTTTGCATTCTAAAAATAAGGGTGCAAAATGATTAACTTCCCGAAGATCTCCTTTTGTTCCTCATGACTCTCTGGTGGTAGTATTAAACGTTGAGAAAACTGCAAGTAAATAGAACATATCTCTATCAGGGTGAACCAATAGCCTCTAGAATTATTTTTCCTCTTTAAATAATCTAGATTTGAGTTCCCCTCTCTTCCATATTAAGAGGAACATCTTCTGTTCTATTAATAGCAAAACCAATACATATGTTCTAAATATTCAGGTTATCAATTCTCTTACTTAAGTAACAGAAAAATTAATTTTCCACAAGTATAACTACTTCATGTGTATATAACACTTCAGAGTTATAAGACTACTACATACAATCCCAAAATAGTACAATTCTAAAAAAAGGATCTTTGCTTTAGAATCACGAAATCTCTCCACATTACTACTAGCGTTTACATTATTTTGCAGCCATGCTCTTGTTGCACCAATTAACTAGTATCTATGGTGGAAATATCAGTTGGATAACATACAGGGGTAGGCCTTTAAGCCTCCATTTGGATAAAAAGCCTAAATGAACCCAACCACAAATAGGAGTGTGATGATGGTGTATTTTTTACTCTGAAACATTAAAAAGACAAATGTGAGTGATAAACTCTGTACTGAGCCATGAGATTACAGGCAGGCAATGGTGTTGTGCATCTTAATGATCTGCTTTGCATGCTGAGATGCTTTAGTATTTAGAACAATTATGTTTCAACCATGAGATTGCTCTCATGGAAATTTCCCTATGATTCCTTCCAGCATAAATAATGAGTTTGAGATCTAAAAACTAAAAAGTAACCAAATAAGGATCATGTAAGTTTTGTACAGAAAAGACTCAATACTTTTAGTAAACCATGATTATGCGTATGATACCAAACTGTTTCAGTAAATCAATTTATCATCTATAAACTATTCAAGGGAGATCATTTTCAAAATCTCAAACCAGATTAGAGACTCTTACCCTCAAGACAAATCTAGTGCCAGAACAAAAAAAACAGAGAAACTCTCCACCTATTGTAAAATATAAACAGATTTCATGATAAAACAGGTTCCTCAGAACAAATCACCAGAATTGGCTTTACGTTATCCTAAACCAGACTGGAATTTGCAGAATATCCAAAGTAGAAAAAACGGAATTTAACATCTTTTCTTGGACAGTGCTGAAATAGGATCTGAGCTAATAAATGTGGAGGTATCAAACCTGAATATTAGGAACTTTAAATGATGTAAGTAAGCATACCAAAACAGAATTCCAACCAAAAGTTAAAAACTATGTGAAGTGCCAAAAAGTAAATCAGAATGAAAATTCAAACCAAACATCAACAATTTACCAAGAATAAAGTCAAGAAAGAAGAATAGATTTTCAAAGGTATCATCAAGAACTAAACCAGTAAGTGAGGGTTCACAGGGTCTTAAAATAGGAAATTTAAAACATATTTACAAGCTGCCATAAAGGTCCCAAAAGGTACCAAATCAGAAAGTAAAAGTAATCCTAACAGTAATCCCATAACTGAATCTAAGGGGAAAAAAAGATCATAGAGATCTAAATATTTCGTGAAAGTTACTCTTATGAATCAGGTAAAATTCTTTGCAAGCATTGAACTTTGTATTCACCATGGAGTCTCAACACACACAGATTATAACCATCACACTAGATCGCCATCTATGCAAAAGGTCACATATTGTGGTTAGTACGATAACTCTTCACCAACTCCATTCTTAGTGGATATCTTGGCGTAACATTTTCTCCACAAAATCTCTTTGCATCATATGATGCCTTCCAATCCATAGTATAGTTGGCACCATTTTAATTTAAAGATTGGAATACATAAAGAAATCTCCTTGGTAACTATTATATTAAAAAATAATCACAATACATAGTTCTTTCATAGTATAGGTATGGAGACCCTTTCATAAAAAAATTCTCTGCATTCGTAAGTGTCATAACAGTAAGGATCTACACCCTCAAATTAAACTTGGAATCATTACAGGGTCTAAAATCATTTTCAGCTGTACCTTTCAAAGAAGAAATACACAGCCATTGACCAAGATTTCCATAAAGCAGTGAAAAGGAAACTTGCTCAAAATCAAATTTGTCCTTAGTTCAGATAAACTATAGCATAAAGAGATCCCCACATAATAACAAGATAATTAGAAGAAACCATTCTTATTCTGCATGATTCTCAGAACTAGACGTACTCATAACACAACCTCATAGAAATTCCAGAATATATATATACATAGACACTTATTTACTAATTTCAAAATCAAAGAAAGACCACCATTTCTACTAGAGGAAGGGTCAAATCTTCCTGAACATCTATTTGCCCAATAAAATCCTTCAAAATCTTTGGTTCCAACAAGAAAACTTCAAAGAAGATGACGCATAAGAAAAATGAAAGAATAGGGCAACAATAAAGGAATCCCCAACCTAATATCCTCCTAGTCTCACCAGAGAGTGTATCAGGAATCCCTTAATCATGAGCTCTCATCCTCTCTCTTGGGTTCACTTCAGCTTTGATTGGTACCTGAGTTGCTCACCATTCCTTCTTATCCGTTTTATTTGAATGGCTCCCAGTCCCCTCATACCTCCAACTCTTGCAGTTATCCTTGCGGGAGTCGCCTCACATGGCAAGTCATCAGTTCATCACTGTTTAGGTAGGGATTCAATATGCCCTAGAGTTTAAACACTCAACATTTTCTCCTCATTTAACAAGTAGAAGAAAGGAATTTTGGGGAGTTGGTTTAGGCCCAAACCATGCAGGATTGCAGCTTCATCCTTCTCTCTCTCTTTCTCTCTCTCTCTCTCTCTCACACACACAAAACAGGATGTTACACAGAGTCTTATCACAAATTTTATTTGGCTAGAGTATCAAAAGTTAAAGCCACATCTCATCAGAAAATACACAATGAACTTGGATCCAAACAGAGAAACAAGCATGAAAGAAAATATCATATTTTGTGTATCAGGAATGTATCAATAAGTGCAGCCCCTAAACAACTTTCAAGTAATTATCTTTTACTGTAAAAACACTTACCCAATCCTCTCTAATATTGTTTCTTGACCAAAGAAAAAAAAGAAGAAAAAGAAAATCTTTAAAGGAGTATTATGTTGCATGTAAGATGTGACATATATGAAACAGAAGTATGCAGGTAAACTTGATTCTTATTAAGCAATAACATACAGCATGAAACAGAGAACTATCGAGGAACTATATTATGCATGTCAAGTGAAAATAACAATCAAGGAAGTAGCTAAAAGTCAAAGACATACATCGTAAGCCATCAGCATCAGATGAAAGAAGCCTTGCAGTAATAATCTCCCCCACAAATGGACGAAACATAATCAAATTGAACACCACCTGCCAGAAATATTAGAAGATAGTTATTGTATAGACACAAACAATAACATACACCATCATTTCTGCCATTAAAAAAGATGGTGCTTTATAATACATCATAAAATTATAAATGAGCTGAGCTAAGAAAGTACAATAATTTTGCAGGTTCCAAGAAACTGAAAATAACTCATTACCAAACAATAGCATATCAACATTTTTGTGCCCACACATCAGAATTTAAGGATTAAATTTGGGGTGGGCAATTTTTATCTAGATAAAGTTAAAAATAAAATTAAAACTATTTTTCTAAGAGAAGCAAAACTAATTTATTAAACATATAAGCCTGCATTCAACTTCAAACGCCCATCAAATGTAGGACAAAAAAGTTCAAAACCAACCCATGAATTCATACCGTAAAAGTTGGAGCCCCATCACCAGGGAAGACAAACCCACCGTCAATGGATCTGATATCATAGACAGAAATGCAAAGGCCCAAGTTTGCTATAACCTGACATGATTACAGACACAAAAAATGAAGATAAGCAAATAAGTCAAATAAATTACACAGCGTGTCATAAAGAACACTGAAAATGGTACAATAGAAAACCTTATCTAAGAAAAGTTTCTCAAGCTCCATGTGTATTGCTTCTTCAATGGGAAGAACAAGACGAGTAGGAGGAAGCGGCAATTTGTGTTTGATTCTACTGAGATAGAACATTGAGCCTGAACCAAATTACAGAGTGCCAAGGTCCAGTGTAAATACAAGTATTTGTTGCTTTGACCAGCAGCGCTTCAATCCCACAGGAGATTCAAGTTCTTCACTTCAGCTCTCCAGAACAAGCGCACAACAGAGTCAATTCAAGTTGAGTACGGAATTTCCTTTTAACTAATAAAAGGGAAAGATGGGCAATCTTATACTAAAAATCTATTGTAAAGCATATCCTTAACCACTATTTATGCCACTTGCTGCAACTTACAATGGAAATAACAACACCAACAATCTAGCTGACAATTTTCCAAGTATATATTCACAATGGTCTCTAAATGCCTGTCAACTCAAAAAACTGGGCAGCTTTTCGCTTGCCTGCCCCTTTGTGAACCATTTTTAGCCAGGTCCAAGAGAGGACTGACCACCCCAAGTGAGTGGATGATCAATAGATGTAATGGATCCATCACTGATTAGCTTCACTAAAACACAATGTAGGAAAACAGAAACGGTGCTGAATCGTAATATTAGAATACCTCTGCTAATACCATCCCTTAAATTTGAGTTAATAACAATTTCTAGAAATCAAATTGTGGCTATATGGGTTATTTAACTGTGATTTTGTAGGAAAAGTATAAAAATCTGGCTTAATGAAAATTTAAGTCAATAGTTAACCACGACGGTTCCACCAAAATTAGATAGTTTAACTTAAATGAAGTCTGGCACTCTTCCATTCCCCTGAACCACCCTGTTCTACCAATCCCACATCACTACCTAAGAAGAAAACCCGTCTAAAGACAGAACCCTTACCGCACTTTGCCAACAAAGAAGAAAGGAAGAACCACGCTCAAAGGTGTACACTTCAGTAGCCCAGACAGAAAGAGTCACCACTGGACAGAGTGTGCCATTATTCCTGCATGAAGACTAATGAAGAATGTTAGACCAAACCAGCCAAAGCATCATCGGAACATCACTGCCAATGAATCACAGTACATAAACGGAATATAAGTTTCAAACACTCATTCTGAGAGATACATTATCACAAATTCAACTGTCAAAATATATAACAAACAAGTTTATTTCCAAAAATGTTCAGGCATTTCATCAAACAGGTTGTAGGCAAGTATGCACATACATTGAAACCTCAAAGCCCTTACAACAAGCACAACACGAGGTATCAACCATCATTCAACATGATATAAGGAGAGTCAGTTATTGATACAAACAAGAACGTGAATAACATGAAGCGGGTGACACAGCCGTGGATATTTCATACTCTGTCGGGTTTCAATAGCAACAAACGAGATGAACTGTGAGTAGCTTCAGATGAAGGGCTTACAGTGAACCAACAAATCCATGTGAAGCAGAAGGCAGAAGAAATAGAACCAAACAGTGATTACTTGAGGCTTCGGCAAAGAGTAACTGCCCAGTCGCTAATGGGCTGGGCAGAGGAGGCCATGTATTATTTTTATTAATTTTTAATAAGGTTTAAATAGGAATTTGGCTATATGATGATTTTAATTTGGTTATTATATGTAAATTTGGTTTAATTTAATTTTTGTATACGATTTTTTAAAAATAATCTCTAATGTTTGGATCCGTAAAAATGTGATTTTTTATAGCAGATGTAACATTAAAATTATATATTTTATTAAAACAGAAATTAATCCTTATAAATATACGATTTCAATTTGATTTTTATACGTGGTATTTTTTAACTTTAGTTCTTGAGCGTACAAAATTTTTAAAATGGTTTTGAAATGCTTTGGAAAGGTTCATTATTAATAATGGAATTTTCACTAGTTTTTTTATTTTATTTTGTAATTTTAAACTTTAAATTTCACAACAATTTTTACTTAAAAATAATAATTTAAATTATGTTAATTAAATAAAATTAAATTTGGAGAGACTTGCTCTTACATTTTAAAATGAAGGTATAGAAATTTTGTGCCTTTTCTTAAAAAAATATTTAAACAAGTTCAAAATTTTAAGAAAGAGAAAATTAAAATATACAAATTCAAGTGATTGGAGATATTATCAATGAAAAATGTTAGCAATATATTTTTTATTAAAAACACTTTTCGTAATTGATTATTTTTTAAAATAATTCAAAATACTTGCTTTATAAATTTATTTTTTTTAAAAAATAAATCTTTAGAAAAATGAATGAATTTTAAGAGGTTGAAAAGTGTATTAAAAAATTGTATTGTTAGCACCCTTTATTATCAACATACGCTAAATATCATAATTTTTAAAATTTAGCAAATTTTTCAATTAAAAATTAAAAAATTATTTTAATTTCTTTTAATTTTATTTAATCATTCATTTTAATCTAAAAGATAGACTAAAATGAATGACTTTTTTATCCTTTAGAATAAAAATTATTCAAATCTCTTACAAATTAAAATAAAATTTTACTTCTTTTAATTATTATTTCTATTATTTATTTACATAATTTTGTTTTGATAATATATGAACCAACTTTTTTAATTAATTTAAAATATTTATTTTCAAATAATAATTATTTATTTTTTATGTGGTTTAGGGTTTATGTTGTATAATTATCAAACGTTAAATAAAATAACAATATGTATTAGATACATTTTTTTATCAGAAGGTTCCGCAAATCCCACATGGAAGAGACAAGGCCAGCAGGGGTAGCACGTCCTTGTTAGATGGCCCTATTGCCTCCAACATGCCCTTGCTACCTATCAAATTTTTCTTGACAATTTTTCATCCTAGTGCAAACTATGTTTACCCCAATTACAAAAAAAAAAAAAAAAACAGGTTGATCTGATCCAGTCCAACCTAATGTTTTTCTATAAATATGATCTTAGTTCTTTAGATAGAGTGTTATGCTTTCAATACATTTCTTGTACATTCCTTAGGTTCAGATTTACTCTCCCTCTCTCTTTAGAATAGGATTAGAATTAGCACCTTGATGTGTAAGGTCTACGTGAATTTTGGATTGGAATTGTAAATCCAATGGAAAATAGATTTTTCTTTTTAGGTTTTATCCTTTTAGATTTTATATTAATATTATATGATGTTTTTTTTATGGTTTTGTATGTGTTCATATCTATATCATGATTAACTAGAAAACTATCAATAGGGTAATGGTTGTGCTTACCTTGTCTTAGTGCATAATTCAAATTTAAATTGTATAATTAATTAGGACTCTAATTTTTATTAACAAATCTTTAAAGAATAAAAAGAAGATAAAGTTGCAACATCCAAGAAGGCAAACTTCAGATCTAAATTTACAATGCAAACAAAATCTAGACTTTATAATTCAAAAGGATAAATATCTAGATTTCCAATTAATTAATCACATTAACAATTTATTAACTTTTAATTCCTTTCAATTTAAATCTTATATAAAAATAAAAATAATAGGTAAAAAAAGATTGACATATATGAATACTTTAATAAAATCATTAGCATTAATACATTGAAATAAATGATTTTCTTATAGTACACATATTCTAATTAAATTAAAATTAAGATAAGAATAAAATTAAAATTCCTAGAATCTAAACCTAATGAAGCAATTCATAACTTAGATTGTCTTAGTATTATTTCATTTTTAACTTTTAATTTCAAAAAAATTATTAATTTATCAAAACAACTTAACAACATCAAGTATCTAATAGTATATTACCTGCAAATTTTGTGAAGCAATAACTTGAAGTTTTAAATATTCCATTATTATTTTAGGATAAGATACATCTATTATTTTCAAGTAAGTTAATCCTAATGTTCATCTTATTTTTTTAAAAGTAATAATTTTTTCTATTTTGAATGATGTTCCAAAGATTATATTATGTGAAGTTGATAAATATTTTCATTTTATCCTTCTAGAAGGAATAGTTATCACCAAAGAAGATCGAAGAACTTGTTACTGAATCTCTTTCTAAAATAAGATGATTTTGTTGTTCTATCAATTTTTTTTAATTATTTTAATACCAATTAAAAATGATCATTCAAAGGATAAGAAAGTTGAATTGAGTTTTGATCCTTTGAATTTTTTTTCATTTTTATTAAAATTTTTCTTTTAATGAAAAGTTTTTGATAAAGTAATAAATCATATATTTTATTATTTCCTTCCTAACTTATTTAAGTTGTTGCTACATTTAAATTAAAGTATTTGATTATATCTTATGATATGTCGTTATAGTAAGAAGTAGTGCGTTTTGAAGTCAATTTTTTATATAAAATATTTTTTAATTTTCATACCTTTTAAAGGATAAATTTGAGTGAGAATGAAACTCTAAGAATTGTTTAGTGGTTGATGAGTTGGAACATTTTATGACTTCAACCTTCTCTTGAATAAATGTTACACTTATCCCTATATGTTGAATTGCATCATAATCTCCAAATTCTATAGAAAAGGTACCATTGCAAAATTTAAATTTGGTTTGACGATCTTGAGGAATGATCTTCTTAATATAAAATGAGGTTGTGCTATTTGAAGATTTTTACTGCATGTCAAAAATATAAAAGTGTACAAGAAAAGTCTTTATATTTATAAAGCAAAGTAATTTTGGGGCACTCTTTGCCTGTAAATTTGAAGTTAATTAACAAATTACATTCTTTTAATCAATCATAAAAATTATTTTTTACTATTTTGGAGTATATTAATAAAAATTTATTTACATAATAAGATAGTGTAATAATAGTAAATGTAAGTGTATAGTATTTTTGCTTAAACGTTTCTATTCCCTCCCAATGGACATCTTTCTTTATCCTTCTTTTGATTTTTTTTACCATCATTTTGTTTTTTATTTTTTACCATCATTTTGTTTTATAATCCTTTCCTTCAACCTTTAAAATTTTCCTTCAAACTCCACTTTTTTTAATCTTTTTAAGGAAAAATTTTCATATGCCTCAATCCTTACAAAAGTACATGCTTCCATTCCTTTTTGCCTAACCCTTCAAAACCCCTTTCATCTTTAATTTTTCTTTTGTTCATATATAAATTCCGTTTATAAATGTAACGTCAAAAAGGTGTAATTTGATGGTCGTCACCATCTAAGTTGAAAGGTTTTAATATTTTTATAATTTTCTAGTTTTATTATTTTCTATTAGTTTTTGGTCTTGAATGACAATGTTTAAGTTACAAACTTCGAACGTATTATTTCATTCTCCATTTTTTTTACTTTGGTTCTTGAATTAGCATGTTACGTTTATATTTACTCTGCATTACTATGTTTATTAGATGTTGGTCCATATTTTGTCTCAATATTGTTTAGTATTTAAGACAATGGTGCTAGAAGAAAAACCAAAGGGCAATTCATTTGAATGTGGCTATAAGACCAAGTGGAAAACAAAGAAAATGCAGTTAGAGTTTCATGTTTTAGTTTTTCTTTTTTTGGATAAATTCAAACATTAAAAATATATATGTGTAACCCTTTTCGGTTAAATTTTTTTTATTTATTTTCTTTTCATTTAACCTCAAAATAAGTATAAGAATTTTGAATTATTAGCATCAAATCTTGGGTGACATAGAGGCATTTTTGTAGGATTGTGTAGGGATGGAAGAATGTTTATAAGATGAGTTAGAGATAAGGGTGAAAGTAAAGCTTTCACTGAGGGATTCATGAATTTTATTTATTTTTATAATATAATTTTTTATTATATTGTTGCACTCAAATACAATGAACATAACCAAGTTAAAATTTAATATTTAATGAGAGTATGGTTGAGGTAAACTATCCTAATGAAAGGGGTAACAATGTAATAATGGTTGGTTTTGATTTTACTGTGAGCTTGGGACAGAGAATGGTGATGTTGAGCAAAGAATAATCACAAAATTTACTTTTAGTCAAAATTTATTATTTTTTGTTTGGATGAGTTATTTTAAGTTCTAAAAATAATTTTTGAAAAAATTTATAATTTTTAATATCAAAAATATTTTATTTGAATATTTTTTTAAGAAACTTCTTTTACAATCGTAATTCCGACAAGAGGACGAACTTTCTAAATTTGAAAATCGAATTGTAATTGATTAAGTGGAGTCGTCACCAAATTTTTATTTAAGAGAAAATGACTCGAGGAAGAGACTTAGGTTCCAGAGTCGGTTACAAGTAGGCAAGGTGTTAGGCACCCCACTTGCCCATTTTAGGGAACGGTACCCTTAAACTGAGTGTGTGATTTTTTCAAAACCGTTTGATCCCTTTGATTAGACTGAAAATAAATAGCTTGATGGAGGTTAGCCTGACAAGACTTGATCTTGCTCCTACGTATTCCCCGGTGCAATGGGAAACTCAAGGCTTACGTAGTTCTGGTTTGTGAAGGCTTGACCTTCGAGTTGCTTGAAAAGGAAAGGAGTATTTTGAAAATATCTTAAGGAGGAATCCTCAGTCCACTTATGCACAGGATTCGAGGCAAACGTAGGCCGCACTAGTATCCATATGAATCTCTAAATATCGAACTACGTGAGACTTGTGATTCCCAAAAGAAATTTTTAAAAGGTTTGATCATTTAGAAAGAAACTTTTAGTCCACATGTGCACAAGGTTCGAGGCAACTAAGGTTGCACTGAGGCCTATATGAACCTCAAAATATCGAACAACAGTGAAAACCGTCACTTTCCCATTTAGAGTTCATCACTTGAGACTAGCGATTCCAAAAATACTTTGAAAAAGTAATAACGACAAGAAAAGAATTAGGTTTGATTCGAAAAGGAAATGAATTTGATTCAAAATTTGATTTAAGGAAAAGGAACTTGATTTTGGAATGAACTTGATTTGAAAGATACTTGATTGAAAACTTGAGAAAAAGAAACTAAATCGAATTTGAATTAAGATGAATTTTATTTGAAACTTGAAGCAAGGAATAAATTTATTTGAACAAAAATAGATTGAGACGTGAAGTTTGGAGGAAAGAATTAATTTTGTTTTGAACAAAAAAGAATTGAAACTTGAAATTTAAAGAAAAAAATTAATTTTGTTTAGAACAAAAAATGAATTAAAACTTGAAATTTGGAGAAAAGAATTGATTTTTTTTTAACAAAAAAGAATGAAACTTTCTTTGAATTTGAAGGGAATAATCTAAACTTGATAAACTCGGTGTGATTTTTAGCAAAAGAAAAAAAAAATTGGCTAGAATGACTTGATAGAAAGAAAGAAAAATTGGGTTTATATTCCTCTTTTATCAATTAACTTATCTATCTGGAAGCTTAGGTCCATCTGAAAGGGTGGCATTTATAATCTATTTGTGCTAAAAAAAGATTTGGCCTAGTTTCAGAAAGGCCCAATGCGTGGCCTGTTTAGGCCCAGGCCAGCTACTGGAAGTGACAAAATTTGGGCCAACCTGATATAGGCAATGTATAGCGTGCGGGTTTAGCCCAACCGAATGTATAGGGTGGCCCAGTTTGTCCATATGAGGCCTGTGGAAGGCGCCCCACTTTTAAAAGAAAATGACCTGTCACAACCGAGATCACGACGGGACGACGAACAAAAGCTTTTAATTAAAAAAAAACAACAGAGGAGTCGCCACCAAAATTTATTAAAGGAAATTTTGGAAAAAACTTAAAAATTATGGTCTTTGAAACCAGTTTGGGTTCGGGAGTTATTTACGCATAAGGAAGGTACTAGCACCCTATGACATCCATTAAAATGGTTACCTTCTAATTAATTATGCACGCATATCATTAACTTTCAAAAAAATTTATTTCACTCAAATAAAAAATATTTTTGTTGATTTATGTTGTTAATGTGTAAGTTAAAAAAATTATTTGTTTATTTTATGAAATAAACGAGAAAGAAGACTTGAAAGTTTATTTAGGGAAAAATTAGAAAACCCCCTTTTTTTTCTTTTGCCTTTTTAAATTTTTGAAAAGAAATGCATAGGGTTCAAGGTAGCAAGTGGCTACTCAATAAACCCTTACAAATCAAACGGTGTCAAAGGTGGATCAACCACTCAATTAACACTGCTTGACCCCTCGTATGAAAGAAAAAGAGTAATCAATCAGGATTCACAAATTTAATTTTAAACTGATTAGGATATTAGGGGATTTCACGTATCAGTTTTGAAAATCGAAAACATGTATCATCATATTAAAAATCAAACAACAAGGAAACATATGACATATCAGGTAATAGATTCTATACATCAGGAATAAAAACATGAGGTAAAACAAACAGAGGACAATGAATGAACATTAGGGGCCATATTTTACATGTCAGAATTGGGAATTGGGGAAACAAGCCACGAGACAGGATAAAGATATTACCTAGTTTCGAAGCTTGGATCTGATCTGCCCTCCCTTGTTGCTCTCTCCTTGCTATGTATGACGTCCTCTGTCTAGTGCTCTTTCTCACGTACGTCTGTGCATCTGTGCGTATGCGTAAGTGCCCTTTTTCTGATACGTTTCCCTTATTTATATGCCTTTCTCGTTACTCTGCCACTACCCCACTCACCATAATCATTCTCCCACTTCCCATTAAATGCTCTTCCACTACCCCACTTCCTGTTAACTACTCTTCCACTACCCCACTAAACAAAAACTGACAGCTACTATCCCCTATCTATCAGAAAAGATAACTCCCTTATCCTTATTATCCTATTAATTTTTATGAATCAATTTTTTATCTTTTATTATTATTATTTTTTTAATTTTTTATAAATACGGACAAAATTAGTTATTCACAGTTGCCCCTCTTTACAAGTTTCTTATCAACTAATAAGAATAACAAAGTTTTTCATATTATTATTATAAGAAATTTGAAAAGAAGTGAATTAATTTCGTCTATGGTAAAAAATAAATAATAATAAACTAAAATAAAAATTCCTGTGAGTCCATTTTTGACAAAAATGTTTGTGCAAGTTATGAACGTTGGAAGGAGATATTTTGCACCATGAACGCAAAATTTTGATGATCTTGGGGTTTAGAAGATATATGGATACTGAAAATCCAGAGGTGCAAGGACCCCTGGAAAGGAGTGGGTGCATGGATTCTCAAAATGAAGTGGGTATGTGGACCCTTGGAATTGAGAGGGTGAGTGGACCCTTGGCATGAGGTGGGTGCGTGGACCTTTAAAATGAAATAGGTGCGTGGACCCTTGGAATGCAGAGGTGGGTGCGTGGACCATTGGAATGAAATGGGTGCGTGGACCCTTGGAGTGTAGTGGTGGGTGCATGGACCCTTGGAATGAAATGGGTGCGTGAACCCTTGGAGTGCAGAGGGTGTGTGGACCCTGAAGATGCAGAGGGTGCGTGGACCCTTGGAATGAAGTGGTGGATGCATGGACCCTTGGAATGCAGAGGTGGGTGCGTGGACCCTTGTGATGAAGTGGGTGCGTGGACACTTTGGAATGAAGAGGGAGCGTGGACCCTGGGAATGAAGTGGTGGGTGCATGGACCCTTGGAATGTAGAGGTGGGTGTGTGGACCCTTGGAATGAAGTGGTGGGTGCGTGGACCCTTGAATGCAGAGGTGGGTGCGTGGACCCTTGGAATGAAATGGGTGCGTGGACCCTTAGAATGCAGAGGGTGCGTGGACCCTTGTGATGAAGTGGGTGCGTGGACCCTTTGGAATGAAGAGGGTGCGTGGACCCTTGGAATGAAGTGGTGGGTGCATGGACCCTTGGGATGTAGAGGTGGGTGCGTGGACCCTTGGAATGAAGTGGTGGGTGCGTGGACCCTTGAATGCAGAGGTGGGTGCGTGAACCCTTGGAATGAAATGGGTGCGTGGACCCTTAGAATGCAGAGGGTGCGTGGACCCTTGTGATGAAGTGGGTGCGTGGACCCTTTGGAATGAAGAGGGTGTGTGGACCCTTGGAATGAAGTGGTGGGTGCATGGACCCTTGGGATGTTGAGGTGGGTACGTGGACCCTTGGAATGAAGTGGTGGGTGCATGGACCCTTGGAATGCAGAGGTGGGTGCGTGGACCCTTGGAATGAAATGGGTGCGTTGACCCTTAGAATGCAGAGGGTGCGTGGACCCTTTTGACGAGGTGGGTGCGTGGACCCTTGAAATGAAATAGGTGCGTGGACCCTTGGAATGCGGAGGGTGCATGGACCCTTGGGATGCAGAGGGTGCGTGGACCCTTGGAATGAAGTGGTGGTGCGTGGACCCTTGGAATGCAGAGGGTGCGTGGACCCTTGGAATGCAGAGGGTGCGTGGACCCTTGGGATGCAGAGGGTGTGTGGACCCTTGGAATGAAGTGGTAGGTGCATGGACCCTTGGAATGCAGAGGTGGGTGCGTGGACCCTTGGAATGAAATGGGTGCGTGGACCTTTAGAATGCAGAGGTGGGTACATGGACCCTTGGAATGAAATGGGTGAGTGGACCCTTAGAATGCAGAGAGTGCGTGGACCCTTGTGATGAGGTGGGTGCGTGGACCCTTGAAATAAAATGGGTGCGTGGACCCTTGGAATGCAGAGGGTGCGTGGACCCTTATGATGAGGTGGGTACGTGGACCCTTAGACATAGGCTTGAGATAGTTTATTAATGATGATGATGCAAGAGTACATGATACTAAATGCTTTAATGATACAATTCAATGATGATGCATGATGGTCAAAACTATTGTGATTTTATTAGATGACTTTTGTGATGTTAAAATAAGATTACTGCTCCTCGTGAGCTCGCTTGTCCAAGATCCAAGAATGAATGAGATTTCTTGATTTAATTTGACCCCATTTGACATTCAAGTGTCTCCTTGTTTGGTCTGTGTTTGAGTTACTTTCAGTCTTCCATGAAGATTCAACGAGTTAGAACAATATTCTCACTTTCCACCACATGCAACTTTTATTGGGTCCTCATTAAACTTACTGCAACATTTAACACACAAATAATTGTAATGCTGTTATTTTAATACCAACACATATTTCCTTTCAGTATATCACTACTAAATGTTGTGAGGTTAGGTGGTGAGAGAAAAGTCATGATTTTTTATTGAACAAAGTGATTGTCGAAGACAATAATATTTGGCAAGGAAGGAATGGTATATACATTGAGTGAAGTTTAGAAAATGAAAAATATTTACAGAAGGATGTTATGAGTAGCAGAACTTTATTCAGGATCGTTTTTCCAATGAGTAATGCTGGTATCACATTTCAGTAACCTCAGTAACCCACTAATAAGCTTCATAGAAAAGATGAAATTTCCCCAGTTATTCGTTTGTCACAATGTTTCCCTCAGATTGTAACTGTCAATCCATAACTTGTTCCGATTTTTACATTCAACTCTTCAATTGCCCCAGTCTATCATTCAATGCAACTCTTGCCCCAGTTTGTAACTATTCAATTGCCTCAGTTTGTAAAGTCTGATGCATTCTTTGTGCTCGTTCATCTTCTAGACCGCCTATCCAGGTTTTCAGTCTAGTGATCATTTTATTTGACCCTAATTTTTGCCTAGATCGCTCTTTTCGAGTTTTCAATCTAGCGGGTCGTTCTAACTTTTTCCTAGATTGCCTTTACAGGTTTTCAATCTAGCGAGCATTTTTTATTGCACTAACTTTTGCCTAGATCGTTTTTTAGATTTCCAATCTAGCGAGTTTTTTTTTCGATTGCCCTAACTTTTGCCTAGATCGTTTTTGAGGTTTTTAATCTAGCGAGCTCTTTTTTTCAATTGCTCTAACTTTTGCCTAGATCGTTTTTTGAGATTTTCGATCTAGCGAGCTCTTTTTTTCAATTACTCTAACTTTTTCCTAGATCGTTTTTTGAGATTTTCGATCTAGCGAGTTCTTTTTATTACTCTAACTTTTGCCTAGATCATTTTTTGAGGTTTTCGATCTAGCGAGCTCCTTTTTTTTTATGCATAGTATTTTTTTACTGCATCTGAGTTCACAGGGTGTAAGAGATCTTTACCATCCATTTTTGTAAGGATCAAGGCTCCTCCTGAGAAAGCTTTCTTGACTATATATGGTCCTTCATAATTTGAAGCCCATTTTCCCACATATCTTTATGAATTGGCAAAATTTTCTTGAGTACTAAATCTCCTTCTTGAAACTCTCGATGATGCACTTTCTTTTCAAATGATTTCTTTAGTCTTCTCTGATATAACTGGCCATGACAAATTTCCTTCCGTCTGTTTCCTTCAATGAGGTTTAATTGGTCAAAACGAGTTTGGACCTATTCTGCTTCATTTAACTTCGTTTCCATTAATACCCTCAAGGAAGGTATTTCGACCTCAATAGGTAAGACAACCTCCATTCCATATACTAAGGAAAATGGTGTTGCCCCAGTTGAGGTGCGAACCGAAGTACGATATCCATGCAAAGCAAACGGAAGCATTTCATGCCAGTCTTTGTAAGTCACCACCATCTTTTGAATGATTTTCTTAATGTTCTTATTGGCTGCTTCAACTGCCTCGTTCATCTTTGGCCGATATGGGGAAGAATTATGATGTTTAATCTTGAATTCTTCACATAACTCAGTCATCATCCTGTTGTTTAAATTGGTCACATTGTCTGTGATGAGTTGATTTGGTAGACCATAACGGCAAATTAACTCCTTTTTTATGAACCTTACTACCACATTTCGGGTTACATGCGCGTAGGAAGCTGCTTCAACCCATTTAGTGAAGTAATCAATTGCAACCAAAATAAAGCGGTGTCCATTTAATGCCTTAGGTTCAATGGGACCTATGACGTCCATTCCCCACATCGAAAATGGCCAAGGCGATGATAGAAAATTTAATGATGTTGGTGGAGCATTAATATTATCAGCATATGTCTGGCATTTATGACATTTCTTCACATGGTTAAAGCAGTCAGACTCCATGGTCAATCGGTAGTAACCGGCCCTCAAGATCTTTCTTGCCGTTGCATGTCCATTCGCATGAGTTCCAAAAGATCCTTCATGCACTTCCTTGATGATTTTTATGGCTTGAGTAGCATCAACGCATCTAAGGAGCACCATATCATGATTTCTTTTATACAACACTTCTCCATTTAGAAAGAAGTTCATTGCCAATCTTCTCAAAGTTCTCTTTTCGTTCTCCGAAGCACCCAACAGATACTCTCTTCTCTTGATAAAATTCTTGATATCATGGTACCAAGGTTTTCCATCTGGTTCTGCTTCGATGGAATGACAGTGAGCAGGATGATCACGACGCTGGATCTTTATAAGTGGTATGTTTTCTTCCTGACTTAGTGTGAACATGGACGACAAAGTGGTCAGTGCATCTGTCAACGAATTTTCCTCTCGGGGGATATGATCAAAGGTTACTTCTTCTAACTGTTTTATTAATTCATTAATATAGGACTGGTAAGGAATTAATTTTGAATTTCAAGTCTCCCATTCTCCTCTTAGCTGATGAATGACCAAAGCCGAATCACCATATATGTCGAGGATTCTGACCTTTGATTATATAGCCGCTTCGATTCCTAGTACACATGCTTCATATTCTGCCACATTATTTGTGCAATCAAAGCATAGCCAGACTGTGACTGGGACGTACTGCTTTTCTGGGGAAATTAGTATAGCTCCAATCCCATGCCCCAATACGTTGGAAGCACCATCAAATAACATCATCCATCTTTCTTTCATTGACAGTTTCTCCTCACCAAATGATGCCATTATGTCTTCGTCAAGGAACCTGCATTGCATTGACTCATAATCTTCCACGGGTTGATGTGCCAAGTAATCTGCCAGAACACTTCCTTTGATTGCCTTTTGGGTAACATATATAATATCATACTCTGATAAGAGGACTTGCCAACGGGCAATCCTTCCTGTTAGAGCGGGTTTTTCAAAAATGTGCTTGATTGGATCCATTTTAGACACTAACCAAGTTGTGTGACTCAGCATGTATTGTCTTAAGCAACGGGCGGCCCAGGCAAGAGCACAACAAGTTCGTTCCAACAATGAGTAATTGACCTCATAATTGGTGAACTTCTTGCTTAAGTAGTAAATGACTTGTTCCTTTCTTCCAAACTCATCCCGCTGGCCCAACATGCAACCCATAGACTTATCAAGCATTGTCAAGTACATAATGAGAGGCTTTCCAGGGATTGGTGGTACCAAGACTGGGGGACTTTGCAAATACTGCTTGACCTTCTCGAAGGCTTCCTGGAAATCGCTGTTCCATTCCAATTTTTTGATTCTTACGCAACAACTTGAAGATTGGCTCACATGTAGCTGTCAACTGGGATATAAATCGAGCAATATAATTTAGCCTTCCGAGAAATCCTCAAACTTCCTTTTCTGTGCTGGGAGAAGGCATTTCAAGAATAGCTCAAACTTTTTCAGGATCCACCTCAATCCCCTTTTGGCTAATTATAAATCCAAATAACTTGCCAGACTTTACTCCAAACGTATATTTAGCTGGGTTCAGCCTCAACTTGAATTTTCTTAATCGCTCAAACAATTTCTGTAAATGAACAATATGATCTTCCTCATTTTTTGACTTGGCAATCATGTCATCTACATAGACTTCAATCTCCTTATGCATAATGTCATGGAATAAGGTCACCATTGCCCTTTGATAAGTAGCCCCAGCATTCTTCAATCCAAATGGCATAACCTTGTAGCAAAATGTGCCCCAAGGTGTGATAAATGTGGTTTTTTCTATATCTTCTTCAGCCATCTTGATCTGATTATAACCCGAGAAATCGTCCATAAAAGAGAAGAAGGAATGTTGAGTTGTATTATCTACCAGTACGTCGATGTGAGGTAGGGGAAAATAATCCTTAGGGCTAGCCCTATTTAGGTCCCGGTAGTCAACACACATCCGGACCTTCCTGTCTTTCTTAGGGACTGGAACTACATTGGCAATCCATTGGGGGTATTTTGAAACAGCAAGAAAACCAACGTCGAGTTGTTTTCTAACATCCTCTCTGATCTTTAAGGACATTTCTGGCTTCCTTCTCCTTAACTTCTGCTTAACTGGGAGATATTCGGCCTTTAACGGTAGTTTATGCTCTACTATACTAGTGTCGAGGCCTGGTATATCCTGATATGACCATGCAAATACATCTTTATAATCATGCAAGAGCTTTATCAACTTGCAACACCCCTCCTCTTTCATGAGTATGCCAATTTTGACTTCTTTTTTCTCCTCATTGGTCCCCAAATTAATCATCTCAATCGGTTCCTTATGAGGTTGTATTTCTCTGGTCTCTTCCTCCATCAATCGCAAAAGTTCAGTGGATGGTTCTGAATCATTATCATCTTCCTCATTAGCCTGATTAATGGGTAGATCAAAGCTACTTGATGTGATACTAGCATTATTTTCATCTTCAAACGTGCTATTTTTAGATCGGCATCATTTAGGAATGAAAAGAGGGAAATGAACAAAAATTCTAATAAGGTAAAGAATACAAGTAGAAGAGGGAGGTCAGTATTTGGAAAATTCAAAATGCATTTTATTAATGATATACTGAAAGGAAACATGTACGCCCATAACAAAGAGAATCTTAAAGCCTTAGGCAGAGCGATAAGATTAGCATTACAAAATTACTTGATGTCTGAATTAAAAATCACATGAAGCTCAACGATTTCCCAATTGATAAGCCTTGTGTTTGGTGGATAAGCATGAACCCAATTGACATGCTCATCCTCCAGAGTGTACTCTTCCACGACAGCTATTGGGCTTGAAAACTCAAATCCAGCACTCCAAAAAGTCTTCCTCAGATCATATATGGAGACCCTCTCAGTCTCGGGTTCTCTGTCATCCAACCTGGCCAGTCTTTTCTCTCTTTTCTCCTCTACAATCTTTTTCTTATCTGCTCTTGAAGGTTTGTACCCTAACCCAAAGAGATCTTTATTTTCCATCAGACTTGGTAGCTTGCTCAAACCTTGCTCGTATTTTCCCAAACCATGTCCATATTGATACCCATTCTCAAGCATGACTTTTGCTACCATTGTAGAAGCACCCGATGGCTAGATCTTTGTAATGGGCATTCCTTCCTTGACATAACTAGCAGTCGCAATCTCAAGTGCCTGAAACGAGGTCTCAAGAGCCTCTTCAGCTGCTTCGATATAAGGGGTAGAGGAAGGTTTACTCACTAGTAAATCCTCCTCAGCAGAGACAATGATCAGATTGTCATTGATGATGAACTTCAACTTCTGGTGGAGTATGGATGGTACAACTCGTGCACAATGAATCCATGGTCTTCCCAAAAGGCAACTGTAACCAGGAGTAATGTCCATTACTTAGAATGTCACTTCAAAAGTAATTGGACCAATCTGAACAGGTAGGCTTATCTCTCCTATCACTTCTCTGCGAGATCCATCACATGCCCGAACTACCATGGTACTCGGTTTCATATGCGACATGTCAAATGATAATTTTGTGAGTGTTGGTCTTGGCATTACATTCAGTGAGGAACCATTATCGATTAAAACTCTGGCCATAATATGGTCCATGCACTTCACTGATATGTGTAAAGCCTTATTGTGTCCTGCTCCTTCCATTGGTATCTCATCATCGGTAAAAGTAAGGTAATTATTGGCGGTGATATTGCCGACAATACCTTCGAATTTTTCCACTAATATATTATAGATGACATGAGCCTCATTCAATATTTTTAACAATGCTTTCCTGTGAGGCTCTGAGTTCATCATCAGGGATAGAAGTGATATTTTAGCTGGAACTCGGTTCAGTTGATCAATCACTGTGTACTCATTTTGTTTCACGAGCTTTAAAAACTCATACACTTCTTTCTTTGATAGTTCTTCTTTCTGTTCTTTCCTCTCTGTAGCTTCCTGGTCGACCACATGCCTTCCTTTTCCTTTTTCTTTCTCAGTCTCATTCATCGGTTTGACTCTAAGCTCTTCGAGAGTATAAATTCGACCAGTTCGAGTCATACCGCCGACTCCGGCAACATTGGTAATCTCAGAATCCCCTAAATTAGTATCTTTTTGTAAGTCACCTTCGGTATCATCAGTACTCACCTCGAACCCATATCTCCAAGGTACTGCTTTGTTGCTTTTATAATGAAAAGCTGTTGGAATTTGAATTGTGATAGGTTTCGGCCTACCCGAGGTTGGAATGGTAGGAGTACTGGTATAATAGATAGTCAAGGGTCTTGGTAAGCCTGAAGTTGAATCGTCAATTACCGACACGCAGTTGTCCCCTCTAAGATGACCCACTTGAACCAATTATTTGTCCATTAGGTCTTGCAGAATCAACTTGAAGACATCACACTCTTGTATTGAGTGATCTGCATCCAGGTGTAATCCACAACTATCATTCTCTTCAAAATTTCCCCTGACCATACCGAACTTGTGCATCTCGAAAAAGATGAACTTTAATGGGGTTTTGACATCTTCTACCTTACTTCTCAAGGGTGGTCTGTCATCTTCAATAAAGTTAATCGATGGCCCTCCATGCCCTGGTAGAGGATTGTTTCCAACATTGGGAGTGTCCGCTTTGAAGTTCAACCACTTTGCATTAATCAGCTCTTGCACCTTGAATTTTAATGCTCGGCAATTTTCAGTTGAATGACCGATAGCACCTGCATGATAATCACATTTCGCATTTGGATCATACCCCCTAGGATAAGGTGGTTCTATTGGTCTCATCGGGCGAGGTACTACTAGGCAATTTCGGATAAGCTAAGGTAGTAGTTCTGTGTAAGACATGGGGATTGGGTCAAATTGGACTGGACTCCTACCTTGGTTGCTAGGGTTGCTTTGTGGGTTTGGATTTTTGTTTCATGGTTGATTGAATTAAGGTGGTCTTATAGAGGGTGAGTTGGATGGAATGGGTGGGATTGAAAGGTGCGATTGAGGGTATGGATTTTGTGAGATGGTGGTGATATGTGGGTAAGGCATATGAGGGGGGTTGTAGGTTGGTTAGAGATGAGGAGGTTGAAAGATGGAGCCCCTAAGAGGTTGAAATGTTACTGCATTGGCTTCTCCTTCCTTCTTCTTCCCTGATCCAGTTGAGGGTTTCTTTGCAGTGTTCGTTCTTGAAAGAATGTGAGCAATCTTTCCACTTTTCAAACCATTCTCGACTCTTTCTCCGATGATGACTATGTCAGAGAAATTTGAGGAGATGCTTCCAATCATCCTATCATAGAAAGGTGCCCATAGTGTATCGATGAACAATGCTACCATTTCTTTATCAGACAATGGGGGTTCCACTTGAGCTGCTAATTCTCTCCATCTTTGAGCATGCTCCTTGAACGACTCTTGATCCTTTTTTGACATACATCGGTCTGGTGCCATGTCGATATTATATTTGTATTGTTTGAGGAAAGCATCGGCCAAATCCTTCCAGCAACGGATGTGGGAACGCTCAAGGTGCATGTACCAACTTGAAGCTGCCCCAGTTAAACTGTCTTGGAAGAAATGAATTAGCAACTTGTCATCATGAGCATGTGATTCCATCTTCCTACAATGCATGGTCAGATGACTTTTTGGACATGTGGTTCCTTTGTACCTATCAAACTCTGGCACTTTAAACTTTGGAGGTATAACTACATCAGGAACAAGACCAAGATCTACAGCTGCTCCGATGTTGTAGCTACTGCCTTCTACAGCTCGTAGTCTCGCCTCTAACATCTGTAATTTTCCTTACTCGTAAGGGTTAAATTGATTAAACCTTTCTGTGTCTTGGTGGAGATTAGGCTGAGATTGCAGGGTGGCTTGTGCGTTAAACTTGGAAGGTGCTTCAGGGGTTCTTTTGGCAAGTCTTGCATTAGCTGGATGGGCTTTAGTGGCCCGCGGGTCAGCCTCAGCTTCCGGAGCTACATAACCAGGGGGGAGGCCATATTCTGGCCATTGGTCCTCTTGAGAATCGACATGTTCTTGCATAGGTTTGTTGTAATGCAAAGTGAGTGGTGTCTTTGACTGAGCCTGGGGGGTCTGTTCAGAGTCATTCTTTTCCAAAGCTCGTAAAGCTCTAGGACCAGTGCCATCTGCTCCTTTAGTTGGTTGAGCTCACTCCTCAATTCTTCATTCTGTTGTTCTAACTCATCCATGATCTTGGATTGCGAGCGGGTCCTGTAGGGATGTCGGAGGAACAACTTGCTTGCTTTGTTATTAATATTTTTTATCTAAAATGGAAACATGATGTTAGTATATAAAGACAAAATAAAGGTTAGTGAGGGAATAATTTCATTTGATCATTCAAAGTTAGGGAAGTTCCCCACACTTCTATTCAAGGACCACTTGTCTTGAGATGGAAGTGTGGTTGACACTCAACCTAAGGAAGTATTCACTCCTCAATAGGTGAGGTCTTTGTCAACTAGCAATGCAGTTCGTGACCCTTATCTTCGATCAGGGACCACTCATCTCAAGATGAAGACATGGTTGACGCCTAATCCAAGGGAGTATTCACTCCTCAATGGATAGGGTCTTGACCAAAGCAACCAACGAGCAAAGTGACACATATCTTCGATCAAGGACCACTCATCTCAAGATGAAGACATGGTTGACGCCTAATCCAAGGGAGTATTCACTCCTCAATGGATAGGGTCTTGACCAAAGCAACCAACAAGCGAAGTAACCCATATCTTCGATCAAGGACTACTCGTCTCAAGATGAAGATATGATTGACGCCTAATCCAAGGGAGTATTCATTCCTCAATGGATAGGATCTTGACCAAAGCAGCCAACAAGCGAAGTGGAACTCAAAATAGCACTTTATTTGATTGAAAATGTGAGGAATAATACAAAAGAAGTTAGGAACGAGTTGTCGTGCCACATTACATCAATGCTTTCATTCACCTATAACTCCTAGGTAGCTTCTCACAATATTTCATCAACTCATAGGTTCGCTGAGGGAGATCCTTTATACAGATTTCTTCTATTGCACCTTGAAAATAGCCGGCCAATTTTGTAGTATGGTGTTGGACACAATAAGTCATATCTTGACATTTCTTCTTCCATCGATTCCTTTCCTCTTTGTAGTATGCTACAAACGATTTCCATTCTTTCACTAATTCGTTCTCCTCACATTCAAGCCTTTGAACTTTAGATTTGAATTTCTCTCGCTCCTGTGTCAATTGCTCAACCTCCTTCCTCAGTCTTTCCTGATTCTAGTTAGCTTTTGCTAGTGCAGCAAGCTGGTCACCCACTAGATTTCTCCATTTAGTCACTTCATCACGTGTTGTGATTAGATCGCCCCGCATGACTTCTACCTCCTTCTCTTACATGCATCTTTTTGTTTCCCACTGCTCCTTTTCAATCTTAATCATGGTCATCTCCTCTTCCATCTTCTTGATCGTACCATGCATCTTCTCGAATTCAGCTAAGGTGATATCTGTTTTCTTCCCCTTTCTTGCCTTCTTTGCACTATCATGATCATCATGAATGGGAATACACTCTTCTTTCAGGTGGGTTATTTCCATGTATTTCTTTGCACATTGTCTCTTGAGAACTTCCACTTCCGCCCTAGCTTGTTCCTATCTTTCTTCCACCAATCTCAATTGTGCTTTCATGGCTTCTAATTGAGAGGTTAAGGAAACGATTTCTGGGCTTGGCTCTTAGGGTGATGCCCCCTTGTGCAGGACCTTGTTAAAGGTTGGATCACATGCTCTTCTTGTCTCCCTCCACTTCTTATACTCAATCGAATCAGTTACACGTGGTTTTCCAAGTTCTCTTTCTCCTTTTCTTCTTATATACTCCCAAGCAGTTCTGATTTCCTCTTGTAGCTCATTAGTGTTGTCTACACCATATTGAAAACTCCACCCATCTAGTTCTTCACTTTTGGGGACGACCTGAGTCCATTTAAGCTGCCTAAGGGCTATAACCGGAGTGTAGGTTATACACCCTCGAGGTCCCATTAATGGAACATTGGAAAATTTCCCGCAACAGAGGATAGTATCTTTAGGGTGATACCAAGGACATACCCACGGAAAGTGCTCTGGACTGAACTTTAGGAAGTCTTCCTTCCACGCACGAGCTTCTTGCTTCTTAATCGGGATGCGACTAAAGCTTTTCAAAGGATCTGGCATAGGACCCATATGATTGGCCGCATACAGGTGAGTCATAATCCAAATATATAGGAGATGCGAACAACATCGCAGAGTCCCTCTATTCTTGTGACGGCATACCTCCATGGAAAGCAATGTCTCTGCTAAGATGGCTGGAATAAGATTTGCCCCATATGTTTCCCGCTGATGAAACACATTCATGGCTTCTTAGTCAACCATGCCCAGTTTGAATGGGAATAGAACCAGCCCATAAATTAATAATGCTAGAGTCTTGTTGAAATTTTCCCAATTTCCTAGCTTGGCTTGTCTTTCCAAGTGATCTTCTAGCAGCGACTTCTTCCAGGCGGTCTTCTCAACTTCTGCTTGATCTGGATGCAAGCCAATCATCTTGGCTATTTTCTTCCCTCCTACACGATTTCCTTTATAGAGATACACCCCAGCTTTCTCGTTACATGGTATCCTCAACATCATCTCATACTCTTCTATAGTGGGAACTAGATCCAAACCCGGAAATTCCAGACATTTGAGGTTTGAATTCCAGAACTGTGCCAAGGCACTCAACACATGTGCTTCTACTGCAATGGATAATAAATCCAGAAGCGAATCATATTTCTTCTTAAAGTTTACACGAGCTTCTTTGGTCATTTTCTTGCAAACTACATTCACTTTTTGAAGATCATTGATCTGTGCAGTGATTCTAATGCTTCTCATTTGGTCATATACATTGCTAGTACAACCTTGAACTTCCTTCATTTGAATGCTATTAAATCTTTCCAAACAAAAAGTAAAATATTTAAGTTAGAAAGAATAACAAGGAATAGATAAATGATGCAATGCCATGTGTAAAATATGCATGAACCTATATGCCTAAGATATTATGCGTGAGCTTACATGAACATGTTAAAAAATGCATGGACCTATATCAAAATTTTAAAAAAAAAAAATTTTTTATTAAAAACCCAACTAAAACATGATATATGTGTGATTTTTTTTTTATATTTTTTATGTAGAAATGTGATAAAAAAAGGGGAATGGACATGTTATTTTTGTGTTTTGTTTATTTAAATATCCAAAAAAAAAACAATGCATGAGCTTATATGAAAGGGTCCAACTAAAACTAAATTTATCTAATATAATATGTTATTTTTGTATTTTATTTGTCTAAATGTCCAAAGAAATGCGTGTACCTATATGAAATTTTTTTTCTAAAATGCCAACAAAAAAATTAAAAATAAAAAATGAATGTACCTTACATGTTATATATTTTTTTGTGTGTAAAAAAAATCACGAATATGTTCTTTTTGTATTTTTTTTAAAATGTATAAAAAAATGCATGAACCTATATGATTATTTTTTATTTTGTTTTAAAAGTCCAAAAAAAAAATGAACGCACCTAATATATAATTTTTTTGTATGAACGTGTTATTTTTATTTTTTGTTTATCTAAATATCAAAACGTATAAATTTTTTTCTAAAAGCCCAACTAAACACAAAAAATATATCTAAATATGTGATTTATAAATGTGAAAGAAAAAAAAATGTATGAACATGTTGTTTTTATTTTTTGTTTATCTAAGTATTCAAAAAAAAATGCATAAATTTTTTGTCATTTTCTAAAGTCCAAATAAGACACAAAAAAAAATATCTAAACATGTGACCTTTTTTATGAAAAAAAAAATGCATAAAGATGTTTTCTTTTATTTTTTTTTATTTACATGTTAAAAAAATTATTTATTTTTCTAAAAGCCCACACTCAAACAAAAATTGAATATACCTAGGACGTGATTTTTTTTAAGAAAATGCATGAACGTGTTATTTGTTTTTTTCTATATGTTTAGAAAAGTTTTTTTTTATTTTTCGAAAAGCCCAACTGAAATAAAAAGTGAATATACCTAAGATGTGATTTTTTTTAAAGAAAATGCATGAACGTGTTGTTTGTTTTTTTTCTAAATGTTCAGAATTTTTTTTATTTTTTGAAAAGCCCGATTGAATAAAAACTGGTTATACCTTGGATGTGATCTTTTTTTTTATGTAAAATAAAGTGCATGAACGTGTTATTTGTTTTTTTTTCTAAATGTTTAGAATTTTTTTTTATTTTTCTAAAAGCCCAACAGAATAAAAACTGATTATACCTTAGATGTGATCTTTTTTTTTATGTAAAAAAAAGTGTATGAACGTGTATTTGTTTTTTTTTTCTAAATCTTCAGAATTTTTTTTATTTTTTAAAAAGTCCAACTAAATAAAAATTAATTATACTTTGGATGTGATCCTTTTTTTTATGTAAAAAAAAAGTACATGAATATGTTATCTGTTTTTTTTCTAAATGTTTTGAATTTTTTTTTTCGAAAAGCCTAATTGAATAAAAACTGATTATACCTTGGATGTGATCTTTTTTTTGTATGTAAAAAAAAGTGCATGAACGTGTTATTTGTTTTTTTCTAAATGTTTAGAATTTTTTTTTTAAAAGCCCATTTGAATAAAAACTGATTATACCTTGGATGTGATCTTTTTTTTTAATGTAAAAAAAAAGTGTATGAAGGTGTTATTTGTTTTTTTTCTAAATGTTCAGAATATTTTTTTATTTTTTGAAAAGCCCAACTGAATAAAAACTGAATATACCTTGGATGTGATCTTTTTTTTATGTAAAAAAAAAGTGTATGAACGTGTTATTTGTTTTTGTTTTCTAAGTGTTCATAATTTTTTTTTGAAAACCCCAACTGAATAAAAATTGATTATACCTTGGATGTGATCTTTTTTTTTATGTAAAAAAAAGTGTATGAAAGTGTTTTTTTTTTTTGTTTAGCTAAATCCTAAAAAAAATTATTTTATTTTTCTAAAAGCTGAAGTAAAAGAAAAAAAAACTAAATGTATCTAACATGCGATTTGTTTTTTATGTATAAAATTTTTAAAAAAAGTATGAACATGCTATTTTTGCTTTTCTTTTTGTTTATCTGAAAAAAAAACTGAATATACTAAAAAAGATTTAAAAAATACATGAACATATTATTTTGTTTTTTTAATATAAAAAAAATACACAAAATTTTTATTTTTCTAAAAGCGCACATTGAAACAAAAACTGAATATACCTAGGATTTAAAATAAATAAATAAATAAATTTATGATAGAGATTTATGTCCAAATTTTAAAAAATTTAGTATTATTTTCGGTGCAAAAATGATGATAATGATGTGATTGGTCATGCTCATGTTATAATATGATGAGATGTGAATATACATGTGCAAGATAAAGAGAAAGAAACATGCTCCCCATGTGTCCTATTTTAGGTGGAAAACTAAGGGAGGATATTACTAATGTTCACATCCTAACTTTGGAAGGTTACTTAGTTCTGTCTATATGCATGGTTTCATGGGTAGATCTAGACAACTCACAGATTATCATGGCCCTCAGATTACCCTTATCATATAGACAAGGACCCAGTTCTTGAACTAGTCATAAGTAGGGAAATGCCCTCTCAATATGACTAACTCATGATACCAGTAACACTCTGAGTGGTGACTTAACAATTACCAAGTGGGCATGAAGCCCCTCAATAGCAACCATCAAGACACCCGCTAATCCTAAGCTCGCACAGGCTCGGGTATACAGCCCAAAAAGTGTGTGAGGTAAGTCAGACTGAATTGTGTGAAAAGGGAGCATACAAACCTTTAAATCTAAAACTACCCAACCCCACCTGCAACACAAACAAGCAACCAAGAATATACAGCAGAAAGTCTTCTACCATATGGTTCACAACATTAAATATATACAAACACCTTATGGTTCACAATATTGAATATATACAAACACAATGAGCACGAGAGGAAAAAATCACATTGAATATATACGAAAAGCCCAACTGAATAAAAACTGATTATACCTTAGATGTGATTTTTTTTTTTATGTAAAAAAAAGTGTATGAACGTGTTATTTGTTTTTTTTTCTAAATCTTCATAATTCTTTTTTATTTTTTGAAAAGTCCAGCTGAATAAAAACTAATTATACCTTGGATGTGATCCTTTTTTTTATGTAAAAAAAAAGTGCATGAATGTGTTATTTGTTTTTTTTCTAAATGTTTTGAATTTTTTTTTCGAAAAGCCCAACTGAATAAAAACTGATTATACCTTGGATGTGATCTTTTTTTTATATGTAAAAAAAAAGTGCATGAACGTGTTATTTGTTTTTTTTCTAATTGTTTAGAATTTTTTTTTTCAAAATCCCAACTGAATAAAAATTGATTATACCTTGGATGTGACTTTTTTTAATGTAAAAAAAAAGTGTATGAATGTGTTATTTGTTTTTTTTCTAAATGTTCAGAATTTTTTTTTATTTTTTGAAAAGCCCAACTGAATAAAAACTGAATATACCTTGGATGTGATCTTTTTTTTTATGTAAAAAAAAGTGTATGAACGTGTTATTTGTTTTTGTTTTCTAAGTGTTCATAATTTTTTTTGAAAACCCCAATTGAATAAAAATTGATTATACCTTGGATGTGATCTTTTTTTTTACGTAAAAAAAAGTGTATGAAAGTGTTATTTTTTTTTTGTTTAGCTAAATGCTAAAAAAAACTATTGTATTTTTCTAGAGGCTGAAGTAAAAGAAAAAAAACTAAATGTATCTAACATGCGATTTGTTTTTTATGTATAAAATTTTTAAAAAAAGTATGAACATGCTATTTTTGCTTTTTTTTGTTTATCTGAAAAAAAACTGAATATACTAAAAAAAATTTAAAAAATACATGAACATATTATTTTGTTTTTTTTAATATAAAAAAATACACAAAATTTTTATTTTTCTAAAAGCCCACATTGAAACAAAAACTGATATACCTAGGATTTAAAATAAATAAATAAATAAATTTATGATAGAGATTTATGTCCAAATTTTAAAAAATTTAGTATTATTTTCGGTGCAAAAATGATGATAATGATGTGATTGTTCATGCTCATGTTATAATATGATGAGATGTGAATATACATGTGCAAGATAAAGAGAAAGAAACATGCTCCCCATGTGTCCTATTTTAGGTGGAAAACTAAGGAAGGATATTACTAATGTTCACATCCTAACTTTGGAAGGTTACTTAGTTCTGTCTATATGCATGGTTTCATGGGTAGATCTAGACAACTCACAGATTATCATGGCCCTCAGATTGCCCTTATCATATAGACAAGGACCCAGTTCTTGAACCAGTCATAAGTAGGAAAATGCCCTCTCAATATGACTAACTCATGATACCAGTAACACTCTGAGTGGTGACTTAACAATTACCAAGTGGGCATGAAGCCCCTCAATAGCAACCATCAAGACACCTGCTAATCCTAAGCTCGCACAGGCTCGGGTATACTGCCCAAAAAGTGTGTGAGGTAAGTCAGACTGAATTGTGTGAAAAGGGAGCATACAAACCTTTAAATCTAAAACTACCCAACCCCACCTGCAACACAAACAAGCAACCAAGAATATACAGCAGAAAGTCTTCTACCATATGGTTCACAACATTAAATATATACAAACACCATATGGTTCACAATATTGAATATATACAAACACAATGAGCACGAGAGGAAAAAATCACATTGAATATATACGAAAACAACGAGTACGACCAAAAAAAAAATCACAACATTGAATATATACAAGCGCAATGACCACGAACAAGATAGAAAAAAGAATAAACAATATTTACATAAAAATAAAAAAAAGTGAAATAAATAAAAATAAAAGTTAAAGAGTATATGCACAATTAATCTGATTAGGCTTAACTCTTGAAAATATCCCCAGTGGAGTCGCCATATGTCGCAACCGGGATCACGACGGGACGACGAACAAAAGGTTTTAATTAAAAAAAAACAACAGAGGAGTCGCCACCAAAATTTATTAAAGGAAATTTTGGAAAAAACTTAAAAATTATGGTCTTTGAAACCAGTTTGGGTTCGGGAGTTATTTACGCATAAGGAAGGTACTAGCACCCTATGACGTCCATTAAAATGGTTACCTTCTAATTAATTATGCACGCATATCATTAACTTTCAAAAAAATTTATTTCACTCAAATAAAAAATATTTTTGTTGATTTATGTTGTTAATGTGTAAGTTAAAAAAATTATTTGTTTATTTTATGAAATAAACAAGAAAGAAGACTTGAAAGTTTATTTAGGAAAAAATTAGAAATTCACAAATTTTTAATTTTAAACTGATTAGGATATTAGGGGATTTCACATATCAGTTTTGGAAATCGGAAACATGTATCGTCATTAGGGAGAAGCCACCATAATCACTCTCCCATCCACTACCCCACTCACCATAATCACTCTCCCATCCACTACCCCACTTCCTGTTAACTACTCTTCCACTACCCACTAAACAAAAACTAACAGCCACTATCCCCTACCTATCAAAAAAGATAACTCCCTTATCCTTATTATCATATTAATTTTTATTAATCAGTTTTTTATCTTTTATTATTATTATTTTTTAAAATTTTTATAAATACGGACAAAATTAGTTATTCATATGACCCTGCTGAGGGTCGAACTCGAGACCAGGGGGATTGTGGGCGAGCGAGCGGACCACTGCACCAGGCCCTTGGTTGAGATACCCACTATGCTAATTAAATTTAAACCTCATGTGGACATGTGATTATAGGTTCATATGTACATTGCGTGGGGTCCCTTCACTTTAAGCTGCGGAGTTAGGACTCGAATGGGGGCTGATTGGGGACTTAATGATCCCAATTGTTGCTACCAAGGCCTTTCATGCGCTGTCACAGTAAGGGCCAAGCCGCTTCATTTGTTATCGAGCGAGATTTGTTGGTGGGCCTACTTTTGATTAGCCAAAGCTGGCCCTACTTTGAGTATCAAAGGCCTGTAGGTGCCTCTGAGTGCCATTGTTACTTGGCATGCAACCCATACTAAATAGTATTTCTACAAAATGCCATGGCATGTGGGAGGATTTGTTGGTGCCTAACCCTACGTGAGGCGTGTTCAGCACATGCGAAAAAGTATGGGACTTCTAAAATTAGAAGTGTACTGACCAAGATTCGAACACCCCCTGATAGGGTTGACAACGTACCTCCCACTAAACCAAACAGCGCATCTTTGTTTTGTAGGTCTTAAGCTCAATTTGAAACCCATTTTAAGATACTGTGGTACATAATTGCATGTGTGCATGGGATTACACCAGCCTTTCCTCATTATAGACAGATGAGTGAAGTAGTCTCCATTACTTTTGTTGCTTCAAACAAACTTTGGCTGAAGAGACTCCTTCGAATAGGGATTTGTTGGCTTGGGTGGCTGCACCTCGAAGCTTGAGGAGTTGTATGATGCATGCATGGCTTCATGTCCACTCCATCGCATGCACAATCCTACCTGACTCCATAAAGCAATACGCTTGGCTCTTGCTTAAGGCCGCCTAAACATTAGGATGTGAAATGGCGTAGAAATCGTAAATGGGGATTGAACACGAGCCATAGAGGTTGTGTTACACATTAGCCTCTGAGTTGAGCCTCCATTGGTGCTTAATACTTACTAACTCGATTGAGATTGGGTGAGGGCAGAGTTGGCGAGCGAAGAACTATTGCCTGACCTCCCTAAAGACCACAGGATTGATTGAACACCTAAAGCTAAAAATGGGAGGGTGGTAGCATATAGGCCTTTGACCTACGTCCTTTCAACGTGGAGGCTGCAATGAGTCATAGAGTGATGACGTCCACCATCTTCAACCAATTTTCGAGCCACTAGTTTCCTCCCGCTTTGAGTTATAATGTCCTTGCAGCGTTCTTGATCCCTGCGCTCATGCAAATGTCGGGATCAATAATGTTCAGGTGTCTCCACTGGGACTGCCCCATATAATCTATTCACTAGATCAGATTTGATTTTTCCAGAAATGCATCGTCTCAAGCAACTTCACTCCACGCCATTCCTGTATAAGCAAAACTGTAGCACCATGAAGCTTTGATATATCCATTTTTCCATTTGCATGTTAATGATAAGCGCATGCAATACCAAAATTCTATGCGAACCACAAAGTGACCATCTAGTTTCAATACCACTCCAATCCTACCTACTTGTGTGCATGCCTTACTTAGACATCTCCTGGCCGTATAAATAGTTGGATGCATCATTATCACCATGGGTGCACACGAGCATACACATGTGAACTAGACTAGCTCATGCACATTGCAATAAAATATGATTCCCAATGTTTATGGGTGAACCGAAGACCACAGATCTTAACTCAAGGTTCCCTATCAAATCTTGCATCCAGATCCGTTCCACACAATACACCTAACCTACCGCTTAAGGTTTCTGCACAGGTGCCATACATTTTGCGTGGTTTGGTTTAGTTTGGGTTGGATGCTCCCACAACACTAGAGGGAGATGTCGTTTTCTACTACTGGCGATCTTGCTTGAATCTATCTTGGATCATATGCGTGTAAACCAAACGATCATTCACAAATCTTAAGGATTAATGCCACGGGGAGCGTTGAAGTACTCATCAAGAATTATTTCAACCAGCTCTGGGGCTAATGCCTTATATTTAGTATACGATCGAACCCTGGAGTTCATGGATGAATGGCTTTTCACAAGAATTACGTAGCGAAAATAGGAAGCAGTCCACATGATTTTGGAATCTCAAATCATTGCAAAACTAATTTATCAATTATTTAGTATTTCAAATCATGCGAACGTCGGGATCAAGATGAAGCAAATATGAATTACATATAAAGCAATGTAAGGAATTAGCATCGAGTATCTTCAAGTATCCACCGCATTCTACTTTGAGAAGCACAAACAAGATAATGAGAATTCATGCAAATCTTACCTGGTGAAGGTGATAGAGGAGAAAGGGATCTAGCTGTGAATTGAACCTCCTCTTTTCTTATGGTCAGTATGAGCCTGGATCCCCCGTCCCAAGAGTGGATCTTTTCCTTCAAAGTCTCGAGAACCTTCTGAAACTCAGAGCATCGTCCCTCGAGCCCTCTCCCTCTCTTCTAAGTCTGCTCTTCTCTTTTTTGTCAAGAAAATTTTTAGGATCCTCCCTAATGCCGAGCCTTTTTTCTCGAGATGCACCTCGTCCACTTGACTCTAGAGAGTATCCCCCTTCCCTTTTTCTTTCAACTCTTCTTTTTCTTTTTCCCATTCGTTTTTCCGTTCAAAAAACCATTTTTCTATTTTTCAAATTTGTTTTCTACTTTTCTGTTTATTATTTTTGTGTTTATTATTTAATTTAATCTTGGTTTCTTGCTTAATTTTAACAATTGGGGGCCTCAGACATAATTGAGTGTTTACAATTTGCCCCTCTTTACTCATTGTGCTACCAGATAATATGAGAAGTAATTCTCTAAATTATCATGGTAGGAAATGAGTAAAGACGTGAACACATTATGTCCGAGGCAAGCTTTGAGGATGTCCAAAAAGCATGAAAAGCCTTGAGCTTGAAGATGGATGCCTCGAAGATGGTGGCTTTGAGCTATCTTGCCGGCTTCATGTGCTAAACCGACAGGGTTTGAATATGTAAGGCATGATTGCATAACCTAATTAGGCTACGAATACCGCTGAAGTGCAAGCAAAGTGAGGTGAAAAAGGCCTGTTTAAGGCAGGAAAGCATGCAGGAACTAAAATGTAAGATATGTACAAGGTGGCCTGACAACATAGGCCGGGGTAAAGAAATCTAACCATGCTTGAAGCCTGACATCATAGGCCCAGATGCAGAAAGGTAAATTTGATGACGCCGAAAAGAAAACTTGAACGTGTAGAAAGAAAAACTTGAACGTGCAAAAAAGAAAACTTGAACATGCAGAAAAAAAAACTTGAACGTGCTGAAAAAAAAACTTGAACGTGCTGGAAAAAAAAAACTTGAACGTGCTTGAGAGAAAACTTGAGTGTGCAGGAGGCCTGACACTATAGGCCAAAATGCAGGGATGAAAAACTTGAGGGGGGCCTAACATCATAGACCGAGATGCAGAAAAGTAAACTTGATGGTGGCCTGACAGTATAGGCCAAAAAGTATAAATGTAAACTTGATGGTGATCCCGTTGTTGACGGGATAGAATGCAAAGGGGGTCCAACTTTTGCTGGGAAGATACAAATGAAATCCTACTGTTGCCAGGATAAATGCAAGTCTGTTAAGACAGGCAGACAGAATATAAACATGCTTAATATCTTGTTGTTGATAGGAAAGATGAAAATTAAATTCTTTTATTCAAACAAAATATTTTTAAAATAAAAATATTTAAATTAAAAGTATTTAAATTTTTAAATATTTTAAAATTTTTAAAATATTTAAACACAAGTTAGAGAATTTCGATCCTTTTAGTTCATGATTCAGTAATCTATTTTCATTAAAAATTTTAAATTAGTTAGTTTAGCCTGTCGGTGCAAGATATGTTCGTGAAAGATGGTGTGTGGACAACAATAAATTCTTCTTATTGATGATCAATATTTATCCTATCCTTGTCAAGTTTTGAAGAAATTATAGAGAAGGAAGACATAATATTATTAGGGCCCAAACTAATATTAGTTTTGTAAGTGGTTGAAGTTGTATCCCAGAGATAGGATCTTATTTTGGTACTAAAAAAATCCACATGATTTATGTGTTTCAATTCATCATCATTAGATAAATTTGAGTTCTTAGATCGATTATTATTTCTTTTTTTATTGTTATATATACTTGGATTATAATTTTTTGCATTAGAGTATGATTGTCTCTTTCTTATTCATTTTAGGAATAACTTTTAAGTTGTAACATTACATATACAAAAATTTAAGTGTTTATTTTAAGAATAATATCAAAATAGTAATTCAATATAATAATTCAACACTATTGTTATGTTTAGTCTTTTTAAAAAATCACGTTAATTTTGATAAGGATGGTATGAATGGTGTATATAGAAAATACTTCAATGCTAGTGTGGTTAAACGAGTTTTGTTTAAGTAATAGAAGTAAATGATACAAAGCTTGGTTGTGGGTAATGTAAATATAAAGGGTTGCTAATTCATTTAATTTTGTTAATTTCTTAAGACTTCAATGTTCTTTTGACATAATTGACAAAAATTACCAAGTGGTTTAGTTGCATTTTCGTAATCTCTTTTATTTTTATTTTTGTTAAACAATGATAATTGAACTATATAATAATAATAATAATAATAATAATATATAAAAGAAATATAAACAAATTAATAAAGGACAATAAAGGATTTTCATGAAAAAAAAGATTTATATTAAACATTAAAAAGAACAAAATTAATAATAAAATTAATATTAATAATATTAAATTAATATATAAGTATTAAAAATATGTATAAGAGATGAAGAATTAAAAATAAGAATAATAATGATCCTATAAATATTGGTTTATGATATGAAAATATTGGTTGATATTAAATAGTAAAGAGAAAATTCTGGAATTTTTAATTTGAGTTGAGTATATTGCTATAAAAAGAATGTTCGTAAATTTACTAACTAAAGGTTAATTACAGGAGATTTTCAAAGTGACGTAGATTGTAGCTTATATAAATTTAGTTAATTTTTTTAATGTTTTGGATTAATAAGTTGTGAGATTATTATTATTATTATTATTTATAAAAAATATATTTGATAATATTATTATCTATAAAATAATTATTAAAATATATTAATTGTTTGTTAGAATTATATATTTATTTTATTTAATTATATTTTTCTATCATATATAATATTTTACATTGTTAGAAGTTAATTTTTTTTTGAATTATTATAAACTTTGATCTTAACTGATATTTTGTTATAATAATCCTTTTATATTTAATAATTAAATAATATTATTTAAATGAAAATATTATATTTTCTCATTTATTTAGTGTATTAACATTAGACAACCGTTAAAATAATATTATTTAATAATATTGCTCATAAAAATTAATATTATGCTACTTTAATTATAATAAGACTTATTTGTTACTATAAAAGTTATTTCTAGTTAAACAACTTTAGTCTAAAAGTATGAAAACATTCTAGCCATAAGACACAGTAATTTTTTTCATTCATTTTTATTTTGCAACATTGCATCCATATCACACATAAATTCAAGCTTCCCACACCAAAGACATGGATATTCCAAAGCAATGCTTTAGATAAATGGATTGAAGAGAACATGTTAGATAACTTATGTTATTGTGTAATCTATTATAAACTAGAACAATAAATTCTTTTTTAGATATATGTCATATTCTCTTTTTTTATTTTTCCTTCTATTTCCTTCGTTTATCATAATCATTGATGGCTAAAATAATTCAATGATTAACATTAATTTTCTTTTACTTGTTTATTTAGTTTTGTTTAAGCTTATGCTCAAAGCACTTTCTTTACCTCTTGATTTTAGTGTCAAAATTTCTTTCCCTTTGAATTTTTGCATTATCCCCGTCCCCCATATTTTATTTCCAGAGTTTATCGTTTCTTATGCAAGTTATGCAAATTGATGGCGCAAAGGTATTAGTATTTTCTCATTCTTTCCTATTCTTGCATTCAATATGATCTTTCTATCATTTTTTTTACTTCATTTCCTTTTTTTAAAGGCTAATATACATTTTTATGCATTTACACTATTTTTGAAAAATCCTCATATTCCTTAACTTTTGAATTTTTGCATTATCCTCTTTCTTTGATATTTTGCTTCCTAGAGTTTATCACTTTTGAATTTTTGCATTATCCTCTTTCTTTGATATTTTGCTTCATAGAGTTTATCATTTGTAATGCAAGTTATGTGAATTGATTAGATAAAGATATTGGCAATTTTGTCTTGTTATCTATATTCTTGCATTCAATTTGGTTTTTCTATATTTTTATTTTTATTTTCATTTCCTTCTATCTGAAGGTTAACATGCATTTTTGTATATTTTTACTATTTAAAAAAAATCATAGACCTTTTATATATATATATATATATATATATATATATTATCATCGTTTTTGTTTTGTTGTAAACTATATGGGAAGACATTAAACTCACAAATCTCTCTCCGTTCTTTCGTCCCATCACAAACGCAATAAACGTATTCTTTAGACTAAAAGAGGAAGAACATCTTTTCTCATTCTTTCCTAATCTTGCATTCAAATTATTTTGTTTATTTTTATTTTTATTTTATTTAAATATTAATATGATTTTTTTGAACTTATGTTATTGAAAAAAATTCTCATCAATCTTATATGTCTTATCATCATTTTTATTTATTGTAAATTTATGCAATAAGACATTAAAATCTTAAAATTTTCTCTAATTTCTCCTCTAACTAGACTAAGTGTGGAAGATAAATATATTAGTATATTTTTCATCCTTTTTTTTTCATTCTTGCATTCAATCTGAAATTTTTACCATTTTATTTATTTTTATGTCCTTATCTCTAAAGGTTAATATAAATTTTTCATGTACTTGTACTGTTTGTGAAAAATTTTCATAAATCTTATATATTTCTTATGGCATTATGTGATCTTTATGTTACATATGATGCTCTTTTAGGTCTAATCGAGAAGAAAGACCTGATTTTTATAAAAAAAAAATGATGCTTTTTGGACAAGGTTTAAGGGGAAGAATAAAAATCAATTTTTTAAGGGGATTTAAACTTGAGCGTCAATGTAGTGCTTATTTCACTGTTAACATGTCTTTGTATTTTTCTTTGTTTTATTTATTTTTTCATGTAAGAACCTATTTTATCTATAACATAGTTCTAATATATATATTTTGTTAGCATACTTGTTAATAATTTCAATTAAACTATGAAATTATTTTATCATTATTTATCATATTAATATTAAATAAAATCGAACCTAATAATTTGCAATCGATATGTACAAATCAACTTATGCAATTTTTTTATCTTTAGAATTTTTTACTAGTTTAGTTATATTTTAAAATATACTTTATTCTAACTTGATTATATTTTTAATTAATATAACTATATTTTTTAATGATGTTTATTGGTTTTAATTTAGTTATGCAATATTTTTAACTTTACATACCAAACAAATCTTCAATAAAAATAATGAATCCAATAATTTATAATTGATATACAACAAAAAAAATATGTACTTTATATATTTAAAAGTTATTAATATTTTAGTTTTAGTTTTATTTTTATTTAGAAACATACTTATCTTTAATTTTACCATATTTTCAATTAAAATATAAACATTTTTAACATAATTATTTTTAATTAAATTATATAATAGTTTCCTTATTAAAATATCATTAGTTTTAAATAAAATTTTATTCAAGGATTCATGATTATAAATGATATTTTTTCTATATTTAAAGGATATATATAATTAAATACATTCATTTAAAATTATTAATTTTATAAATATATAATTTTTATGTATAATTTTTAAGGTTTAAGATTTTTTAGTCTAAAATTTTTTATGCCAATATTAACATTTGATTTCATTATCATGTTTAACATTTTGACACCATCATGTTTGCAATGATTTTCATGTTTTTTATTCAACCAAAACATTTTAAGAAATAAAAAAAATAAAAAATTAAAGCATTATATGTGAAGCATATGTAATATTTTGGATCAAGTTGAATGGAGAAGAAAGGCTTACTTTGTATAAAAAATGATAATAACATCTTAAAGTTTGATTTTTTTTTGGTGAGCACAACAAAAAGATTGATATTTAGCGATTGAATATATCCGTCGCTATCTTTATTAAATCGGTCGCTAAATATTTTTGCAACTGATTTAGAGACCAATATCAACCGGTTGCTAAAATCCTAGTCGCAAAAATATTAGCGACCGATTATTGTAGTCGGTTGCAAAAAAGTAAAATGATATTTTTATAACATTATATTATTATTTAATAAGAAGCAATTGGACACCAAATTGCTCTTATATACCTTGCCAAAAGCTACATGGAAGTTGCACCTCCACACTAATTACATTTATATTGGGAAGAATATTTGATGGGTAGTTACCCTTGTTTTATACCATGCTATTATATCTATTTACAAAACTTTCTTAATAAATTTTGGATTATGCTCATAAATAGTCTAAAAAAACAAGTTAAAAATATAATTAAAAAATTTAAGCTGATATTTACTTACAATTTTTTTATTCATATTTATATTATTATATAACTGTAAAGTTAAACTAAACTATTTTTTTTACGATTCTAACTTTAAAATAATTACATTATATTATTTTATCTCTTTTTATTATATTATTTATCACATTTTTCTATTATATATTATAAACATATAGTATAAAATGGTAATAAAATTATCATTTTTTAATATAAAATATATACAAGACAATTTATTTAACAATACTTTAAAATTATTAAAAATTATTTATTAACAAATAAAAATTTATCAATTGTTAAGATAAATTTTATTAATATGAAATTTAAAAATTTATACTAATATTATTATACAATATTATACTAATTTAACATATTGATAATATATACTAATATTTTATACTGACAAAATAATTTATTATTATAATATATTTACTGTTAATATAAATATATGATATATATTAACAATTAGTTTATATTTAAAAATATACTAATAAACAATAATTCGACTTAAGATATTATAGAGAATAAAGCCAAATTATATTTGTGCAACAAGAAGTTTAAATGTACTTACATGCTTACATGGCGCGGCTTTGTTACTTCAGTCACTGGAGGAAGTCACTGGATGATCTGCAGTGTGCTCCTTCTCTTTTCAGCTAGCACCTCTTGTTCTGTTCAAGAAAGGCGGTAGCTCGTTAAACGTTAAAGGGAAAATCGATTTCCCTAAAGGTCATTTGCTTTTTCCCATCTCCACTGTTCCGATTTGGCTACCTTCTTTCTTTTTCAGAAGATATACAGGAAGAGTAGTCTTACTGTTGCGAAGTTACAGGGGACTACTCACCCGAGCGACTTAACGCTCGAGTTACAAGACAAGAACGAAGTGAGAGAAAATGTGCTAGTACCAAACCTTGGGTAGAGAGATGAACAGTGCAATGTAGGAATAATGAAATCAAAAACTTCAATGTTTGGGAGGATGAAGTATCAAGGAACAAAGAAATCGAATATTTCAAATGCTCATGGAAAAAGAGGAATCATATCAAAGACAGAGTAAGAATGAAGGAAACTACCTAGGTTTGGGGAGAAACGAAAGAACCATGAAAGAAAACATATGAGGAAATGAGACAAACTAAAAGACAAAATATCATATTTTTAATTTAGCAACCGATATAAATACCAAATTAGCCACCAACCAGTTATATCTTATTTTGAGACCAAAAATTCAGTCACCATTTCAGTCTCAAATTATTAAATATTTGCATACGTGATCTCCTTTTCAACGGTAGCCAATTTAGAAGCAAACTGCAACCGATTATAGGTAGTCGCAAACGTTGGTCACTAATTATGTGTTTTCTTGTAGTGAAGATTATGTTAGTTGAAGTGGTTGTCTGAGGCGTGTGGTAGCACTGTCCTCAAGGATATTTGCGCCGGAGTGCAGTATCCCCAGGATTAAACAGACTCGACTCGTCTGCAAAGGTAGCAGGAACAGAACTAGCAAAGAAGAGATAGAGACCAGCAAAGTGAGAAATGGTAGTGTAGCGAGAGATGATTTCGAAAAGGCAAGCAGTGTCTGTATTTATAGGAGAGATACTTCAGAAGGAGTTTAAAAGGCTTTAAATTATAATTAAGCCGAATTTGAAGATGATTTCGAAAAGGCAAGCAGTGTCTGTATTCATAAAAGAGACACTTCAGAAGGAGTTTAAAAGCCTTTAAATTATAATTAAGCCGAATTTGACAGACTCGACTCGTCTGCTCTGCAGAGGTAGCAGGAACAGAACTAGCCGAATTTGAAGATGATTTCGAAAAGGCAAGCAGTGTCTGTATTCATAAAAGAGACACTTCTCTGTGGCCTTCGATATTGCGCGAGGGGGGTTTTTGCCGGTTTTGAACTAAGTGGGCACAAGCTCATGTGCGCGAGGAAATGTCCGTTACTAGCTTGTCTACAAGCCCAAAGAGTCCCCCCATATATAAAGCCTACCAAGGACTCTTGGCCAAACAATGTGCGACTTGATCCCTTTTGAAATATCACCAACAGATTCAAGGACAAAAACAAAAATCAATTTATTTTATCAAGGAGATTTGGACTTGAGTGCCAATGCGATGCTTATTTGTTAGTTAGGCATGTCTTATACTTTCTTTTGTTTTTTCTATGTCGTCTACTTCGTCTCTGTTCCTTTTTATTTTTTTTTTATTTTTTCATGTCTTGTGTTTCTTCTACATAATTTAATAATGTTAGAATAAGTAAGTGTTAACTTTATTCTTTTACGTTTCTTCGTGTCAGTTGGATGTAAAGTTAACGTGTTCAATTCCTAAAACAACCAAATTGGTATTCTGTACTAGTTCTTTCTGTTCCTTTTTCACAAATTTTTAATTTTTATCTATTTTATTATTTGTAAACATGTAAAGAAAAAACAAAGATGGATAGAAGTGTCAAAAATTAAAAAAAAAATAGTAAGATATCACCAATAAAGAATTTGTTTTATATCATCAATTGTTACAACTTTTTATCACGGCTTACCGATATATTTCAGGCCTTCCTTTTAATCAATTTTTTGCAAAGTTATGTGCAAGGAGACATCAAACTATCAAAAGCTCTTTTTAATTTTACTTTTTGTCACAAAGATATTGGACGTATTATTGTCTATACTAAGAAAGGAAGATAAAGGTAATAGAATTTTTTTTTGTTCTTTTCTATTTTTACCTTCAATCTGAGTTTTTTACCATATTTTTTACTTTCTTTTTTTTAAGGTTAATATGCATTTTTGTGTATTTTTCCCGTTTTTTGAAAAATCTTCATATATATTATATACATCTTATCATCATTTTTATTTCATTTGGTTAAGTATTATGTCAATGTTTAAATAACATGTTTGTGTAGATTAGCCATTTCACACGTTATATGACATTTATTGTATGATTCCCATGTGCATGTGATGCTCTTTTTTCTAGGTAAAAATGGAGAATAAAGGGTTGCTCTTGATAGAAAAAACGATAATATTTTACAAGTTTGATGATTTTTGAGTGGGGTTTAAGAAGAAGAACAAAAATTAATTTATTTTGTTGAAGGGATATGAACTTGAGTGTCAGTATCCTAAGTATCCTAGCATGTCTCTATTCTTTATAATTTGATTTGAATTATTAGAGCTTTTCTTTATGATTTATACTCATTCAATAATATGTAATTTACTTTCCTTTGTTTTAGATTTTTCATGACACACCTAAGGAAGATTGATCATTTTCATGCCTTCTATTTCTTTTTCATCACCCTATGCTTCTTTATGCTTTATATTTCTTCTATACAACTTAGTAATATTGTATAATAAGTATTAAATTTAAATTTTTTTACATTCTTTTATGTTAATCAACTGTAAAGTTGTTGTATTTAATTTTCTAAATAATCAAATTGATATTTCTATTAGTTCTCAAATATTATAATAAGATAGAATATTTTGATCCATTTTTATTGTCATTTGTTTTATCAATTGTTCCTTTCTCAAAAATGTTTAATTTTTTTTATTTCACATTTTTTATACATTTATCAATTAAATAAGATATAAAAAAATAAGAGGAGAATTGAGCACAAATAAAAATAATAGGATATCATCTTAAAAAACTTTGTTGTTTATTGTCAATTGTTATGATTTTTTTTTCACAACTTTCTTTCTGGTACATCTTCTTTCTTTCTCTTAGTGTTCTCTTAATACTCTCTTATTAGTTTGTTTCATATCTTTTGTCATGTGCTTTTTCATTGTAATAATGACTATTTTTATAAAAAAAATTTATCATAGTCTTAATCTTATAAATTTCTATTAATATCTTTTAAACGACTTTGATAATTTTGTTATAATTATTTTTTCTACTATGATAATAGATGCTTCTATATATTTTTATCAAATCATATGAATATATTTCACAACATTCCTGTCATAGTTTTTTCTATTTCAATGATGGATGTTTTTGTGTGTTTTGTTATAGTTTATATTTCAATGATGGATGTTTTTGTGTGTTTTGTTATAGTTTATAGTTTACGAGTCCATCTCATGACTTCTTTGTAATTTTTTGTCACTTGCATTGATAATTTGTCATAGTTATTTTCTCTGTTCTAATGATGTAAGTTTTTATCACACTCTACGACTATTAGTTGTTTTCTTTAGGATAAGGATAGATGCTTTCATATATTTTTGTCATAATTTATGAGTACATCTCACAACTTCATTACAATTAATACTTTTTTTAGATAATCATTTGTCAAGTGTTATTTAATGATTTACATATTTATACTGTCATAACCGTAGTTACAACGAAGTAATAAACTTACTAAAAATTTTAGAAATAATTTAATAACTCGTGAAGCTGCCATCAAATTTTATTTGTTAAGAAAAAATATTTGGAAAAAACTGTAACTTAAGGATGAGTTCCAGGTTCGAGAGTTGGTTACGAGTAGGGAAGGTATTAGACACCCTACTCGCTCTCTGAATAACGATACCCTTAAAATAAGTGTGCAATTTTGATATTTTTGAAAATTGTTTGATCTCTTTAAATAGAGTAAAAATAAATAGGTTTGTGGAAAATAGTCCTGACAAGACTTGATCCTGATCTTACGTATTCCCTGATGCAGTGGGGAATTCAAGGTTATGTAATTCTGACTTGATCTCTTGAAAAATAGAAGGGTGATTTTAGACGAGATTAATTTTTTCAACGAAGTTAGTTAAAACAGAAATTTTTTAAGATCACGTGCTTGCAAAATTCAAGCCAACATAAGCCGCGATGAAATTTGGACAAATTAAAATATAGAATAGTAGATGACGCTACCTATTCGTATAAGAACCCGTTAAACAAATTTCAAAAGATTCTAAAATAGAAATTTTAAAATGAAGTTAGTTAAAACCGTCGTGATGGTTCTAGCGATCCAAAGGCACTCAACTTTATTCCTTTCAAAAGCTTCCCAAAATGCTGCAACTGAGGGGAGTTTACCCAGCTTGCACTCTGAAATATGACAACTACATCAAGGCAAGGAAGGTAGCAGCAGTGTGTTTTTAGTTTCCTCAATATCAGGACTTATATTAGTAATGTATTGAGCCAGAGCCAAAGTTCTACTCTTAATCAATTTTAGGGCTGATTTATCCACTGTTTAGCCCAAGGCACAACCAAGTGCATGGCCTAGTGCAGAATCTACTATAATGGGCTTGCAGAATGTGTTTCAATGGTCTACTGAACAGGAGCAGTTCTTGGTCCCTTTTGAGCTTTCTCAGGCCAACTTATGTCCTATTTGGCCAAGGAATAATATGGTGGAACATAACACCATATTCCCAACTAGCAGCAGGTTCTGGCCACATCAAATAGATAGTCAAGTTGAGGTCAGCAACTTCACCAGTTCCTAATATATTTCCAGGAGAGAAAGCATAAGCTGGAAACTTACTGGTTTGATTTGGCACAAATTTGCCATATGACGAATGTAGTATTGGTTCAAGTTTTGGTTCTCCCAGCTGGTTTTAGCTAGAAAAGAACAAACCACAGGGCATGAATTGTATGAATATGTAAGGGGAACCATGCATTAAACCACAAGGGCATGAATCGTATGAATATGTAAGGGGAACCATGCATCACATGAATAAGTGAGCAGGACCTGGTCTTTGGCCAATGTATCACAGCACTTGTCTAGCCCCTTGGAACCTGTATTCTATGTTTGTGATAGGTTTATTTTTGCAAAATCTGACATAAACTAGGTGCTTATCGAAATTTCTCCCTGATTGGAGCTTACTCAATTTGAATTACTGCCTACCCAACTGAAATTTTCCAAACTGCCCCCTGCTTTATCTAGTATGAGCCAAGTGTTATTGCAGTTTTAATGGATGAGTCCCTAGCTTATCGGCACCAAAACCCCCGTCCTTTGACCCTTTAATCTAGATTCTCTTTTGTTAATTTTCTTTCTGAGAATCATGAATTATAAGACCTGGAGCTCAATTTGTTGATATGCCAGATCCAAACACACACTAGAAATATCTACTAGTCCCTCTATCTTTTTAATCATGGTGTTGTTAGCTCACTGACTAGAGGATTTTTGTGGTACTGTGATTTCAGCCTTAACTTGCTTGAATATGACTATGACACAGACCCCTTCGTTATGGCCATATCTATTACAAGACCAGCATCTATTACTGATATAGAAACCTTTATACTTGACTCATCTTGCAAATCTACTCAATTTAGGACCTGTTCAATTAAATACATCACCTATGGTTCCTAAGGCTCCTTCAGTTTCTAAGTTACTATTATAGTTGGTCCAGGAAAGACTCTCAGTTCTCTCCCTTGAGCTTTTTCAGGTTTATTTTCTATTTTCTAGAAGCCATGGAGTGTTAAAACATGAGGTTGTATAGGCTGGTCTATAACCATAATTCAGGTACCTACAGACTTGTGTAATTAGTGTGCTGATCAAGAGCTAACTTTTAGGTCTATTCACCCTTACCAAGGCACTATCGTGTACTTGGAATGATGCTTAAGCTTGCTGCTATTTTCCCCTTCCTTTCTCGAGCCAACCAGCAACAAGCATATCTTAGGATTAAACCTATAGTTGGACTGGCTTGTGCTTACTGGTAGGAGTTTTCCTAAATTGGCTAATAGCATGATCAATGTAGGATAGGAGCTGAACTTAATGTTATATTAGGCTCTCACAGACCTGCCTAGTTAAAAAAACAAGATATAGCACTCAACATTAGCTTGTTGTCGTAAAAATGAGGTTCAGGTACTTATTAAAATTGGCCTGATACAACCTGGTTGGTCCCTTAGTGGAAGCAGTTTTTAATCCAAGTATCTTCCTGGTTCCAAACTCTCTAACCAAATCCAACCAACAGTAGGCACACCTCAAGGTCAGGTGGCAGCATTTTGATTTTTTTGGTTGGGTTCTACTCACTTTCTACCTAGCCTACAAGTTTCAGAACTGAAACTACTGATATCATTGCCTTGGGATTAACCGCCAATAAGTGTTGTAGGCTTCAGTAGATTAAGAATGATTTTCACTAATTTGGTTGAAGGTTCCTGCTGCCACTCTTATTTCATATTTTGCTAGGGACTGCAAGATATTATAACCTGCTGCTGAATTCACTGCTAAAGTAGGCCTAGGATCATGACTTTAACTTATATTTAGCCTACCAGTGCTCTAAATTATTGCTGTTAGCTTACTGTGGTAGGTATTTTCCTAACTTGATCCGAATCTCCTTGGCCCACTCAAACTCTATTTTTGTCAAAGTATCCTATAATATACATCGCCTAAGGTTTCTACTTTCTTTTCAGGTTCTAATTTAATGTCTAATGCTGCTGATACTTTGCCAAGCATATGGTTACAGGACTTGATGTGAGCATGAAAATTGGCGTTCAAGAGAAATATATGGAGTCTATATTTGTAGCTTAAGGATAATAAAAATAAAATTTTTTCTAATTTTAATTTGGTTGTATTTTTCTTTAAGCTGTTAAAGTGGGAATAATTTATTTCAACATGGAATAAGAATAGGTTATTTAGAACAAGAACAGGCTTAGGTTAAGAGCTTGGTTGGCTAAGGGCAGCCCAAATCCACAACCAAGCAGCCCCTTCCCTTTTTCCTATAGATAAGGGCTTAATGTAAGCAAATGGCACCTTTGGTCATTTTATACTATTGGAACCTGAGAATTTCCTTGAGAGAGCATCTTTCTCTTCTCTTTCTTCTCCTCTTGCTTGTTCTTGAGGTCAAGACTCCTTTCTTTATCATTGGAGCCTCCAATATGGTGGAACTTGGCTTATCTTCCTAGCTTCCTCTAGCTAGTAGAGTGGCTCCTAGATTAGGAATTATTTTTCTGCCATTTACCTTCTTGCAATTTACAATTTTGGTTCTTAGTTTATATCTTTAATTTCTAGCCCATTTCCCCTTTAATTCTGGTCATTTTCGTTTTGCCTTTTCTTCCGTTTCTTCATTTTATTTTCAGCTTTAAATTCTTGCAATCACTTTCCCCAATCCCCTCTTTACATTCTGCAAATTTATGTTTCAATGTCTTTTCCTTTCTATGCACAATTTTTGTGCTAAATATAAATTGAAGAGCTCCCAAAACTGTTCAGAATTTTAAGCTCCAATTCCACCTCCAACTAGGTCCATCCTCCTCCTCCCAAGTGGGTTGTATTAGGATCTGATCAAGTATAGACATGAGATTGTTTCTTAATTATCTATGAGTGCTTCAAGGCTTGTATCATTGACTTTTCCTAAAGTAAGGGAGAGGGCCTCTTCGATTTTTTGATTTGTTTAACGCATGAGTCATGAAACTCAGAACCTGTGATTGGCTTAGTTGTCATGACAAGTTTTGGACCCTGAAAATTCATCTACTTGTTGTCCAGCCAAGGAGCACTAGTGCACACATCCTATGGCTAAGCCTGCCACCATAACAACTATGCTTCAGCATCTGTTTATGACATCTCTTCCTAGATTTGCCCAAACTAGCTTGCTGCTAACAAACTGATGTCAGGTGTTGATTTTTGCTCCAAGATTCCTACATCATTTTATTGGCATTATGCAGGTTGTGGTGACTTATTGAACTGCAGCAATCAAAATGACTCATTTTGGCTTAGGTCCTGACATCTAAAACAAAATTGTATGACTTATCCCGAGATTTAGCAAAGGTTGCTTATCTCCTTCTAGCCAATTTTTAGACCTCATTCAGAACATCATAAAGGCCTCAATCTTCTTGGTAATCCATAGTAAAAACTACTTGCCTAACTTGGTAAGGGGCTCAACCTCACCATTTCTAGATATGGTTAGCTGTGTAACAAAGGACATTTAGCAGGATCTATTACAGCTGACCCATCAACAGAATTTTGACAGTTCATATCAGGCTGGTATCTAACAGAAATAGAACCAGAGCTAACAAAAATTATAGACTCTATCCGGGAGGTTCATATTCACAGTAAGGCAATCTTTTCTACTAAAATTTCTCCTGCTTTCATGAGCAGGACTTTAAGGGGTAATGGATGAAGCATCCAGAGATGGCACCATAAGATTACATTGAATTAAACTCACAGGGATCAGAGGGAACTCTTCCCTTGCATTAATTGGGTTTACATTTGTTCTAGTTGAAACAGAAAGAGGCAAGAAACCTTCAGGAATGCTTCAATATTGTGGCATAGGATTTTTTCCTTACCAATGATAAGCATGACATCAAGTTGTGTGTGAAAAACACAACCAACAGCAGTTACAAAAAAAAATGAACAAGTCTCATCCAAACGAGTATTAGTTTGATCACTCAACCACTAATATTGGTTTAAACTAGATCTCATAGGCTTTCTGATATCAGTGGTATTGGCCTGCATAATTATGCAGATCAATGTGCAGGGGTTGGTTTTAATTGGAGTAGCAAACTGATCCTAGCATCATGGCAATCCTATTTCCTCTCCTTTCCTAGTTGAGCAGGGACCTCAGTATCAGAGGCACTAACCTGCAAAATTGTGCAGGTCAATATGGAATGGTTGGTTTATATGACAAGGACGGAATAAATAGATTATCAGAGACTATAAGTTATAAGAACAGAGCCAATTGCGGATTTCCAACTAGCATAGGTTCTGAATCCTGGTTTCTAACTACAGGGCATTACATAGGAATGAAAGACTAGTTGGTTATAACAGGCCTCTAGATATACTAGTTATACCTTCCTGAAGAGTTGGTTTATGTAATAATTGATGAAAGGTATCTATTATCACGAGAGGGAATTGATGGAGACTTCTATACATCAGCTTTCAGACTTTTGGATGAGATTACCTTTTAATATTCATTTAGTGCAATTTAGCATATTGATACCTTGAGACTTTCCTATCCTGGTAGTGAGTCATATAAGCTTCGAATGACTCTTGGTCATGGATCCTCACTTGTACTCATCTGATTCATTCTAAGCAACATTTAGCAAGGTTTCACAAGTAACCATGAAGTTGATTATGATGAACATCTTGCAAAGGCAATTAAGCCAATATGACTAGTGTTATGACACTACTGCTAGTTCAGAAATCCTCATTGACTTACATCGTAATCTAAGGCTTGTAGAATTCTCTTTTTTATTACTTAAGCCATGTGCTATGTTCAGGAATCAATCATTTCGAAAGCATGTTATGCTTGTGCAGGGGACAAATTCAGTTTTATTATTTCTTAGCTTTAATTTGCGCAGTAACTAAACCAGATCGAAATTTTCGACAGAACTCATAGTAGCCTACACATTTCATTTATGATATTATTGTGTTTATTCTGAATTTCCTCCCAACATATGGAACAAATTCTAGCAAAGATACAGTGGTCTATTCTCAAATTCACCTAAGTCATCTATCATTTGGTGAAAGGCTTCGGACTATGGTTCAAGCGCAAAAACGAAAAACATACACAATGATTAATCTAAGCACATCCTTTGCTAATTCTATCATGCACAAGCTTATCATAGCAACCTAATCAACTGCATGTAGATTTTATCAGACAATTCCACATTGAAATTTAAACAGATAATCAGAGCTACTTATGCAGTTAGATTTTCTTTATGTTGTTAAGTCACTCCTCTTACATTTCATTACAATGTGATATTTATCTTATGTTCTAATTTTAGAAGTTTATTTTACTATGTAATTCTAAATATCTACACAAAAGTAATTTACTAGGCAAGAATGTACTAATTTACCATTGTTACATATTTGATTTATGATTATTGTTACTGGAATCACATACATTGTTCTTTTCATAATCTGAACTTAACAAAATATTAAATAAAATGTTACATATTATTGAAGAGCCAAACATGATTTTGGATCCCATGACATTGACAGCAACCATCTAAATACTATCTTATGGTGAAGTTGTCTCATCATCAAGAATAAAATTTATCATTACTGATATCCTTTAAAATTAACGTCCACCTATATGTGATGTGTTTTATAAATGAAAAAAGATCTCTTCTACAAGGTAATAATAGATTCATCATATTTCAAATTTTAGAAATTAAAATTTTTATTTTAAACATTGTAGACAACTCAATTCAAGAAGTAGGACATTTCCACACAAGTTCAAGAAGTTTCAACTCAATTAACTAGATGCATGAAGCTAAAATGAAGCCTCTTTCATTAATACCCAGCAATAAATTTTATAAGTATGACTTGACTCATTGGTGTATTAATTAGATTTTATGCTTTTTATAAACAAATGAATTACTTCAATGCAGTATATCACTTGGAGTTATTATTTTTATGGAGAAACAACCAAAGTATTCAAGAATTATCGTATTGACTATAAATGTTTGATTGATTGAGTTTTAAAGCATTATGAATTTTTTTAGCAGCTACACTTCTTGTATAATATTCACATTGGGCTTAAAATAACAGTTGTGTGAAATCGAAAATCACTTTCTATAATTCTCATTCTTACATAATAAGAATTTTTTGTTGTTAAAATTATATGCTCAAGTTGCATTTGTATATAAAAAAATAATTCACTTTTAAATACGTTCTTAAGCTTCTAATTCTCCTCTAAAATGTGTTTAACTTTTGGACCTTTGGTGTTTCAACCCAAATGCATGATGCTGGATCGAATCACGCATATTCATGTATTGTTGGTAAAGTATTTTATGTTTATACGTCTTGTCTTGCTAGCCCCACTTGACAAATGCTTCCTTTGATATTCTCTTAACATTCATGGTATTGCTCTTGATCTTATTCCAATTTCACCAATTATATTTTGATCAACGAGAAGTTGGTACTTTAAAAATTACAATGAAATATAATTCTGACATCAAATAAAGTTAATGTACCATCTAGATAAAATATAGGAAATAAATTGATTCAAATACAGAACACGAAGTCCACAAATCGATGATGCAGGTTAATTCTTTTTAAATATTCATTTATTTTAAAATAATCTTAAAATAAAATATATATTTATTTTTTAAAGAAAGAGAGTATATGTTTTCCAATAAAATGAAAGGATTTGTTATAAGCATATTAATAAGGAAATTTTAATTTATTCAAATAGTGAAAACAAATGTTGAATATTTAGGTTTTATTGAATTAAAAGTTAAAAAGAATCTTAAATATTACTTTTATAAAATATTTTATTATTTTTATTTTACTAATGTCTATATATAAATAATAGTTTTAATATTCTTTTTATCTTATTTATAAATAATTTATCATAAATTGATTAGTAGTTGATGCACAAAAATAATTTTATGTACTTCATATCCGTAAAAAATTCTTAATTAGTTTTATTTGGGTCTAAGATTCAGACCATATTTTATCTATAACTTAACTCTCCTATAGATATTTTATTTAGCATACTTATTATTAATTTCAATTAAGTTATATAATTATTTCATTGTTATATACTACATTAATATTAAATAAAGATATTAAATCTAATAACTTGTAATCGATATACACAAATCAACTTATGCATTTTTTATTTTTAAAACTTTTACTAATTCATTTATATTTTAAAATATATTTTATTCTAACCTGATTATATTTTTAATTAATATAAATATATTTTTATTGATTTTAATTCTGTATGTAATACTTTTAGTTTTATATATCAAAAATCTTAAATAAAAATAATGAATCCAATAATTTATAATTAAAATATGGAAAAAAATTAATTTTTATTTTTAAAAGTTATTAATATTTTAGTTTTATATGTATTTCGATTTAAAAACATATTTATCTTTAATTTTACCATATTTTCAACTATAATATAATTATTTTTAATTCAATTATACAATAGTTTCCTTCTTAAAATAATATTATTTTAAAAAAAATTATTCAACCTTTCATGATTATAAATAATATTTTTTCCATGTTTAAAAGAATATATAATTAAATAATTTTTAAAAGTAATATGTTTCTTTAATAAATTATAAAATAAACAGCACATTTGTATAGTCTTCAGAGATTAAGACTTTTAGTCCAAAAGTTTATACCTATACTAACATTTAACTTCATCATCATGTTTAATATTTTGGCGCTTTAACATTTTTATAATAGTTTTAATGATTCTTATTCAATCAATAACATTTTAAGACTTTAAAAAAAATTGAAGTATTAGAAAATTTTCATGCAATTAATTATAAACGTTAGCATTGATTTTTGTCTCTAATATACAGAGTGAATTTTAAACAACCTTATTGTGATTCCATCCTTAATTTACATGATCCTACGACTTATTTTCTATGCTTTATTTAATAATAATAATAATAATAATAATAATTACAATTATATTACTCTTTAACATTTTGATTTTTTGTAAAAAATGAATATACTTAGGATTAGGAGTTACTATAAAAGTGCAACATCTGAAAAAAGCGACGGTAGTTAAATTTTTGAAATCTGCAAACAAAACTTAATCTATGAATACAATCAAAATATTATCAACTATAATTTGTATTACCGAGATAAATGAATAAAAACAATATTACTATCTAAGTAATTTTTTAACATGCACTTTTGAATTTTTTATTAATAATAAATTTATTCTTCTAATAGTAGAATAATAGAAATTTTTATAATATTTTAAAATTTTACATTAAGATAAATTTTTATTTATATTATTAAAATTTTAATTTTAAAATTAATATATCATTTCATGCAAAGTAAAGATAATATAAAATATATTAAATATTCACCCGTTATAACGGTTAAATAAGTAAAATTTAACATGCAAATGAAAAAATAAAGAACAATTAGGCTCAACTACCAGACCTCAAATATACCAGCGAAAGGAAGCTAAAACAAAAATAAAATAATTGAACTTGAGATGTGCAAGTAATGAAAAATAGAGCTTAGGACAATGTAGAGCTAGCAGATCAATGAACTTTCTTCTTAAATTTTGAATTTAGTTTTATTTTAAAATTTACTTATACTTATATCTCTATTTTTTAATTTATTTACAATTTTATTTTGTATTTTTAAATTATTGAATGAGGTTATATGTTTTCATTAAAAAATTTTATATTTTATTTTATTTTTAACTTATTGCAAAACATTTTTAATTAAAATTCGAATTAAACTTAGATGAATTAATAAGCATAAAAAATTTTAACTAAAAAATCATTAAAAGATATTAGTTTATAATAAAAACAATTAACATAAATAAAGTATTAAAAAATAAATACTTTCTAAGGATTTTCTTACAACATTTTTAGCAAAATGTAAGTAATCATAATCACAGATAATATCATAGAAAATTCTACATCAAATCCCTGCAAAATGCATAATATGCAAAACGATGAGAATCAAAACTTGGATTCTCATATTAAAGTATTCTAATAAAGTACTCTAATGTGTAATTTTTCACCAACTAATTCCAATGATTTAACTTTAAATATAAATTAACACAAAATTCGCAATAAAAATTTGATATTTCTTGTGAATTTTTTTGGTAACTCATATTCGTAGAAAATACCTTAAACTTCTTCTTCTTCTTTTTTTCCCGAAGTCACAATAAAAATTCCAAGAAATTAATGAGAAAAAAGCCCGCGGGAAAGATACGTAGGAAAAAAGCAAACTTCAGTGGTGATTAACACAGAATTTTCCAAAAGATTAGATGTTATACTCGTAGTATGGGTTTATAAAATATATAATATTTTATTTTTATATTACTAATTACTTAAATTATATTAACAATATTATCAAATAAAATAAATTATTATAATTATTTAATATTTAAACATTTATTTTATATAAATTTTAATATTATCAAATTATAATATTAAATAAATATTTTAATAATATCAAAATAGTCAATACTATTTAGTTATCAATCAAAATATTTTTTAATATCTTGCAAAATTTTACAAATTAAAATATTACAATTTAATTTATTAATTTATTTGTGCATATTATTTTTTTTATTATGGTAATCACGAAGTATATATAAAGTAATCAATAACATAAAACTATTTTATTTTATTATGTATTTAAAAAAATAAATTATGAATTTAACTTATATATAATGAGAATTTTTTAATTTATTAAAAATTATTATATTTCTTATAATTTTGTTTAAATATAAAAATTTAGGTTAAAAATTAGAATTCAAATCAAAAAATATAGATCAAAATGAATATATAGGTAAGTTATGAATATAAAGAATATTGTTGACAAAACAATAATATAATGAGTTACCATGAGATTGTAAATTTAAATATTTTTTATTTGATTGTAAATAATGATTCGAGATATTTTAAAGAATTTAATTATTTTCTTAAAAAAATAGAATTTTTTTTTACGTATTAAAAGTGATTTACATTTCGTTATATCTAGTGTAAGTTGTTAGATTTTTTTAATTTTTTTTAAAAAAATATCCATTAAAAACATAAATCATTTTTAATATATAAAATATCGTTATTCTAAAACAATAAAAAAAATATAGGCATCAAGCCTGAGAAATTTTCCGCTTAAATTAATTGAATAATTCTATGAAATAAAAGAAACATTTTTGAATAAAAAATACTAATAAAAAGGGAACTTTGAATTTTAAGTATATTGAAAACAACTCAATGCATTTATAGAAATAAATAAATTATTACTTTATCCTTTCAAGATTTAAGTATATTGAAATTAAAAAAAAAAATCTTAAAACAATAAAATTTAAATTTACAATTTCAATTAAATTATTTAATATAATTTTAATCAGTTGAGAGATGACAATATCTCTTATAATGAGACCGATAAAGATCATTTTAATAAACATGTTGTTAAAAAAATATGTTTAAAGTATATATAATTTTAAATAAAAGCTAACTAAATGTCAAGGAAAATTGAAAATTTTCAAAATAAAAAAGAGATAGTAAATAATACGATAATATTCAATTATACATTAATTCTATTTTATATAATATAATAATATATTTATTTTTTTATCATTTGGCATGTTGTGCAATAACATTTTAGTTAAATAAAATTATAGATGAAGATCAATTTATTTTAAAAATAACATATTAAAATGATTTTGTTTAACTTTTTAAATTATTAAATTTTATCAATTTAATTATCAAATATTATGTTTTTATTATATTTATAAATTTAAAAATATTTAATTTTATTAAATAATTTTAATTTAAGAGAATTATTACATTTAAATTAAATTTATTTAATAATTTTAATTTTTTATATTTTATAAAAATTTATAAAATAAACCTATGTAATAAAAAATTTGATTTTAAAAAATGAATTAATAAAATTTAATATTTAAAAATCATTAAATAAAATAGTATAAAAATTAAAATAAGTTTATGCCTGAAACTATATGTATTTCCAAGCTCACATGTTGTTGTATAGTGGAAATGTGGAATCATGTATCATCCATTTTTGTTTAAATTTTTTAATAATATTTCTTAACTCGATTCCCATGAGGTTGCGTTGACATATAATAAAATATTTCCCTTGCTGTTCACGAGTGAACTCTTACAATATAAATAAATAAACTAGTTATGCATTAAATAAATTCTTTATTATCTTTACATATAAGAAATTGCTAAAAAGCAGATATAATCAATTAATCATTGAGGCAAGGAATTAGGAACCTGTTTTTACTAGATTTATTTTCTGATAATATTTGCGTAATTGATTTAATTTATCTTTAAAAATAATCTCACATATCATCAATATTTTTAGAGAATTAAAAATAGATTATAGTTTACAATAACCTTAATGAAACATGGATTAAATTAATAATTTATTCACCTTAAATTATTTAACTAGAAATCATCTTCTCGATTTAATTTAATTAATTAAATTTTGAAAAGAAATTATAGATATATGAACTTGATTTCAGTAATGGATTTCACTCCTCCTTTCTTATTCACTTGTTTCTTGTCCTCTCTTTTTCTTGCAAGGGACGTTTAGTATAAGGAAAGTTGTAACATTTATCGAATTAGTACCATGTAAAAATAAAAGTTTTTCATGATAATAAAAAAGTAAAAATATTTTTTGATAATAAAATATTTTAAAAATAATTTATAAATAAATAAAAATAAAATGTTTTCAATTTTGTAGATGGGCATAGAATTTTTTCAGAATATTAAATATAAACTTATTAAATTTTCTCATCATAATTAACCATAAATGTGTTATTTCTAAAATGTTGAATTATGGCTAATATTTTTATAAATATTTTAAAATATTATTCTTCACCATATAGTAGTACTAGTGACAGAAGAAGGTCAGAGATTTTGGCCTTTGGTAGCATTCACCCATTTCGTCATGCGAAAATAACTCTAATAAATAATTGGTTTTTTAAAACATATTTATATCATGTTTAAAGTGAGACAAGCATGTGCCTTGACTGCAACCAACCAAAAGAAAATATGTGTATTGATTGGTGACAAATCATAGCCTACAAATACTTTCAAAACTATATTTTTATACATTTTTTGCGGTGTCCAACTTAATATACCATTTATGTTAAATTATAATTTAATCCCTATACTTCACTTCTCACCAAGAAAAAAAAAAAACTTCCCTATACTTCACTGTTTTTTTTTTGTTTAGTCATTACATAAAAAATTACATTTTGAAATTAAAATGAAAAAAAATTATCAGGTAGAGGATTAAAATGTTTTTTCTCATATAAGAATTAAAATAAAATAAAAATTTGTTTTGTGCATGAACTGAAAAATAATAATCTAATATAAGAACTAAGAGTCTGTTTATTTTAAAATTTAAAAATTAACTTAAATGTTTCAATATAAAATATATGTTAAAAAATTATATAATTCAAATTAATTGATTAATATATCTAAAAATACTAAAAAATATAAAATGAACTTCAACAAAACTAATTTTACTACTTAAATTAAACATACAGTAAATCTAACATTTCTCTAATGTTAGTAAACGATGAAAATCTGTTCATAAATATTTTATATATATAAAAATTAAACATAATTTTTTTCATGTCGGAACTAAAAAATAGTATTATATGTAATAAACACATTTCCAATTTAACCTGCCTTTTAATAAAAATGTATTAGCAATAAAATACTAAAAATATTATTAATATACTCAAATAAAAAATGCCAGCTAGGTTGGCATTTAAATTATTGAGAAAATAAACATTCACAAATCTTGTTGTAAAGCATATGTTAGCTAGTTAACCTATTTATTAATCCTAAGGTCATCAACAATTATTGCTGGTGTTGTAAGAGCATTTTTAAAAATAAAAATTTAAATATTAAAAAAATTATTAGGAAGGTCTTGTAATGGTCACAATATCCCAAGAGTTAGTTTCTTCGTAATGCAAGTGAAAATACTCTCTTTAAAAAAATTATCCTACTTCATAATGATTTCATAAAGTTTAAAATAATGAATACGGTAATCATGTGATGTAGGGCTTTATATTTTATAAGATGCATTTTAAATAATATAATAAAATTATATATAAGACTTTTATATTATAATTTAAATTAACTGAATTGTAGATAAATCAATTATAACAGTTAAAGAACAATGAAATATATAAAGATAATATTGAGTACAAATCATAAAACTAAAATTTATGTAAAAAAAAATATGTAGTAATTAGTAGAAAATTAAATTGTATATAATAAATTTGCGACTTGATAATACAATATATTTCGTATATTGTTAAATAAAACTGAAAAGTTTTAGATATTGTTTACCCATTAATTGGAAACATTTAAACTAAAATTACAATTTTAAAAAATACAAATTGAAGTTTGAATTGACATTTTCATTAATTAAATTACAATTTAAAATAATTGAATTGCAAAAGTACTTGGATTATGAAAGAAAAATTCCCCCAACTTCAAATTACTTTTTATAATATAAAGATGTAATTACATTTAAGTATTATTAACTCATAGAATTTGGTTATCGAGCATATGAAATAATTAGATTGATTTAAATTAATAAAAGATATTATATTCGAATAATGAATATATAATTATATTAAAAAAATTTAATATTTAATATTTATAATGATCTTATCTAATTTCAACAGAACTACTTTAATAAAAATACATGCCATTTAAATAAAAAAAACGAGCTTGGAACTAGTTTAAACCAATTAATAAGTAGCAAAAGATTTTCAACTATTTTAGAATTTAACCTTTTATATTAATTGCTCGGCTTAACAAGTGGATATAGAGTAGTGTAGTGATTAAAACTAGCTAACCTAAATTAAACCCCAAAACTAAGCAGGAACCAATCAGGGAGAAAGCATGGAACATGGGAGGGATGCAATCATGGGGAAGACTCAAAAGAGTGAAACCAAAATGGAATGAGTGAGAGAAACTAGCTACAAGTGTAGGTGATAGCTATTAGCTATTAATTTATTTTAATAAAAACGAAAATAAAGAAATTTAAATTTATAATTCTTGTAAATTATATATATTTTTTTAATTTTTACATAAATTTTAAAAATAAAATTTATTTTAAAAAATAATTTAATTTTTAAAATAAAAAATTATTTTAAATTTTAAAATATTTTTACTTTCAACTTTATTAAATTATACAACGACTATAATCACCATCATAATCAATACTATCATCACTATCATTATTATTATCAAAACCATTATTATCACCATTAAATCATAATTTCATTACAACCATCATTACCATTATTATTTTTATAATAATAATAATAATATTTTATTATTTTAAAATTTAAATTTATTATATTTTAAAAAAATTTAATTTTTTGTTAAATTTATTTATTTATCTAATTTTTATTAATTTAAAAAGAAAATAATATTTCTTTTATAAATTATATTTAATTTATAATATAATTATATAATTTTATATAATAAAATTATTAATAATATAATATTATAATAATAACATATACATATTAATATCAAATAATATATAAAATAAAAATATATATAAATATATAATATTTTTATATTATTACTATCATAATAACTATTACCACTACCATAATTATTATATTAATAATACTAATGATAAAAATAATAATATATTTTTTATTATTTTAAAAATTTAATCTTTATTATATTTTAATTAAAAATTTTATTTATTTATTTTTTATATATTTATAATAAAATAAATAATATTAATTAATATATAATTTATATTTAATTTTATAAAATTGAAATATTATTTGTATAATATAATTATTTATAATTTAATATTAATATATATTAATTTATATAAAATAAATATTAAATGATATAAAATATTATAATAATAACATATAAAATTATTTATTTTATATTCTAATTATTTTTAATATATATAATAATAAAATTTATATAATTATATAATATTTTTTACAATTTAATCACTATAATTAAATTATCATATCATTACCATCATAATTTTATCAACAATACTATTATTCTTATTATTTTAAAAATTGAATTAGAAACTGATTTGTTTTCAAATTAATTAAGTTTAAAATTATTTTAACAAAAATTTAGTAAAATTAATTTATATATAAAATATTTTTATTTTTATATATTTTTTAAAATAAAATAATATTTTATTTTATTTAATTTTTAAGTATAATATAAAATTAAATAATTAAAATTATGATATTAATATATTTTATTATTATATATATTTATATTTTTTAGTATAATATATTATACATAATTTAAAATAATATTTTATTAATATTAATTTAATTACAATTAAACTATTAAATTTTAAATTAATATTTTAACTGATTCAATGATTGTTTTTATCACATTTTAACAAATTTTTTATTATATTTAAATTATTTGAAGTATTAAATTTAAAATTTACTAAAATTTAATTAATGATAAAATATTATGAATTAAAATAATTTTATATACATTTTTAAAATTTTTTATCATTTTTATATCATATAAAAATATTAAATTTAAAATGTTTAAGAATACTTTAACTTAGTTATTTTTGCATAATAGTTTTTAATAAAACATAATACTTACTAACTTGCAAAGATTGCAACCGAGAGTTAATACCATATTAAGATTTCTTAGCTATGGTATTTAATTTCAAGATTCCGTGTTATTTAATCATTATGAATGCTGTGTATTAATAATTCGGTAAGTTCTATATATATATATATATATATATATATATATATATATATATATAAAAAGAAGGATTAAATTATTTTAAAAATAATTTTAATTAAAATAATTTTATTTAATAATTTTTATAAATAATTAAATTTTATTAATTTAATTGTAAAATTAATAAATTATATTATATAATTATTTTTATAAAATTTCATAAAATTTAAAAATAGTTTAATATTTTATTAAATAAATTTAAATTAATATATATTATAAAAAATATATTATTTATTAATTTAAATTTATTTTTTAAAATATAAATTTTTTAAATTTTATAAAAATAATATATATAATATAATTTATTAATTTAATAATTAAATTGATAAAATTTAATTATTTATAAAAATTATTAAACAAAATAATTCTAACTAAAATTACTTTAATCTGGAATAACTTAATCTTACTCATATTTTTTTTTATATAATTATAATTTTAAAGTTAGAAACAACTTTATTTAAATATATATATATATATATATATATATATATATATATTTAGATAATACTATTGTATACTTTTTTTAAATATTAATTTATATTTAATTTTTAGTAATAAATTTTTATTATATATAAATACAATTTTTTAATAAAATTTTTTATTTTATTTTTATAACTAATATTTTTATCACATTATTTTGTAATTCTTAACTTTTTTTTTTCATTAATGAGTTAAAGAGTATTACAAAATTAATTTTTTATATTCTAAAGTTAAAATTCTCTTGATAATTTTATTTGCGTAAGTGTCTCTTGATTCTTGAATGCTAGAGAGAGAGGAACAAGGAACATGCTGGTCCCATTTGTATATACGTAGTGGTTAAAAATAACAAAGTTATGCAGGAAATTGGAATGATTCAAACTTAAAATTAAAAGTTCAATAATATAACAGAAAAATCAAATTTCATATACCTAGTATTATCGTGTCCGTGAATTGGATATTTATAAATATGAGCAAAGTGCAAAACAATGTTAATTTTAAAAAGCTTTACTATTAATTAATATATAACTGTCTAAATTTTCATTTCGAAAATGTTAAAAAATAGTTTAAAGAGATTAAAAAAACATTAACGTGATTGTAAGCAAAATTAATGTGTTGATCTTCTATCATATTTTCTTCCAAAAGTTTCAAATAGATTGTTTATTTTTTAAATGAGTTTTAAATAATTTATTTTTTAACTATTTAAACTTTATTAATAATAATAATTCATACGTATCATTATTATTGACTTAAAACTTTTTTCCTATTTAAAAAGAGTAAAAAATTATTTCTATTTATATGTTTATTTTAATTTTTTAAAAATATTTATTTTATATATGTTCTAATATTTTATCTAATTATTATCAACTATAATAAATTGTTACACCTAATATTTTTATATTTTTCATATGAAAAAAATAAAAAATAAAATTAACAAAAATAAAAATAAAGTTTACAAAAAATAAATTAAATACTTAAATTTTTTTTTAAAAATATTAATAAATATTAATTATATTTTTAATATTTATTCTTCTTCTCTTGAATAGAAATAAAAAGATGAAATAATTTTTACTTAAAAATAAAAAAATGAACATTTTTTTTCTTCCTCCTCCCTTTCACCTCTTCTTATCCTCTTTATTTACTATCACACACTCGTTATGAAGCTCGTCATCTCCAACATTACAAAACCACACCAAATCCATGCTCTCAAACTTATAAACTCTTCATCTTGAACACAAACTCATGTGCCTCACCTATGAGACACCTCCATCTTTAACAACAACCAGCATCGAAACCATAAATTTACGGTTACCTGCATTTACCATAAAAAATCATCCCAAAACCATTGAAACTTCTAGAGATCACACCACCATTTGTCGCGGTTTCCAAACAAAATCCAATAACCTCTCTACATTATTGTCCACCATTGCAAAAACAAACTCTACAAACCGTCACAACCATTGCAAGCTTTGCCATCAAGAACGCAACAGCTAGCGTTAACGCTACGAGCCTTTGTCGCGAAACCACCATTGGCGCTATTCACCCCCTTCCCCTAGAACCGTGTATGTGTTGAAAATTTTAGAGCATAGACTCTCCCTTTCTTTACTTTCTTATTTTTAATTTTTGTTTTTCGTTATTTGATGGTTTTACAAACAAAAATATTATTAAATTAACTATAATTTTGTATAAAAATAATTACAATATTTTTTATAATTGATTATATATTTTTAAAAATCAATTAGTAAATGATAATTAATTAAAAAAATATGTAATTGATTAAAAAATTATTATGATTATTTTTATATAAAATAATGGTTAATTTAATTATATAATTAATTATAAATATTTATTAATTAATTAACACATTAAATTTTAAAATATATACGAATGTGGATATTATAAATCAATTTACAAAATAAAAATGAAAAAAATAAATTTAATAGTATTTCAAAGAATTTGATTTTAAATCTTTTCAATCATTCAACATTGTAAGGTAGGATAAAAATGGGTGCGGAGCCGATCTTATTTGTTTTTTTAAAATTTTTAACCATTAATCATGAAACATAGGAAATATGAATGACTTCCTCTATATGTTGATATTTTTAAATAAAAATAAACATTTTTTATAATTTTGGAATGAGAATGAACAACAATAAATAAAAAAAAAGAAAAAGAGATAAAAAAAAAGATAAAGGGAAGAAGAAAATAAAATAAAATAAAAAATAAAAAAATAAATGAAAAAAACAAAAATAAAAAAATTATTAATTTTTCTATTTTTAAGAATATTCTTTTTAAATCACAACATTTAATTTAATAATGATAATGCACCATAAATTATATTAATAGAGTTAAATAGATTGATAAAAAGTAATTTTTTTAAAAATAAAAAATTATTTAAAATTTTAAAAAATAGATAATTGAATTAAAAATAAAAAATAAATTAAAAAAGTAATTTTTTATTTTTTACCAAACTAACAAAAATAAATTACAAAATAAATAAAAAATATGTTTATATAATTTTTAAGAATACAAATTTAAATTTATAAATTAGATCTATAAACTAACCAATTGTTTGAAAATTGATAAGAACATCAAATAGAACCTACCAAATAGACAAATTAATTTTCACACATAAAAATAACTTATGTACAGTAAAATATGCATAATTTAAACTTATGGACAGTAAAATATGCATAATTTAAACTTATGGACAAACTACCCCTCCCCGCCTGGCAGAAGTCAAAATCAAATTGGCAATCATTTAAACGTTATCTTTATATCTACACATTTGTCATCACTCCTAATCTTTTCAAATTCCAACAGCTACTTTTCAAACTGCACTAACCTGGCTTTCCATCGTCACAGTTTCATTAATATCACATGTCAATATACTTAGATTCATCATAAAGACTACTTTTTTAAAATTTTCATAAGAATTAAAAATAAAATTTATCCTATTTTTTATAAGATTCAACTTATTATATATTATTGTATTAATTATTAAATGAAGATATAATAATTAATTTAGGTGAAAAAATTAATAAAATGTGTCGTATTAATATTAAAACATTTTTAAAATTATTAAAATAATTATAATATTATTTAATTCTTTCATAATAATACTATAAATTTTGATAAATTTATTTTTATATTATTATAAATTATTATATTTTAAAATATTATTTTAGTATATATTATTTAATTTAATTATTATATTTTTATTTCTTTCATTAAAAAAATATTGAACTGTTTGATAAAAAATAAAATTATAAAATATTTATTTTTTTAAAATTTGTATTTAAAATTTATTTATATAAAAAATTTAAAATAAAATTTTATTTAATTAAATTTTAATATTTTTTTGTGATATACTTATAATATTTTAATATTTTTTATAACTTTATTTATCATTTAATTTAATAATTAATTTTACTAAATATTTTTAATTTAATTGATAATTTATTAATTTTTATCTAATTTTTTAATTTTCAATTTTCATCCTTTAACTTTAGATTAATATTTTAACTTTTAACTAATTTATCAGTTAATTTTATTAAAAATACCTAGAAGTTAAAAATTTAAAAAATTAAAAAATAAAAATTATTTAATAAATTATTCTCATTATTATTTCATCTTTCATTTTAATTAAATATGTATCAAATATATTGTATATCTTTTGTCTATTTATCTGCAGAAGGAATATTTTTATGCTAAGGTATACTTGGTAAAATTAATAGATAAATTAATTAAAAATTAAAAATTTAGCTGAAAATAAAGATAAAAATTAAAAATTGAAAATTAAATAAAAATTTATTAATTAAATTAAATATATTTAATAAAATTAATTATTGAACTAATTAATAAATATAATATAATAAATAAAAATATTATTAAATAATAAATTAAATTTTTAAAAATATATATTTTTAATAAATATATTATATTTAATTAAAAAAATTTATTTCTTTAAAATAAAAATATTTATTAATTTTTATATAATATTAAATATTTTAAAAAAAATTTATAACTAATTTTTATTAAAGATTTCAATATTTTTTGTAATATTAAAATAAATAATATATATTAAAATAATAATTTAAAATATAATATTTTATAATAATATAAAAATAAATGTTCAAAATCAAAAATTTTATTCTAAAATAATATTAAATATATATTAAAAGAAAAAATATTTTAATTAAAAACTAAAAAATATAAAAATTACTTAAAATTATTTTTAAAATATTAATAACTATTTCAAAATATTAATGAATAATAAAATAAATTATTTTATCAAGTAAAACTTAATATTTTAACAACTTTTTAATTAGTATCTTCGTTTGGCTGAAAAACGTGACCAAACATACCCTAAGCTTGACGTTATAACGCTCAAGGTGTACTTGCCACCATAATTTTATTCAGATTAAACAGCTGAAACACTTTGGCAATATATTTCTCTTAAGGATAACTGTAGTTTCTTGAATTTTCTATAACTGGATAATTTGTAATTTACCAAAAATTTCCTTAGCAAAACAATAAATGAATAATTAAATAAGATGAATTATATTTTTTTAGTATATAAACTATACACTTAACCGCCCCTTAAAAATAACCTTAACTGAATAATTTTTTTTTTTTGAGATTACTGTTCACGAAACAGCTATTATTTTACTCGGATATTAGTAATTGTGATTATACTTTATAAAAAATAATAATTATTGTGCATAAAAATTGGCGTCAGGGAGGGATACCAAATCCCACGGATCAAATAAAAAATAAAACAAGTGCGAAAAAAGAAGGATTGCACGCTGTACGCTTGGGCAACGGTGTAGCGCGGTAACCTCTTATTTTCTATAAAAAAACCTTGTAAACTCTGCCACTTCCTTAGTAGTTAGTTCCTTTCAATTCCAATTCCAACGGTTACCTATTCCCACATTTCTCCTTTCTTTTCCTTTTTCTTCTCTCTCCCAAACAAAACATTTCATTTCACGCCCCTCCCTGCCCCTCCCTCGCCCGAAGCTTCTGGGTTTTCCATTTTCCTACGGTTCCTGTGATCTACGGAAAATGGACGTTCGCCAGCGACCCCACCCCTCTTCCGGCGAACACCTCAAAACCCAGAAGCTTAACCGCCAGAAGCTCGGAAACACCGAGTCACTCCACGCGTTTTTCCCTCTCTACCTCACCAATGCTCTTTTCTTCGGCATATTCTTCTCCGTTGCCTACTTCCTCCTCCACCGTTGGCGCGAGAAGATCCGCACCTCCACACCCCTCCACGTCGTCACCGCTTCCGAAACCGCCGCCATCGTCTCCCTCGTCACCTCCGTCGTCTACCTCCTCGGTTTCTTCGGCATCGGCTCCCGCACCTCCCTCGATGAGCTCTCCGACGACGAAATTATCGTCAAAGAAGACTCCCGTGGGCCGGGCCCGTGCCCTGCAGCCCTAGTGGACTCTTCGGCCCAAACTGTGACGAGGGAACTAATAATTCCATCGACACAACCGCCAAAGATCATCGAGGCGGACGCGGTTGCACCGGTACCGATTTTCTTGTCCGTGGAGGACGAGGAAACCGTGCAAGCGGTGGTGTCGGGTTCGATTCCGTCGTACTCGCTGGAGTCTCGGCTAGGAGAATGCCGGCGAGCGGCGGCAATTCGGCGCGAGGTGGTGCAGAGGATAACGGGGAGGTCGCTGGAGGGTTTACCGGTGGAAGGGTTCGACTACGAGTCCATATTGGGGCAGTGTTGTGAGATGCCGATAGGGTATGTGCAGATTCCGGTGGGGGTGGCGGGGCCATTGTTATTGGATGGAAGTGAATACACTGTGCCTATGGCCACCACAGAGGGGTGTCTTGTGGCTAGCACGAACAGAGGGTGCAAGGCTATTTATGTTTCGGGTGGAGCTTCCTCTGTTTTGCTCAGAGATGGCATGACCAGAGCACCCGTTGTTCGCTTCCCCTCTGCGAAACGCGCTGCACAGTTGAAGCTCTACTTGGAGGATCCTCTCAATTTTGATTCACTTACTGTCGTTTTCAATAAGTATTACTCTTCTCTTCCTTTACAAGCCTTTTCGTTTTGGTGAAAGGTCCCCTTTCTTTTTTCTAACATTATTTCTTTTGGGAATTTCGTTTTCACTTTTCTTTTTTAAGCGTTTTTAAGTTACCATTGCCAAAAGTGTAGGGGCAAACATGTCTTGTATGACCACGATCGTGATTGCAAAAGATGGTAAATGGAGGAACGCTGATTTTAAGACCTTGGGGAAAAGTTCTTTTCTTTTAGTTTTTTTTTTTTTGGTTGAGTTATTATTTCAACATTCTTCTCTATTATGTAAAGATTAGGGACAAATAGTAAGAAAACGAATATTAATTTTGTTGCGATTTGAGGACTAGCTGTGTTGGTTCAAAGTTGGTTGAATTCTAGCTATCTTCGAGATTTTGGCAGGAGTATGCCCAGCTTCTTTTGTTTTCTTTTTCTTTTTCATGTTGCTTACATGATGTCTGAGGAATTACCAAGAGAGCAGTAGTTAATACAGGTGTGTTAATGGATATGTGCAGGTCAAGCAGATTTGCCAGGTTACAGAGTGTTCAGTGTGCTATTGCCGGCAAGAATCTGTACATTAGATTCCGGTGCAGCACTGGAGACGCCATGGGGATGAACATGGTATCAAAAGGTGTTCAAAATGTCCTTGATTTTCTTCAGGATGACTTCTCTGACATGGATGTTATTGGAATCTCTGGTAAATGCATCCTTCTTTATGTGTTTTCCTTTCCTCACGTTCAATTTTGTACTTTTTTTTACCATGGTTGAAAGTAGTTGCTGAAATTATCACATATTTGTGCCAGGAAATTTCTGTTCAGACAAGAAAGCTGCAGCTGTAAACTGGATTGAAGGGCGTGGCAAGTCTGTGGTTTGTGAGGCTATAATTAAGGAAGATGTGGTAAAGAAGGTATTGAAGACTAGCGTGGAGGCCCTTGTCGAGCTTAACATGCTTAAAAACCTTACTGGCTCAGCCGTGGCTGGTGCTCTTGGTGGGTTCAATGCCCATGCTAGCAATATTGTGTCTGCCATCTACATTGCCACCGGTCAGGATCCTGCTCAGAATGTGGAGAGTTCTCACTGCATCACCATGATGGAAGCTGTGAATGATGGCAAGGACCTTCACATTTCCGTGACCATGCCGTCGGTTGAGGTACAATTATTTCTCGTCTTAAATTGTATTTTGTTACGTAAAATATTGTTTATAATATTCTGTAGTGGGATATCTCTTCGTATTAAAAGATGCAAGTTGTGGTCCTTGTTACGCATATAGAAATGCCTTGCACATTGTTTTAGTGACACATGATTAAGGTAGCGGGTCCTCTATTATAATAAATAAATAACTAATTCATCAACGTCTATGAAAGTAGTTGAAATAATTTTAGAAATTTTTTAACTTTATTCCAAGAAATATTGATAGAATTGAATGTTTAAATTGGTAGCACGAGGAGTAGGTGAGTGATTTGTTACCGCACATTTCATAATAAAGTTAGGATATCTATACATAGATCTATTGTTCTAATAGTTAAGATAAAAAATACTGTTATTTTTTATAAAAAGGATTACAGATAATATCATCACAATAACTTTTGTTAAAAACAATTTAGGATTCAGTGTCCTCATTTTTTATGAGATTGGTCTGTTATACCTCAACTGACGCATGTGCTGGCATCTTATTATATGTTTGCCTTCTGTTTTTCTCTCCTTGTATGGCATACTTCTTCTCCCTCTTGTGTAAATATTTCTTGTGAACCTGAATCACTTTCTTTAATTCCCTCCTTTTTCAATTTCACCTATAACTAGCTTGAGTATTGACAAGATCCTTCCTTCTCATGGTTAAGGTTGGTACTGTTGGAGGGGGCACACAACTTGCATCTCAGTCAGCATGTCTTAATTTACTTGGTGTCAAGGGTGCCAGCAAAGAATCTCCAGGTTCAAATTCTAGGCTACTGGCCACCATAGTAGCTGGTTCAGTCCTCGCTGGGGAGCTATCTCTCATGTCTGCAATTGCAGCTGGACAGCTTGTCAAGAGCCACATGAAATACAACAGATCTAGCAGGGACATCTCCAAAGTTGTCTCGTGAGCTGGCCACGGTAAAATCAACTTGAACTAGAGACTAATAACCAAAGCCTCAAATTTGGACAAAAATGATAAAAAAATGATACGAGATTTCAAAGGACTGTTTTGGTGGTGGTGGGTGAATATTAAAATGATGGTTGGCTTCTTTCAAGAGGAAATCCAGCTCTCCAAAATTGTGTGGGAAGAACAAATAGAGAAACACTGTGAAGCATTTAGACTTGTTGAATATCTGCTCCATGCGAAGCATTTGGAGATTGAACAGAGGGGGACTTGAATCAGAAGGTGGAGGAAAGCAGGTATTAGTTTTATTCTTTTTCCGAAAAATAAAGAAATAATCATTTGAGTTGTGGGTTATTCTGTTGTCTAAAGCTGCTGCCTCAGATGTGTTGTTTTAGTCTGTAGTATTTTGATCCGTCGTAATCTCCATGTTAATTTGTAAGTTTAGCTAGAGCAGTGAAATCTCCAAATGGGATGTAGAGTTAACAATAGTCTATGGTTTGTTTATCAACTAGTTTGTGTTTTACAATTCTTTTTGGTGGTTGGCATGTTGTGTAAAAAGCTTTGGATCTTGGTATGGTATTTACGAAATAATTTGTGTAATGATTTGTCTACCTCTTGTGAGGGTTACACGAGAATAATATGCACAAGACAAAAATATGTAGAAAGGTAGTGTAAGAAAGGAGAAAACAGTGTACGAGCATCGTGCATGTGAACAAGACTTAAAACTGAATTTAAAATTAGAAATATACTGTGTATGGTATGGTATTTACGAAATAATGTGTACTAAATCTTGGCATGGTATTTACGAAATAGTTTGTGTAGTGGTTTGACTACCTCTTAGGAGGGTTACACGTGAATAATATGCATAAGACAGAAATACGTAGAAAAAGGTAGCGTATGAAAGGAGAAAACAAAGTGTACGAACATCGTGCATGTGAACAAGACTTGAAAATAATTTTAAAATTAGAAACATACTGTTTTTTATTTCTCATTTAATTATAAAATTTTGAAATGAATTTCGAGAACAGTTTAATTTTAAGAAATGAATTTAATTAGAGTATATTGTTTTTTATTTTATCATTTAATTATAAATTATTATATTATTAAAGAACAGTAATTTAATAATAATATTTTTAAAATTATAATTTGTAATTTTTAATTGCTTAAGACTTGATTTTTTACACTCATTAAAATTAAACTCTTCAGAAATTACTGACTTCAAAGTGGTTTTTTAAATTGTTTCTAAGAATAAAAAACGAGTATCAAATTTGCTTTTAATTTTTTTTCCTAAGAATAAGTTTTTTTTAACCAGAAGATTAGGTGGAGTCATGTAAAACAAATTTGCCGGCTTTCCTCTGAACATGACTTGTGGTAATGCCATTACCTTAATTTTTCTTCTTGAAATTTGTAGTAGTTAATAAATTAGTTCTTAAATCAATAAAATTTTGTAATAAAATTTAATGCATATAAACACCAATCATGTTAGTTTTAGTTAAAATTTTAAACTGAAGAATTAACATAATATATATTGGATCTTACTACAAGTTTTTATTAGTTTAAAAATTATCCGAATAGATATTATAAAGTTAGGAATAAAAATGAAAAATTGCTCACATATCTTTGTACCCTCTGTAAATTTGTGTAGTATCAAGATTCATTTTGTACCGAAAAGGTTTCTTTTTCATTTATTAAGCTAATATTCATAATGTCAAAAATTTTCGATTTTGGTTGTATTATATAACTAATTAATAAATATTTCATGTATTGCATGAATTTTTAATCTAATTAAATTTAAAATATATAAATAGTTTAAAGTGAACAAAATAAATTTAAAAAAAAAATAAAAGGAAACAATTTTAATAAAGATAACCATTGAATGTCTTAATTAACCGGTCGGGGTAATTTCAATCTAATTAGTAGTCTTAAGTTAAAGTCTTGAATGTGTATTTATATTGATTACTCGAAAAAAATTTGTCAATGATCCTACTCATCTTAAATAAAAATTATTTTCTGTAAAAAAATGCATGTAGTCTCTAAAAAAAAATGTAAAATGAATTTTTTTAATATAAATAATTACAATTAAATTAAAGTTAATTTTTAAAATTTCAAACTTTTAATCTGCCAGAAGGTTTCTATATATAGAAAATGTTAAAAGATGATAATAGTATAAAAATTATTAAGTACTATAAAAAATAAAAATAATAATTAAATCGTAAGGTTTCTATATATAGAAAATGTTAAAAGATGATAATAGTATAAAAATTATTAAGTACTATAAAAAATAAAAATAATAATTAAATTGTAAATCGAAAAGAGAAAAATTACAATAAAATATTGTCTTCATATCTTAAGATAAAAGTTCAAATTTATAATATAATAGTTAAATTAATTTTTAAAATTTAAAATAAAATACTTAATTTTTATAAATATAGTAAAATTATATTTTATTTTTATTAATTTTAATTCTCATAAATTTTAAATAATTTTTATTACACTTACTGATGACATGATAAATATCTAAAAATGCTATGTCACTTATCACCCTTAAATGATCACTAAGGTAACATATTTAAATACATGTTATGTTATCATAAATGATATTTTTTTAATTTTAAAATTTATAAGGATTAAAATCATAAAAAAAATTAGATGATTAAATCAAATCTAATATATTACCATCATCATTATTTATAATAATGTTTCTGAGAGTTACTTTTTTTCTGTTTAAGTTTATTTATATTTTTTCTTCCTTTCAGATAATAATTTGATTAAAAATTTAAATATTGATACATTAATAAATTTTAATTACTTTTTTAAAATATATTAAATGTTAAGATTATTATAATTTTAATTAATTAAATTTAAATTTTATTTTAATTAAAATTTTAATATACTAAATCAATAAAGATTATATATTATAATTTTAATAATTTTTATCTCCATTTTTATTAATATAATATAATATTTATTAGTTGGATGCAAGCATCCCAGCTATTAGTATGTAGTAGTATGCTAAGTTATGTATAATATATGTATTATATTATGTAGCAAATGAGTATGTAAATTATGCATGTAATAAAGTGTGTGATAAGGCCTTAGTACCTAAGACTGTCTAAACATGTAAATAGATTGTATAATTATGTGTTATTATATGTTATGTGAATGAGTGTCATGCTTGCCACAAGCGCCCAAAAATAATTTTTAGATTTTTTCCAACTATGATATAGTATAAGGTACAATCTAGGTCATCTCTCAAAGACCATTTAAGATTCTCAAGCAAATTAGGAGAAAGTTAGAAAAAGGAAATTTTGTAAAGATTTAATATTAGATTCTCAATATAAAATGAAGAGTGAAATTAATTTTACTTAATGATAATCGACTTAAGGAATTCAAAGGCTATTTTCTTAACTAATCATTAATCACTAAAATCATGCATTATATTTATCAACCCAGGATCACCTGGAACCCCTAAAATGATCCTTGAATTCTGTACTGAGAAAACTCTCAGGATTCAATTGATTATGATCAACAAGATCAAGTAACCACTTAATCTTTCATTATATCTAAACTAGTTTCATAATCAGAATTCAGTTGAAGTAAGTAATACAATGAAAACCTTCAGTTTAATTACTTAATTTCTACTCTCCAAACTTTTAGAAAATAATTAAATAATCAAAAACCAATTAAAAATTAATTACATATTAATCAAAATACTTCAACTGAACAAACTTTGATTAAAAAGAATGAAATTGAAGAATATAGTAAAGTAAAGTAGAAATAATCTAATAAGCATGTAAATAAAGATCAAGACCTCAAATTTAAAACGAAAATAAGCTTGAATCCTTGAATCAAAATTACAAACTTAGCCTTCCAGGAAGAAGGAAAAACTAACAACGAAGAGAAATATAGTCTGTCATGAAGGAGGTAAAACTAATAACAAAGAAAGAAAGATGGAAAATAGTATTGGAGTTAATATCTAAATATGTGCCTTATTCTCTTGTAAACCCTCCTATTTATAGAGGATTTTTGATGCATTATATTTAGAAGGTCTTCCATCATTTTTTACTTTTTCCATCCTTTTATTTCTTGCACATGCATTGTGTTGAAAATGCAAAACACATTTGACTTTTGTCATCAATCAGTACACCAATTTTGACGTTGATTTCAGCATATTTTTAGATAGGTACATGTTCGAAATAGAGCTTAAGGTATAAAAAAAAGTTGTATCCCTGGATGTTAGCTTTCCAACGGATCTAATTTCATCTCAATATGACTTCTTTATCTTAAGATATGACCAAATCTTTGCACATTGTTCAGGCTTAGAGATAGTAGCACTATCTTGTCTTTTGAGATGATTTTGAAATCCTATACATCCCATTCGATCTTTTATCTTGCTTTGTAATTGTGAATACTTCTTTAAGCTTTCATTAAAGACAAATTTCATGATTTGTGGATGCTTAAAACTCCTATTATGCTCAAAATACTATAATAGCATCATTTTAATTGGTTAAGCAGAGAAATTCAATTAAACTCCATATGAACCCAAACTCATAAAATATGATAAAGACCACTTAATTGAACATATAACAAGTCTTATTGAGCTTCATAAAAATGTCCTAGTCAAAGGCCTGCTAAATGTGTCTTTCAAAAAGGACATTTTGTGTGGAGTATGTCAAAAGGGGAAACAAGTCAAAATATCTTTTAAAAACAGGAATGTTGTTTCCACCTCTACACCACTTGAGCTACTTCATATGGATCTTTTTGGACCCATTAATATACAAAGTCTAGGTGGTAAAAAATGTGGATTTGTCATCATAGATGACTATTCTAAAATGACTTGGATATATTTCTTGTTACATAAGGATAAGTCTTATAAAGTTTTCAAAATCTTTTGTAGACAAATTTAAAATAAGAAAGGATTTTTTATAACGTCAATAAGAAATGATAATAGAAGAAAATTTAAAAATAAAAAATTGAACAAATTTTGAAATAAGCATGATATCTCTCATAACTTCAATGCTTCTAGGACACCTTATCAAAATGAGGTTGTTGAAAGGAAAGTAGAATGTTATTAGATATGGTTAGAACAATATTGGGTGAAAATTACTTTCCAAAATACTTTTGGGAAAAAGCTGTAAGAACTGCTTGTTATATACAAAAATCCCATTGTGATAAGATCATGTCTAGATAAGACTCCCTATGATCTGTGGAAAGGAAGAAGACCAAACATCATCTACTTTCATCCATTTGAGTGTGAATGCTTTATACTAAATATGAAGGATAATGTTAGAAAATTTGATTCTAAGGTAGATAAAAGAATATTCCTTGGCTACTCAAACACATCTAAAGCCTTTTGTGTCTTTAACACAAAAACTTAGTTGTTAAAGAATCAATACATGTTAGATTCAATGATGGAAAATCGACTGACAATAATTTATTAGATTTATAAGAGGATCTTGCAGGTGTGGACACAAGTAGCAAGAATGATTGAAATTAGTTAACATGAGAACCAAAGGATAAAATGTCTAATCAACCAAATGTCTTATCCCATATCTTCAAACTAATCTCAGAACCAACCATCAAACTCTAAATCTGTAAAAGGTCTAAAGTTTAAACCATATCATCTACCTCATCAGATTTTGGGAGGACCTCCGAAAAAGGTCATAACTAATCCAGCTTTAAAGATCAAGGAAATGTTTTGTCTGTCTGAACTAAAACCTAAGACAATAGATGATCCACTCCTTAATGATGGATGATTACAATCATGAAAAAAGTATTGGCTCAATTTGAAAAAAATGAGGTTTGGGTTCTTGTTCCCAAACCCATTGGAAAAGTCATCATAGGAACAAAGTAGTTGTTTAGAAACAAACTCGACCAAGATGGAAAAATGGCTAGAAATAAAGCCATGTTAGTAGTGCAAGGGTACAATTAGTAGGAAAGTATTGATTACACTGAAACCTTTGCCCCTGTAGCTAGAATAAAAGCTATTAGGATTATGCTTGCATATGCATCACATGACATAACTCTCTTTCAAATGGATGTGTATATATTAAAAAGAGCCTTATAAATTAAAAAGAGCCTTATATGGTCTTAAACAAGTACCTCGTGCCTGGTATGACAAACTGAGATTTTTTTCTTATGAAAAATAATTTCACTAGAGGCCAAGTAGACACTACTCGTTTTAGAAAAATTTATAAAAATAACTTAATCATAGTTCAAATATATAAAAGTGATATTATGTTTAGAGCTACTAATGTAAAAATGTGCAACAATTTTGCTAAGATACTGAAGAATGAATTTGAGATGGGCTTGATGGGTGAGCTCAAGGTCTACAAATCAAATAAGAAGCTAAATGTATCTATGTATATCAAAACAAATACACCAAGGAATGGCTTCACAAGTACAAGATGACAGGATACAAAATGATATCAACCCTTATGCATCCATCAATTGTCTTAACCAAAGATGAACATAGTCCACATGCTTATCAAAAGATCTATTGGAGAATGATTGGATTCTTTCTGTATCTTACTGCAAGTAGGCTAAACAGATGTTCAATGTTTATCTCTGTGCATGTTTTCAAAGTGATCTAAGAGAATCTCATTGAAAGGCAGTAATAATAATTTTTCCATACATGGTTGGTACTGCTGACTTTGTACTTGTTTATAAAGCAGAAGAATCATTCATATTAATTCACTACTGTGATGCTAACTTTGCTGAAGATAAGATTGAAAGCATTAGTGGAGGATGTCACTTCATTGCAGTCAACCTCATTTCCTGGGCTAGTAAAAAATAAAGCACCATTACCTTATCCATTGCTAAGGTAGAATACATCTCAGCATCAAGATGCTGCTCACAGTTTTCATGGGTAAATTATTAGTTAGAAGACTATAACATTTTTGAAAATAATATTCCTATATTCTATGATAACATTTATGCAATTACTCTCTCTAAAAATCCCAGTCAACACTTTAGGACAAAACATATTGAAGTAAGACACCATTTCATAAGAAACTATGTACAAAAAGGTGTCATTAACATTAAATTTGTAGACACTAAACATCAATTAACTAATATTCTAACCAAACCTCTACCTGAAGATCAATTTGTTTTTATTAGAAACATGTTAGGAATGACCTGTATTTGTATGTGAAAAAATTAATTTACTTAGGGTTGTATGTGTCTTATACTATCTTATAAGAGACCTTGTTGTCTTAATTAGAATTACACTTGCTTAAACCAAAATTATTTTCCTCATTATACCACATGTTCATCGTTGTTCCTGCTCTGACGCCTTGGGTCTTTGTCTCTTTTCAAAATTGAAAAGATGTTTTCCCATGATATAACATGCCTAATTTATTGGAGCAATATTTTTCTCTTCTGATCATGGCTGGGCATTCATACGGCCACTAACTCCCCCTCTCTTGGAAATTTCATCTTCTTTACAAATCCCTCCTTTCCTTTTGTCTTCTTCATTCTTCTATCTACACCCTCTTTTTGACCCTTTATCCCTTAAACTATTTACCCTTCTTTTCTTGCTCTACCAATGGCACCCAAAAATATTGCTTCCCATCAAGTAAATTGTAAGGTTATTCCTTTCAAATCTACTATCTTGTCCTTTCTAGAGGAAGATAGAATACCCATCAGTGAGTACCTCGTTACTGCTGGATAGGCTCCTTTCTTTGGTGTTGCTAATGTTGGGTGGTATGACGATATGACCTTGGTGTTCTAAAAGAATTCTTTCATCAAGACTTGCAAAGAACCCTCCTTTATTATCACAAATATCTTTGGGAAGTGGCTAACCTTCTTCCAAGACTTCATCTACAAACTCATTAAATGCAAGGTGGAAGGTATCATGTATCACCGTAACTGGGAAGAAAATATTGGAGATGCTATTGATTCTATTTTCTATACCAACCATTCTCATGTCTCTAAAGATAGATCTAGCATGACTAACCTTGCTCGGGTCATTCAGTCTCTCCTTCGCAGTGCCATACTTCCTTGGTGGGCTCCTAGAACCAAGTCAATATAGTGGAGCACTTTTGTGTGTTCCACCTCCTTTAGTAGATCAAGATCAATCTCCTTACCGTTCTATCTACCCACTTTTGTAAGATTATAAACAAAAGAGTCAAGAACATTCTCTATGGAAACCTTATCACTAGGATTGTAGAGTAACTGTTGGTTAATCGTGCTAAGTATCTACATCATAAGATGCATCTTCTTACCACTTTCTTTGGGATAAGACAGGTGAAGCTCATGAAACTTTCCTTTCCTTTCCCAGCCCCCTCAGAAGACTCTTTTGAAAGAGAAATTTACAATATGTTTAGCCAATTTAAACCATCATCTACCTTATCATCTTCCAGTATCGACTCCCTATCAACACCATCCTCCTCATCCTCCCCCTCTTTGTCTAAATCTAACCAAGATGCTCTCACTTCCTCTTCAAAATGCCCCACTCCATCTAAGGAGAATCCATGTGAGTGTCGCACAAGATGCAAGTTAGACATTACTGCATCCAAACGATCCTACTCTCTAACCCTTTTCCTCGCGATAAATGCTCCATTCGCCTCCCACCATCCACTATCTCCACCAAAAAGTATCACATCATCATCCTCAATGATGAATCTTACCTTGTCCTTCCTTTCATCAATCCTATACCTCTCCAAGTCATCTTACATATCCATGACCTACATAACTGCCCCACGCCCCTTACATGGTATCCTTTCCCACTCCTTTTTTTCCACTTCCTCCTAAACCTTCCTTTTATGATCCTCTTTCTCCTTCCTAACAAAGTCAAACACCATCTTCCCCTCCTTCATTTTTAGTAGACATTTCTACCTCCTGTATTACTAATGAAGTCTTTACTGCCTCCTTATAATATGAAAAGTTTCTTGCCTCCTTGGTTGCAACTTTTGCTACTTACTAGCCCTAACCTTCTACCTCATCTAATCCATAGCCATCTCTTGGCATGAACCCTCAACCATTTTCTCCTCAAGGCCCTTCCCCCACTCTAACAGTCCCACACATTCCCTTTTGTCTTCACCCCTGACCATCTTTGATAGGTCTATGTTTGGATGGAAAACTGCAGATTTTCTCAACTCCTCCCCCACTTATTTTCATTTTTTAAGACATCGATGTTACCGAAGACATCTTTCCCTAGCTCACTACCGATGAGTTGCAAGTATTTAACCGTTTTATGATGGAGTAAGCCTTGGCTAGACAGAGATTGCACTGTCATTTATAACACCCTAAAAAAGAAACCCGTTTTACGCTTAAGTCATATTCACAGTTTCATTATTAGACTATTACTTTATGATATGAAATCCTTTTATAAATTACTTATATGATAAATTTTGTTTTAAAACCTTAGTTGAAAAGGCGAGCCTCGGTATAGCAATTGTCGTAGCAGGAAATAAACAATCAAGCGTTGTCACTAAGACCTTAACTTGCTTTTATTATTTGATATAAAATGTAATCATGCATACATTATCAGTTCATATTATTTATACAATCCTTGATAATTTATACATGTCGTTAAGTTCAGAGGTTAAAATTAGGGTATTAGTCCCCTTTGATACATCACATACATATATTATACAAAATTTTCACACGCTGCATACTATTACACATAACTACTACTATGATACTTAATACATGATTATTTACAACATATGTATTATTCAGTAAGACAAAATTACTAGCAACGCTCCATTTGTGAAGACCTCGAGACTCCAACCACTCGGTTTGCGTTGTTAATCTCTATGAACACTACCGCTTCAATGAATGGAATTATTAGGATCTGGGAAAGAAAATTGTAGGATTCTACCCTAATTATAGTGTCAACATTTTCGACCCATCCACTTCAATTTATTTAGAAATATGACATGCATATAGGTTCACTTTTAATTTTTTAGAAAATCTTTAGTTGAGGTGGATTTCTTTTTACAGATGTAGGAACCAACTTCTATCATAAGCATACATGTTACTTATTTTGGATTTCATTCATTTTACATACTATTGAGATCACATTACATCATATCACAATATCATTTGACTACATTTCATTCATGCCTTAATCATAATTCTTCTTGTTTATCTATCACTCTCTTAATGATAATCTATACCATAGATATATCATACATTTTAGTCAAATAATATCTTTTCACTAGCTCTGCTAACATATCTTCTATTATTAGGATATGATCTCATTCCATGATGGTCTCCACCATCATAATCATTGAAGACCTGATGCTTTATAATAGAAGGATTTTTGGAGAATCCTTTTGTCTCCACCTTACAGGGACCCTTTTTCCTTATGAATGTGCACAAAACACATTAAGAGTAGTATTAACTTTTCAAATAGGTTCTTTATTTAGTGATCCCTTAGTTAATTAGGTTTATTTTTAAATCTTTGAGATAACATGCATGCTCAAATAATCCAACTGATATGCCATGCACATATAGCTTCTAATCCAAACTACCTTTATATTTATCATCCACACATGAACATCACATAACATATCACTTTTCTAAACAATCAAGAGTATAATTCATACCTTCTTCATTCATATTTGTATACTCATGAAGCAGTATAACAAATTAGTATAATTATTTTAATTAAAAATATACTTCTTAATCAAGTTTTCTTAGTGCTTGATGTAAATTTCTTGGACAACATGCAACCTCCCTCCAAGAATTTTCCCATCCTACTTTATTCCTTATGTTTTATGAAAAATCTCTCATAGGAACTTAGTCCACTCATCCTTCTAAGTTACCTCTCAACCTTTCCGTTTGATAAAGATTAAGTTTCTCTTAATATTTTTAATGTAAGTTAATGAAATGTTGGAATCTTAGATTAATTGTCCGAATAACCTATTTAGATATATCTTTTTTGTGTTCATTAATTTGGATGTTTTATGCACAACTTACTTATTTCTAGTTCAATTGTTAGAATTTTTATGTTTTCTTGACCAATAACTTTATTAATCAAGTTTGAACCACTAATTAATTACTTGTTTACCTCCTTGCCTATGAATTCAAAGCTTGTTACTCATGTTATATTTAAATATCTTTAAGCATCCAAATTAACCTACTTTACCTACTTATCCTATAGGTGGCAGAACCTGCTCCTTAAGCTTGTTAAGCATTATGGTGCATTTTTTTCTTACATTTAGATGGTGATTTGTACTAGTTAGGACATGAACTATTAAATTACACCAATTTAGAGATTCTTTAGAATTTTCCTTCTTACTTAGTAGGCATGGACGAATAGTCCATCATACTCTCACAACCCCATAATTGATTTCTAATAACCACCTTATGCATGTTTGAGTTCATTTTTAAGTCTTAACAAGGTTTTAACCTACTTTCATCAATTTACTGAAGCATGGTGGAATGGTTACCCAAACCATTACCAAGTCTCTTTTAAACTTATTATTCCTTTCTTCTATATGATTTGACTCCTCATTATACCTTAATCAAAATTTTAAACTTAAGTTTTTTTAATTTAATAGAGAATGGTTGAATCCACTCTTTGTCCAAGCAAAGGGTCTTTTTCTCAATTTCTTCTCACTTGACCTTTGTGTCATAAATTTTAGCACTTGTTACATCATATGCTTTTGGGTCCATCAAGATTTTTCCTTACTCCATAGCTTTAGACATGATCATAGTGGGTTTTAAAAGTCTTGTTCAACTTTTAGTCCATAAGTCCAGCTTTTCTCTTACTAGTTTTAAGGTTCAAGTTTTGAGTTAACTTTGTAACTTTTGTGACTGGATCTTTTTAGTCTTTTAGGATTATTATCACATAGGTCCAGATCTATAGTTTTATCAAAGTTTAAGTTCAAGATTAAAGCCTTTAAGAGGAGACATAAGCAAGCTTACAATTTTTAACATAAAGATCACAGAGAAAGCATTTTTTAAGACAACTAAATGGAGAAATACTCCAAGATCTATCCATTCCTTACTTTGATCATCTAAAAAATTTTCATAAAACACTTTCAAATCTTCCCAAACTTCAAAGGAATAATTTTTAAGAGATTTTAACTAATTAACTTGCACTAAAGGTTACAAGAAGCACTTTAATCCATTAAAATTTCCTTCTAACTTCCAAAAATCACTAAAGACTTCTTGATGTTCATTTTTAACAGTCAAGGGTAGTTTTAAACTCCACCAAACTCAAGAAAGTTGGATTAATAAAACTTATAGAGAGATCCACTAAAAAGAAAAGAAAAACAAGCCATGAACACATGATTAAAACCTTGGAAAAAGTGTATGGTAAGGACCTTACCAATTGAACACTTTTATAAAAATTTGGCGGGTCTTCTGAAGTTGGTTCCCTCCTCCTTGGTGGTCCACATGAAAGCTCCTAGTGATGGTGGTAGGGCTTTTTTGGTTTATCTTGTTATAACTTAAACTTCAAAGATGGAAGTTCAAGTTTAGTTTAGGTTTTGGTGTTTTGAAAGAAGTTGGACTTTTAGGTGAGTTTAGAGAATTTACTTAAGTGTTTAAAGAATTTGCTTAAGTGTTTAGAGAATTTGCTTAAGTGTTTAGAAGGTTGATAATGAAGAAAATGAACCTCCCCTTGGCCTATAGCAAATTCAACCACTTGAATTAAATTTCCACTTAAGGATCCATTTACATGTAATTTCCATTTTTCAAATTAAATGAAAATATAAGAAATTATCCTTTAAGATTAGTTTAACACTAATAAAGGTTAATTTATTTTAAGCATGGTTAATTTGAATTAATCAATGATAATTTACTTCAACTATGGTTATTGTTATCTCTTCTCATTAATAATTTTGTCTTACATATCATTAATGATGTGATGAATTGTGGGATGTTTTTCTTACCCTTCTGGCCATCCAAGGATATTTTGGTATTTTTATGAGAAGTTTCCAGAAAGTTCCTAAACTGTTCTCCCAATGTTTATAATACTTATTGGTATATTCTCGAATCATTCTTATATCGTTTGCCATTTTTTGGGAACAATTCAACCCTTGTAGAAGACAAAGCTTTCTAAGGGCGTTTTGAACATTTTTATGCATTTTCAATGACGTTTTCATTCTATCTTTATTTTTATTATTTTTTTTATGACTTTATAACCATCATTGATGGATTATAAACCTTTATAATTTATTTTAACCTTATCTTGAGTTACATGCACATTTATTTGTGTCATCCTGGTGTAGGGAATTTTATGTTGTTTGTTAAAATTTCTCTAATATCTCTCATCTTTTGTTATTATCTCTGCTTTATTTCTTGCTAAAGGAATTTTTAACTTAAAGAGTCTATCATGAGAAATTATGGGTATTACATTATTTCACCATGCACCAGTGCCCTGACCTTATTGCCTGCATGACTCTATTCACCAACATCAAAGTCCACCCCGATCGATTAGCCATTCGAATGTCTATTGATCCCTCATCACTTCTAAGGCTCATGTTATCCCTTCTAGAACCCTTCTAGTCCCTAGTGTCATGTCTGAAGACTTGCAGGATCTGCTTTGTGGTTATGTAATACCCCAAAATTCTCTCCCTAAGTAAGGGCTAAGGAGAAGGTTCAGCCAAACCCAGTAAAATTTAGGGAACATGAGTTGAAAATAGTATAGTGAACTTAACCATGCACAAGGTGGTGACTAAAGATTCCATTATCGGTTGTAAGAGTTAGATGGTCATTTGGCCAAGGCATGATCTTGAGAAGAAAATTCTTAAAAGATACTAAATGAGTTCAATTAGCCTAAGCCCTAAGCTAATACAAATCATCCTTTAAGTGTAAGAAAAATGAACTATGATGCCTTAGGTAATTAAACATATAATTGTTCCAACCTTCCCTAAATACTACATGATGAGTTAAAATTTAAAGTTTAAGGTTATTTGAGTGATATACAAGTGGAAAGATTTGAATCTATAAGCAAGAAGACAAATAAGTGGAATAAATTAGTGACTCAAACTTATTTAGCTAAGTTGATGGTTAAGTAAAACAATTTGTTATAAAATGTGAGTCTCATCGTAATAGTAAATATATAAATGAACATTCTCACCTGTATAAATTAAAATAGCACTTAGGTTGCTTTTACGAGTTTCTTTGTTCCTTGTATTCCATAGGCTCAAGTAGTAGTACAACTATCACATGCCATAAATATTCCTTCAACTTCTAATTATACAGATAATGTTTACATATACATAATGCAGCTAAGGCATTAGAGCCTTAAAAAATTTATTTACGCAGATCCATAACACATTTCCCTAATATTATTTGTCATCATACAGTTAACTAACTATTTACAAAGTATACATCATCTGTCGTGACACTAATTCCTTCTTTTTCAGGAGGTCTTGGAATGCTTCAAGTTTAGGGCTCTTTGTCTTCATGAACAACCTTTGAATCATCAGGGAAGAAAATAACAGGAGTAGGGGTGAGAAACTAAGTTTCTCAGTAGGATTCTACCCTAGGTTGAGTCATTAACTCTATTTTCATCATAACCACTTCAGTTTTATTATAAAACATGTCATGCATATATGATCACTTTTAGTTTTTATAAAATCTTTAGCCAAAGTAGGTTTCTTTTACTTTAATAACATACAACATGCAATTCACGCATACTTGATTCGTTCTTTACATATAAGCTTTCTTAGACATCAACCTCATAAATCTTTTAGTTTGCTTTCTCATCACTACTTAAATATTATCTGACTCTTATTCATTTCATGTCTTAATTCTAATCACACTTATTCTTTAATCATCCTCACCGTGACGGTTTCTTTCAAGGTGAAACATTAACAATATAATCGAATAATATCTTTCACTTATTTACTACTCCATTTGTCTCCATAGAAAGACTTATCGCCTTCTGATTATCATTGAAGGACCTGCTGCCTTCCAGTTGCCATAGAAGGATTCACTTTTCTGGTCGTCATAGAAGGATTTATTACCTTCTGATTATCATAAAAGGGTTCCCTACCCTCTAGTTGCCATAGAAGGACTCATTACCTTCTAGTCACCATAGAAGAATCTGTTACCTTCTGATTATTATAAAAAGGGTTCCCTACCCTCTTGTCACTATAGAACGACTCATTACATTCTGGTCGTCATAGAAGGATCCACCACCTTTTGGTTACCATAGAAGGATTCATTGCCTTCTGGTTGTCATAGAAGGATCCATTGCCTTTTGATTATCATTGAAGGGCTCATTACACTCTAGTCGCCATAGAAGGAACTATTTCCTTCTGATTATTTGTAAGTTCTAAACTTATCATACTAGGAGTAGTATCAAGTTTTCACAAAAGGCTCTTCCTTAGCGATCTCTTGATTTATTAGGTTCCATTTTATGCTTTTTACTTTGTCTTATAGGTGCATACTCAACACCCATTCAAATTCTACATATATCATCTAACTTATTCGTTCATTGTCTAATCATGGAACCATTCATACATATACAATTCACCGTATTATCCCAAGAGACCATACAATTCATTACATCACTCGAGAGATCACATAACATATTTACACATATAAAGACATGTTCAAGCAAATTTCCACCAATATGACATGCACATATAGATATCAGATTCCATCTCAACATCAACATAAACAAAACTCATATATAACATTATCCTTTCTTACTCATGAGCATTCATCATTCATTCTTACATAAATAATGCACATTCACAATTAGTGATACAAGTTGATTGGTAAATCACATAGCATTATATCACAAATACATGTCCAACCAAATATCTCAATTCAGTTTTTGATGTTGAATCACTCTAGGGACTTAATTCTCTCAACCTTCTAAGTTGCTCCTCATCCTTTCCTTTTCTCAATTTCATATTAATTTCATGAGACTTTTACATTTTAGAGTTTTGCTCTAGGTAGTCGAATGATATCTTTTAAGTTTTTATTCTTTGTGCTCTCATTTGTTCAAGTCTTATGCAAATCCTAATTATACTAAGTTCAAATATTAAATATTTACAAACTTTTAACTTGTTTAAGACATTTTAATTGAACTTGGCTGAATGGTAACTTGTGTCTTTGTCTATTTTCTCTTAAACTTTTAATCCTTCCTTTATTATTATAAGACTTCTTGAGTTATATAAACTAAGATTTTAAACTCCTTTTCTCATTATTCTCCTAGGGTAGCCGAATGTGAACCCTAGTTTTCTAAGTTCTTATAGTTCATTTTTTCTTGTTTTATGAGTTAATTTAGGTCATTTGGAGTCTAATTCATCAATTATTATTTAACTTAGACAATTTTAGAACTCCCTTATTATTTTAATATGTCATGGAAAAATGACTTAATTTACTTCTAACTTCATATTTTAAGTCCTAATCATCTTTCTTGAACATGCTTAGAATTAGTCTTTGAAGTATGTTAACTTGTAACTTCTTTTTTCCTACCTTAATGATTAAGTCTAAATAAATCTTAAATTTTTGCAATTTTCTTTTAGTTTTAGACCAAAGAATGTCTAGTTAAAGTAATTATGGATTGATTCTTCTTCTAGGTGAATTTACTTCTAAGTGGTTGAATGACCTACTTCCTTAAATCTTACCTTTCTTACACTTTAATTATCTTATGCTTACATGTTTAGGATCATTACTTGGACCTAGTTAAGAATTGAAACTCATTCTTAGTTAATTAAACACATGGTGCTCGAATGTCACTCCTTATACTTAGGGTTTCACCATTTTCTTCTTAACCTTAGATTCATTTACTTAAAATGATCAATTGGTCTCTTTTCCTATTTTAAAACTTTATCATACTTTTAATTCCTTATAGTTACATGTGAAAGGTACTTAATTAAACCTAGTTAGGAATTAAAATCTCGTCTAAGTTAATTAACCACTAAGTGGCCCAATGCCACTTTTCTAGGTTTAGGGTTTATTTTTCTTAATCCTAGTTGACTTAAGTTAGCCATTCCTTAACCCTAGTTGACCTAAATTGATCATTACTTGGGGTCGAAATTTAGACTTCAGAATTGATTTAATCTAAAGTAATTTTACGTCTTTTACTTAAACTAAATGGAATGGCTGAATTTTATAGTTATCTTTACTTAAGTCGTAGTAAATTTCTAATTATCCATTTTAAGCTTCTTTAAGATCTTTATCATATAGTAATTATGGATTTTACCTTAAGTTTACCTAGGTTATATATTGTGAAACTCATCATTTTAAATGTTAATTAAACCTCCAAATAAGTTATTTACTTGTTGAAAATGGTAGATTTATCCTTAATCACATTTTAAACCCATTTTTGCCAAAATACTGTTGGGTGGCCAAATGCACACCTAGAGGTTTTCAATCCATTTATGCTCTAATTAACTTCATTCAAAGGTTGATTTAGTACATTTAAAATCTAATTACAAAGGTTAAGTCACTTGGAGAAATTTTAACCAAAATAAACTTTGCTTTTGGAGTGGTAGCCGAAAGCCTCCCTTAGTTAGCCAAGATCATTTCTTCCAACTTTCACCTCACATAACCATGGTTCGGTGAGTTATGTCCTTGCTGCAACTCATGCCTTTTTTCCATGCTCATTTTTTCCAAGTCCATAGCTTAGGTACTGACCATGATGAATCTTAAGTGTCATACAAAGTTTTTGCCATTTTCATGCTTAAAAGTCCAACCTTTGTTTAGTAGCTTGTTAGCCTTTGTCCAAAGGAAGCCTTTGGAACTTATTACATTAATTTATTTCACATTTATGCATACATGCTCAGAGGTTTAGATCAGGTTCAGAGCTCATACAAAAATTCATCATAAGTGGCAAAAATTACAACTTCAAAACTTAAGCATAAACAAATATGAAAACAAGAAACATAACATTTTTTTCATACAACAAAAGATAGATCCTCATGATCTAGTCCAAGATCCACATATCTCCTTTCAAATATACTTCAAAAAATCTGCTCATGAGTACTTAAAATTGATCAAAGATTTAGAAATAATTTTTAAACAAATTCCATCGATTAAATTTCTTCTAAGTGCCTTAAAAACACTTTAAAACAACCAAACTTTGTTTTTCTTTCCAAAAATCACTAAAAATTTGTGGGGCTAATTTTGAATGGTTGAAAAACAATTTTAAGCCCTCACAAGTAAAAACAAAAGGAAATGTACATATTTTAGAGAAAAGATTCATGAAAGACAAGATAGAAACATAAAAACACAAGTAGAAAGATCCTACTTGTTGAAGACTTTCTTAAGTGTTTTGTGGGGCTTTGATGGCTGCCTTGGGTCCACTCTTGTCTGGTCCTCACATTGATAAGTGAAGGTGGTGGATCTTTGGTGTTTAAGGCTTTAATTTGGCTCAAGTCTCAAAGATGGAGACTTGAGCTTAAAGTGTGGGATATTGTATGTTTTAGGTTAAGATGAACTTAGAAAGAATGGAGAGGATTTGGTTAAGTGTTTAAGATGAAAATATGAAGCAAATGGGGTTCCCAAAGGGTGCCAAATGGGTTCAGTCACTTATAGGCCTAGTGGAATTAATTTTACACTTAGGGATACTTTGGTAATTACCTAGATTTTTCTATTTTCCAAAATAAATCAAAATTTAAAAAATTATCCATTTAGGTTTAGATTAGTGTTAATTAGGTTAAGTTTACCTCTAATTATGTTTAACTTAGTCTAAGCATGCTTTACTTTTAATTAACCAAGATTAATTAGTCTTAACCATGGTTAAAAGAATCTTTGTACTATTCACTTTTGTCTTTTTTGTGGAAGACTTGATTGACTTGAGCTTGGTGACTCATCACCACCTTTTTCACATTCTGAATTTCGTGCATGTAATTGTGGGATCCACTTTTAGCTTGCTTATCATAATTTCTTACCCTCCTAACTTTCCATAGACGTTTTTGTAATTTTTTAAAGTTTAAAGTAAAGAAGGTTTAAAGGTACTAATACACGATAAAGAAGGAAAGGTTTTAAACATCACTATTAATGTTGTATTTAGAGATGTTTTCCAAAAATTAAAATAACAAATTGTTACTCATGCAAATTACAAATGTCAACCTGAGTTGGTATTTTTTTCTACTTTGAATACAAAATTATTTCAATGTTTGAGGTATTTATCCTTAATCAATATTTATTTTGCTATCAAATATGTTCATTTATCAAAGATTATGAAAGAGAATGATTGATACACTTTGGATTAAAGTTATCTCAGAGTCACATTGAAAGTTATCTTTATAGAAGTTACACCAAATTTTAATTATGATGCATAACATGAGAAAGATATGTTATGAAATTATTTAGGAAATCACAAACAATCATGAAATACATTATGTTATTTTTAGATTTAGTATTTTAATTATTATGAACCAAACTATATTCTGAATCATTCACTAATCATTTTAATGGTCTTCACAAGTTTTTTTTTCCTATTTCTTACATTGTCTTGTGGTGTGGTGATAAGATTTATATTTTTTGTTTACTAAATGGTAGGCCTTTCTTAGTTTTCGTTTCAATTCCTAAAAAAAATTAAGTGGTTGACTTTGGAAAATGAAAATCAACATGATGTCAATCTTGGTTCATATCACCATGTTTTTATCATTTGTGGTAATACATTCTCATAAATAAAATTTGTATATATGTCTATCTTTTTTTACTTTTTTCTTATATTACTATGATATTAATTTGTTGTATATTTAATAATGAATGTTAACAACTTCATCAATGAAATTAATTAAAATTTTGTAGAAAAAACTTAGATCTCTAATATTTTATCTTTAAAAGAAGTTGAAGGAATAGAAAATTTAAGACTCTCAAGATTGACGATACTAAGACATCTCCATTGCAAAATAAACTAAACAATTTGAAGTACAATTAATAAAAATAAAATATTAAATACAAAAAAAATAATATTAAAATTGTTGATCTTTATAAAAATTTAAAATTTAAAAATTTAAGTATAAAATATAGATTTCAAGCCAAAATAATTTTTGGTTTGAACTAAAAGAAACATAAATAAATATAAAATAAAAGTTAGTTATATATTATTTTTTTAAGTAAAATGATAAATATATATATATATATAAATAAAATTCAATAATATTTATGACTCTTAAAAAATAATATTTTAAATAATTATAAATTATGTGTATATATTAAATTTTTTTATTATATTTATATCTATATATAACATTTGTTTCAGTTATACATTACTTATCCATTTTATCATTATTATTAATATAGAATAATAATTGGTCTTAATTACTTAATTCCATGTTATTTAAATTGAACTTATGCATTTAAATGGTACTCTAACTTAACTTTTATTATTTCATGTGTTTCCATAAATTTATTTCAACTTGACTAATTTAATCTTATTATATAATTTAAATGTTAAAAGTATAATTTAAATTATAAATAATGTTTTATTTTTATTGTTGTTCACTTTTATTCTATAAAATATAATAGTGTTCTAAAACTTAAACATCTGAACACGTGAAAAAAATAAAATAACTTATAAATTAATTAAATATTATATAAATCTTAAACTTAACCTTAAGACTATTGTACATCAATTTTATAGGTTGATAATTATTATTTATATAGTAAAAGTTTATCAGCCAACTAATATATAATAATAATTTTGTATCAAGCATAATCAACCTTAAGAGTTTAAATTTAAGAATATTTTAATTAAATTATTTCAATTTTAATTTTTAATTAATATATTATTTTGTGCGAAGTACAAAAAAATTAAAAGATATTACAAATTTAGTGCGATAGCACAAGTTATATACTGGTTTAACTTTATAAATTTTAATTTTATTAATATAATATTTTTTTATTTTTACAAAATATTTAATAATTTTTAAAAAAATTATCCTCCTCCATTTTTATGATAAGTAAGGAAAGAAATATTTTTTATAAATCTTACATAATTTAATCTTATCCTTCTATATAAGATAAATATAAACAAACATAAATATAGAAATAAAATTTATCCAACTTAAAATGTTTTTTTCCTTTATTTTTTTAATCAAATGAAAGGTTAGAGGGGATGCAAAGAATAATTTCGCTACATTATTGGCAGCTAATTTGGGCCCGTGCATGCAACTAATAAGCGGGCTCCAGAGGAAGATTATTTTTGTTGAATCAAAAATATAAATTGGGCTTGTACAATCATAGGTAACATGTTCGCCTAACAAAAGATTTAGCTTAGATTCTTGAAAGAAAATATATCCTTATTTACTCTTTACACATCCTAAATCTTTTTTGGTTTTTTTAGTTTAAAATTATCATTTTTTCACATCATATGTCATATTCTCTTGTTTATTTATTTAAATTTACTTTTTATGTATTTTATATCACACATTCTTATTTATTTATCTATTTTATTTTTTATATTTATATCACATATTTATTTATTTATTTATTCTTAATTTTTGTAAAAAGTTTAAATAATATAATTAAATTAATTCAAAATTAAATATAAATTAAATCAACCTATAATTAAATACATATATCTAAATTACATCTATAGTTCCCATCAATTAATTTTATACTTTTTTATTATTTTTAATAAAATCTTCTATAAATTCAAATATATTTATCAAGTAAAATGATAAATTAGTCGCCAACTTATTTACGATCTTACAAATTGGTTCCTCACTTAAAAAAAAATTTCCGTTGATTCATCACTTAACTTTCCATCTTACAAATTAGTTACTTTGTCAATTTTGGTGTAACATGTTAGTTGACATGTTAAATGTTACGTAGGTCGTCACGTCACGTATATTACAAAATTTATATTACAAAATTACGTGGTTTTGAACTTATTTCTCCTCCATCTCCAGGAATGACATCATTTTTTTATCCTCTCTCCACCGAACAACCACACACCCAACTATCACTTCTCCTTCCTTCACAGCTACGGTCATAAATCCTCCATCATATCATCAGATATCATCCAATCAACCACCTCCTCCTCCTCTTCCAACTCCACCATCTACACCTCTTTCTCTATTGTGCATAACAATGTAAGTACAAAACCTCATAAGAATATTCACTTCTTCCCTCGCTCATTCTTTGTTTTTTTGTTTTTGATGTGAGACAGTCCCAACAATAGGAAAGGATATTTGTGGAACATTCATCGCTTCATGAAATCTGATGTCGTCTAGATTCCTCCACAAATTCATCATCACTCTTCTAACCTTTATCACCTGAACAAGAACAGTGCATGCTTCTTCCATCCATTCTAACTAACTTTTTTTTTTGTTTTTCCTTAAATTTTAGGGGTTATTTAATCTTATTTCGTATGATGGAGTTCTTCAATTCATTCAAAGTTTTGATTTTTTTTTTAAAATATTAATCTAGGTTGTGGTGCAAAAGAAGGTGTAGGTGATGGAGTAGGAGAAGACATTGGTGGAAGAGGAGGAGGAGGAGGAGATGGTTGATTGAGTAATGACTAAGGAAATGGTGGGGGATATGGGGCTGGTAGTGGTGGAGAAGAGAGAAGTGACAATGGGATGTGTATTTGCTGTGAGAAGAGAGAATAGAGAAATTATTTTCTTCCTTATTGAGTGACCAGAAAAGTGATCAGAAAAAATGGTATGTGATGATGCCATTTTCGAAGATGAAAGAGAAAAGGGTGAGGTTCAAAATGATGCTATTTTGTAACACATGTGATGACTTACTTAACACTTAACATGCCAACTTATGCAAAAATTGAGAGATCAATTTACAAAATCATAAATAAATTGAAGATTAATTTACCCCTTCACTTTATATTTATCTTTATATTTTTTATATACATTTTAAATTCAAACCAATTATTCTTCATTATCTTTTTAAACTTAAATTAATTATTTTCTACTCTTCTTATTAAATATATATATATATATATAATTTTAAATATTTATTTCTTAAATATTAAGTTTTTAACTTTAATTGTAGTAACATCAGCTAATATATAAGGATTGCGTAAAATTCAAAAAGTTATTATTCAAGAGATATTTATCTTGTTACACTTTTTTTTAGTGATATTATCATTGTCAAATTCAAAAAGTTCATAATTAAAAAAAATATATTTAAAATTTAATATATATATATATATATTTAAATTAAAGAATAATTTATTTAAAATTAAAATATATAAATGTGTAAACATATTTTGATTTATAGAAAATTATATTAAAATTAATAAAAAAATATCCAAAGATAATTAATGTAAATTAAAAATATAATTTTAATATAAATATCTAATTAAATTTTTAAGTTAATTTAATCATATTATTTAAATTTTTTGCAAAAGATAGGAAATAAATAAATAAATAAAATAAAATATACAAAAATTAAAAATAGACAAATAAATAAAGATGTATGACATAGAATGTTTAATAAAAAGATAATTTTAAAATAAAAACTAAGCAAAAATTAAAATAAAGGTCAAGATTGATTGAGATTTGGTCAAAATACTTAATTTGGTAAACATTTATGCATTATTTACATTGAAGGAAACTAGTAAAAGAATTTATTCCATGAAGTTAGAAAATTTTATTTCTCTTCCACTATTTAACAAAAAGACAATTTTAAAATAAAAAATAAAATATTTAAAGAATTCAAAAATAAAAATCTTGCTTAAAATGGTCTTTTTTACTCAACATCTGGATTAGATTTTTTAATTAAATCTTTGATTTAATACATAGTCAACCTTTCATTTGATCGAGATTTGATCACTATGCTTAACTTGGTAACCACTTATATTGTTTGAATTGAAGAAAATGAAAAGAAAAATAATTTATATTTTAGAAAATTTTATTTTTCTTTATTTGTTTGTTTACATTTATCTTATATAAAAAGAAAAAATCAATTTTCATGAAATTTATAAATATATTTTACCCCCTTAAGAGAGAAGAAAACAAAAAGACCAATTTTTTTTATTTTAAATTAGATAATTTTAAAATAAAAAATAGAGTAAAAAATAAAAAAAAATTAAAGTTAAATTTCATATTTTTAAAATATATATAATTAAAGTTTATACTTCTAATATTTCTTTCCATTTTATTCAAACAACTTATTTTTTCATTCTATTTCTACTCCAATTTTTATCCTTCTATTTCTTTTTCTTCTAATTTTTTTTTATTTTCTAAATCATTCAAACAAATCATTAGGTTAATTAATAATTTAATTAAGTTTTATGGGATAAGCCTTCTCAATCCTCCTTCGGCCTAAGGTTTCATGTGGGCCTAGTGTAGGGAATCCAAGTCCAATCTTAACCTCTATAATTAGGTGAAGTTAGAAAAAGTTAAAGAACCTAATTTCATTATTACCATTCAACTTGTCCCTTCAAACTCTCATCCAACTCTTATTTTTCACTATTTGTTTTTAAACTAACACTTTGATTTTTGAGGTGTTTCCAATGAGGGAACTAGGTCTTCTCATCATCACTTAGCCCACTTTTCATGTAACAATATTAATCTTAATGTTAAATATAACCTCCAAAATTTTAAATCATTGAATAAAAAGATCAATAAATGTGATTATGATAATACATGTATACGCATATCAAATTAAGAAGTTAAAATTTACTCTTTCATACTCCGATTAATAGTTATAACTCTACACTAATGCTTTAAAATGTAGTGTAGTTAGTATCGCTTGATTCGTACAAGTTGCATTGCGATACTCAACAAAAACACATTAAAACGAAACAAATCATTTGTTATATCCAATACCGTTCAGAATCGTACGAATTATAGTAAATCAGAAAATCGCATGAATAGAACCGCGACTAGAGCTTTTCAGCGAACCGAGTCGTGCACTGAAAATAAGTTGGGTTATGCACGACCCGATTTTAAAAAACCTAATCTTTTCTAAATTATTTTATTTTTGGAACGTATATTCAGTTTTTAAAGGTTTAAAATTTATTGGACGCTTCCCACTTAGGCCCAGCTGCTTCCATGTATATAAAAGGTTACCTTTAATCCTATATATTAATATACTCAATTCTAATTCTACGCACGTGTAGTAGTTGTAGAATAGCTTCGACAACTTTACAGCTTTTGAGTTAGTCAGGGCAGGGCAGAATAACTTTTATAAGTTTTAGTCATTTGCTTTTCTCTCACCTGATTAGCTTTTATACTTTACCCAATTTTTTATTTAAATTATTGTTCTCTTTTTTTGTTTTTTTTATTAAATATTATTATAATTATTTATTTAAATTGCTGTCCTATTTTGTTTAATTAAATTTTATTCTATTTTTTATTTAAATTAAATTAAATTTTTTATTTTATTTTTTATTTTATTTTATTAAATTTCATTCTAATTTTTTATTTAAATTTTTGTTTCATTTTTTTACTAATTTTTTTTAATTTTTTATTTAAATTGTTGTTCCATTGTTTTGTTTTATTTTACTAAATTTCATTCTAATTTTTTATTTAAATTTTTGTTCATTTTTTTAATAATTTTTTTTAATTTTTATTTAAATGGTTATCCTATTTTTTTATTTTATTTTATTAAATTTCATTCTAATTTTGGTTTCTTTCTATAATTCATAAGAATTATATTTATATCATGTGCTCTCTTTTATTTTTTTAAAAATTAAATTTATGTTGATCACTTTGATTTTATTTTCTATAGTTTAATTTAGATTAATTTAAAGTTTATTTATGACATATCATATTTATGTATTGAGTTATTCATTTATTCAAGTTACATATATTAGTTATATTTAATGATAATGCATTTTCCGATTCAATTCATAATTCAAAAATTAAGATTTCCAATTTGCGATACAATCATGAATCGCAATTTGCCATGTTAAAATGTACCATTCTCTATAAAGTAGCCAAATTCATGCATATAAATGTTGATGAGAGCTTCTAGTATATTCATTATGAGATCATAGAAGAAAAGCAATATCCGAGAAAATAATGTTAGTCTATTTTGCTTTACAATCAAATCATGAGTATCAATGTACAGACGAAGATGTTAACCAAGTGCAGAAAAGCCTTTCACTTTTAAAAACATTGTTCTAATGAAGCATCTTCTGAACTCCGTGTACAACCTAGCAAGTCAATCATTCTTACCCTCCTGTAAACCGATCCTTTGCAAGTAATGCTCTGCATCCAAGGCTGCCATACACCCTGCACCAATAATATGATTTCCATTATCCTTTGGGAGAATAAAACTCTTGTTACATAGATCTGATTCTGATTTTGTTCTGCATATTATTGTTGATACATTTAAGCACAATGACCAACAAACACCATCAAAGCCACAAACAGTGAAATTAATTTTATGACACTGTCTAAATTTTACAGTTCAAAAAAACTCAAATACAAGGCAAAATCATTAGGTGATTCCGGATTCTTATTATTTGTCCCCTACTATTTATACCAGAATAGATCCCTCATTTTGATTCCTATTTCCAAACAACAAGAGAAAGAGACTGGGAATGCAGCAACAGGCAAGGAGTGAAATGAAAATTTTATCCACATAAGGACTGCAAATCATCACAGTTTTAGTAATAGTTATCAACAGTGAATTTTGAGGTTTAACTATATTGTAACAGCATTAGAGTAAAATTCAGCTAAATGCAAAAGCATTAACTCTATATACTTGCAGATGGGTTTGAAGAAACTGAATAACCAACCTATTTATCTACATGTAAATCAATGAGGAAAGGGGATTAAAGGAAGGGGAAGAACAGACAACCATGTCTGACATGTATGGTGTTATTGCTTCAGCAAAAGATATCAAAATGAAAAATCACACATGTACAGAGAACAGAAGAATCAATGCTTTTAATAGCAACCCACGAAAAAAAGGATGCCAAATCGACCAGATCAAAACAGTCATTTAAGAATGTAGGCAGGAACCACTTTGTATCCCATGCTAAAATACAAGGAAGATCTGACAAATATAATGGAAACCAAATGGAATGCTCAATATTCATAGAAGCAACCAAGGAAGGAAACATGAAAACTTTATATTAGAAAAAGTGATTGAGCATTTAAGGAAGAACTATTTGTTTCTCTCACACACATAATGGTGATTCAACTATTGCATGAATAGACAAATGGCAAATTGCATACCCCTCCGGCCTAGGAGCAATCCTAGACAGAAGAAGATTGGATCATCTAGATCAACTTAAGTTTTTCAGGATTTATAGAGGAACCACCTCTCCCTCTGTCTCTCCCACCTGTGTGTGATGATTAGATTAGGGTGTGAAAATTAGTGTCTTCAAACGTTAACTATGGATATTCCTGTTACAAACATGTTTGTCATTATTTTTAGGGATTTGTTTGTGTAGTGGGCTACAAATAGCACTATTCCAACAGGAAATAAACCGAGGTAGGAATATAAAACCCCTGGCTGGAAGAATTCAGATTTCCCAATTAAAAATCAGTTTAAAGGAGTAAAATGGAAAAATGATATATGATTATGTACTTTGGCCTCATACAGTCCCAGACTAAAATTTAGGAATCAGTTACTTTTTTAGAATAGGCTATTCATTCATTCTTATATTGTTTGCTGTTGTTTCCTTTAGGAATACTTTGTTTGGCCATTCGGTGAATGATGGGTTCACCCAAGGTCCTTGGATCAATATTTGGTTACTAGCTTTAGCAGTTTTAGGAGAAACAAAATATGCTAAATTTTATTGTAACATATAATCCATGCCACTATTTGGTTGGAACTTAATGCACTTATTTTAAGGAGGCTATTCGGCGTAGCTGCTGGTCGAAGAAAAACTTGGGTGATTCACTTCTACTTGGTGTAAAGCACATGATCTTGTTGAGAGGGGTTCACTTGTAAGCAGAGAGATTGAGAAGCTTTGTTTCAGAGATATTTTTCTTTAAATTGAGTTGTTGCTTTATTTTTCCATTTTTTGTTATGGAACCCCTGAATTTCCTTGTACTTCTAATTTTTCATGAATTTATTCGTTAATCTTAAAATTTTAAGTAATAGAAAGGGAAAATTGGGTTCACAACCAAGCATACATTGATAACTAATCTAGCTTGACCTTCAAATCCACTTATCCAAATAGACAGCATGCATCTCATTGTTATTTTATTACCCTAACCTGTCTATATGAAGGACTAACTACCAAATCAAAAAATGAAAATAAATAAACAAATAAAAACAGGAATTTGTTTAGAAGCACTATTATTTCTAAGTTCTAATAGGACATGGTTGATAGAAATACTATTATCATATAGAGTTGATAACTGAGGTGAAGGTGAGCCTACAAAAGATTATATCTTATACCTAAAGTCTCTTGCCTCTATTGGATCTCTTTAACAAGTAATAATGGTCAGAAAACTAGGATTACTAGATGGTGGAACACTGAGCAATCAGAAAATATGCTGAAAGATAATCAAAATATGATTCTACCAAAGTATCATTGCCAAATAAAATTAGAATAATACATTGAGAACATGGACAAAACATGAATTCTAAAACACTTTCAAACCAGGCACCATATGAACCCATAATTGTGACCAAACCTGCTCAAAATAATCCAATTTGATTCAAAATGATGTATAATGGAACATATTCAGGACATGGAGAAAATATGGAAATCAAATTCAGAACACTAAGTTTCAAAACTAGGAATCTCATGATTCACATCACATAAATCTACGACTATCATGAAATCCGTCATGAACAATCTAATTTCTTCGAAGATAGAGGTTATGAAACAAGAATTACCGGTGCCTGCAGCCGTAATAGCTTGCCTATACTTCTTATCCTGAACATCACCAGCAGCAAAAACTCCATCAACACTGGTCCTGGTGGTACCTGGCTTGGTCACAATGTACCCATCAGAATCCAATTCAAGTTGACCATTCAAGAACTTAGTGGCAGGCTCATGGCCAATTGCAAAGAACAAACCAGACACCTTCAAATCAGACACATCCCCGGTCACCACATTCTTCACCTTAATTCCCCCAAGAACCTTTCCCTTATCATCCCCATAAGCTCCAACCACCACTGAATTCCACAACACCTCAATTTTGGGATTACTACTCACCTTCCCCTGCATAATCTTAGAAGCCCTAAACTGATCCCTCCTGTGAATTATATACACTTTGGAACCAAACTTGGTGAGGAAGGTGGCTTCCTCCATTGCCGAATCACCGCCGCCAATCACTGCCAGCGGCCTGTTCCGGAAGATCGGCGCTGCGCCGTCGCACACAGCGCACGCCGATATGCCGCGATTCCAGAAACTGTCGGGGCCGTCGCCAGCGCCGTCAAAATTTAACCGTTTCGCGATGGCACCGGTGGCGACGATGACTGAATCGGCCATGACGGTGGTGGAATCGGTGAAAACCAGAAACGGCCGTTTGGAGAAGTCCACCTTGGACACGGTCTCCGTGAGGATCTCAGCGCCGAAGCGCCCTGACTGCGTGCGGCAGCGGTCCATGAGCTCGGCACCGAGGACGCCGTCTGGAAATCCAGGAAAATTCTCGACGTCCGTGGTGGTGGTGAGCTGACCGCCGGGAGCGACGCCGTTGGCCATCCAGCCTTCGAAGAGGACCGGCTTCAGCTCGGCGCGAGCGGCGTATATGGCGGAGGTGTGCGCCGCTGGACCGCTTCCAATGATGCAGAGCTTGCTTTTCAGTATTTTCCGCTCTACCGTTTCGCCTTCGGAAGAAGAGAAATAGAAGGAAGAAGAATCGCCGGCGTCGGAAGATGAGGTGGAAGTGAAGGTGGCGGAATGAGAAGCAGACAAAGGAGAAGGAGAAGAAGAAGGGGATGATGACGAAGAAGAAGACGATGCGGTGGAAGTGGAGGCGGCGACGGTGGCCGCGGAAGTGGAGGAAGCGAGTCCGAGGCCTATGAGGTTGCGGCAGGCATTTGCGAAGAATTTGTTTGGGAAGATTCTCATTTCCACTGTCCCTTTTGGTTTTCAAGAATCGCGTTTCTTTTTTGTATTATTTTTCTTTTCTTCTTCCGCTATCAAAACGGTAACTCTCGGTGCGCTTCCGAAATGGCAAAACAAAAATGCGTACCCGAATTGGGAAGGATAATAATATATCCGTAGCTTGACAAAAGCAGTGAGGAGTACAGGAATGTGTATCGGCGTTGGTTTGGTTGTGCTTTGTTTTGTTCTACAACAACTGAAACGCCAAATAGCTAGTATATTCTTTGCTTCTTCTTTTTTTTTTCCTTGTTGGATGGGTGGGGTGTTACTAAAGAATAATGTTTGGTGTAAATTCTTAGTGTGTACACATTTAAAGAGATATAAAAAATAATAAATTTAATAAGCGATGTAATATAATAGAAAGAAAAAAAAAATTACATAGAGGAAAATAAAGTTGCAGGATTACCAAGAACTTTCGTTTGACTTTAGAAACAGTTTGATAGGTAAGCCATTCAAGGATTATGGTAGCTTGTGTTGGATGATATGGTGTCTCTACTGGGAAGTTTCGTATGTTGTTTTAGTAGCTTTGTCCTTCTTGTAAACTCAAAAAAAAAAAAAAAAAAAAGAAACAAGCAGAAATATAAATATTAGAGCTTTTAATGTTTTATTTGTTTCAAACGGGAACAAAATAAGAAAGAAAAAAGTTAAGCTGATAAAAATATTTTTTTATTTGTTTGATTATAGAGTAGAAGAAGAAATTATTTGTCAATAGAGTTTACAGAAAATAATCCTTTAAAATTGGAGAAAATTAAGGAAAATAAAATAAAATATTATATTAATAAAATAATAACATAATAAAAATATAAAATTTTAATTTACTTTAATTTTTTAATTAATATAAAATAAAATTTTTATTATTAAATAATTTTTTATTTTTTTTATCCATTCAAATAGGAGAATTTTTTTTTTCGTTTCTTTCTATTCTATCCATCCAAATAACTATTTTTTTTATCTTATTTTTATTTTATTTTTTATCTATCTATTTTTTACTTTTGTTTTTTATATCATCCAAACAAAATATAAAGATGTTAGTATTATTGAGCTGGATTCATGTGTCTATTGACATGACATAAAAATTGATAATAAAATTTTAGCATGAAAAGATTTCTAAGAAGAATGGATGAAAATATAATAAAGAAAAAAGAGATCATTTCAAAAATAGGATAAAGATAAAATTAATACAAAGTAAAATATATTTTATAATTAATTTGATTCTGTGCGACGGACATCTTGAATATGCATTCTTGTTTTTTTATTTTATTTAAACTCTTCATATTTCTTTTCCATATTCTACTTCTTTATCTTTTTGCTTCATTATTAATTTGCTATAACAAAAATTTTTGACTTAAGAGTCTACATTTCTTTATAATTTCGAGTGGATAATCATGCAAAATAAAGTTTAAGTGCATGGGTTTGATTGTTAGGATTTTATTGTTGTAATGGATGCCTATAAATAGATGACACGTTGTCATTTTTTTTATGTACATAATGATATGAGCACACCACCAACAAAGGACTAACTATTGGATCAATGACCAAGAGGATCCAACATGAAATAGAAGCATTACTTTTTAAAAGGAGGGAGCATCATAAAGAACTCTTTCTATGAAAATGACTCTCAAAGAGATTGTGAAGTTTACCTTTTTAATTTAGGAAGAATAATTAGTACCATTTTTTGGATTTTAATTTGAATATATTTTTCTTGAATTGTAAAAGTAGGAATGACTTATTCCTAATTTGGATAACGATGGGCTTAGCTTAAATGTTTGATTGGCTAAGGGCATCACCTAGGTCCATAAACCAATAATTTCCTTCTCTTCTTCCTATAAATAGATGTTAGTATAGGCAAATGCTCACCTTTGTTCATTTTTTACTAAGTATAATATAAATTTTCTCTTCTGAATTTCTTTCAAATTTTTTCTCTTCTTCTCTTACTTTGTTCTTGAGTTAAATACTTTTTCCTTTTTATTGAAGTCCCCAATGTAAAGGAAGTTATCTTATCTTCCTAGCTCATTAGCTAGTGGAGTGGCACCTAAATTAGGTTTTATTTTTCTTACAATTTAAATTTCTTGTTCTTACATTTCATGTTTTAAATTTAGCTTTAATTTCTTTATTTTTCGTGTCATTTAAATTTAGCATTTCTTACACTTTTTTCCATTTACTTCCCAGCAATTCACCTTTCCTATTTCCCAATCTTTATGCAAGCTCTTATGTTCCTTCCTATTTCAAATTTGATGCACATTTTATACTACATTGTACATGGTTAAGAGACCCAAATTATGTCCAGAATTTGACATCAAGTTGGGGGTTGTTCTTGCTTAAATTTCATCTCCAACTAAGTCCAAATTCATTCTTCTAAGAGAGTTGTATTATGCAATAAAAAAGTAGACATGATTTTTCTTACTCATTAACATCTTTATGTTGCAAGTTAAAGATTTTTCACTTACGGTCAAGTTGACTCTATTCAAGGAACACCTTGAGTATGCATCTTTGTCTCTTTATTTTATTTAAGTTTTTCATTTTTCTTCTTCATCTCTGTCTTTTTTATCTTTTTACTTCATTTTAGTTTTTTATAACAAAAAAATTAACTTAAGAGTTCACATTTCTTTTAATTTTGAGTAGGTAACAATCTAACCTCAAATTGTACCGGAGAAATTTGATAGTAAAGGGTAAAATCACTTTAAACTAAATTTTAATCCAAATAGTATTCTAATTATTTTTCGATCCAAAAAAGAAAAGAATAACACCATTTTTGTGACTTTTTTTTTTAAAAAAATTTATTAATATTTTCTTGATTTCATCTTCTTTGCATGTTTTCCTTTATTGTTGGGAGATTTAATCCTTTTTTGACAAACATTTATGCCACTAAACAAAATTCCATTAACAAGATTAGCTTAATGTTTCATCCACTATATCACTAAATTCAAATAGTTTCAAGTTAAGAAAGGAAAAGCTTAAGATAATCCATGTGTAAAGTTTAGTATTATGGTTCATATAGGATCATGCATTGTTCATCTTATGTTGAAGGATCCTAAGCTTAATATATTATAAATGTTTAAATAATAAGATCAATTAACTTTTGTATATGTTACTCATTCAATCTAGTGTTTTGATTTTATTATTTGCAAAAATATCCTCTTATAATGATTGAAGGAATGGATTCCATAAGGATATCTAAGAATCCAATGGTCATTAAAAGGAATTGAAGCAGTTTCAAAATGTGCCATGGAAGGTTTGAACTTTTTGTACAAAAAGTCTGACATGCCACTGTATCCTCTAGGCTCAGGGATGATCCCTCAACCAAGTGGAATAAATTGGAGTAATAAAACAATAATAAACTATCATTCTGTTATTTTATCTATGAAAAGTTAGGCATAATAACGGCATGATTTAGCATTATTCACTTGTAATTCAACCTAATTTTCTTTATTTTTATAGGAATGATCGTGTAAGTAAAGAATAAAAAAATAGGCGAGTTTTGGACAAAAAAAGGATAAAAAGGATATAATAAGAAAGTAAAAAAGGACAAAAATTCTCCCTCAATGGATCGAGCACGATTGTGCTAAAGTGAAGCTACATACTTATGCAAGATGAAGCAACATGTCCGTGCCAAATGAAGAAGCACAATCGTGTTAAATGATGAGTACAACTGTGCCAAGATTGGGAACACCAGCAACAGTGTCACATTTAGTCTTAATGATGCAGGAGGTGTTTCAGTCAGCCTTACAGTACTACAAAATAAGCATGGCTATTCCAAATGATGAGCGCAATCATGCCAAGATTATGATGCCCCAACAATAATGCCATGTCATTCCTAATGACACACGAGTCATTCCAATTAGTCCAACGGCGCTACAGAAGACCTAGAGCGATTATGAAAACTATGGAATGACTAGCTTAAGCTCAATCCATAACACCTGAAACCCTAATCTATGCCTATAGAAGGAAGACTCTACCACACCATTTTAGGCCTCAAAGGTCATACCACTCACTCTCTAAGAGATATGTCTCACACTATCTCAAAGACACTTTTCCTCTATCTCTCACCTTCTAGCCTCTTCATTCCTAGTTCTTCCTTTAGTGTCCTCCCATAAGATATTGGTGGAAAGAGATCCCCCAGCTGTGCAAACTTAGAAAAATTGTCAAATTTTCGATAGTCTAATCTTGTATTTCTTTCGTCATTTATTATGAATATTTTAGGTTTTTTTTCATGATGTTTAACTAATCTCCAATTCTTGGAACTTTGGAAAACCTTTTCATATGAATTTATTAAATTCCCTTTCCCCCTTTATTTTATGAATGATTATTTATTTCTCACAATTGTGTTACTCTACTGCACTTAATCCATAAATAAGAAGTAATAATCCTATTAATTTGTAAGTTGGTTAGGGGAGGCGATGTTGTCACTCCTACTTCACAGAACTGGTAGGTAATTGAACATAAGGGTCATGGAGGATCAACCAGGAACTTAAGTTTCTAGTCAGTTAATTGTTTAACATGTAATTAATGCTCTCTTAAACTTTATGCCTCTTTATTTTCCTATCTCGGAGGATCAATAGGGATAGTAAGTTGGAGGAAGATCATTACTACTTATGGATTAAGGAGTAGTGGTAGCATTAGAGTATGTAGTTAGTAATTGATATTCGTAACTCATTCATATCAGGAGAAGGATTTCGGAAAAAAAGGAAATAAAGTCGAAAAGGAATTCAAAATTTCATGTTTATCCATAACCTTCATTGTACTCTTTTGTTATCATTTCTAAAAATTGATTTTGTTTTTAAATCATCCATACAAAACTCTTAATTTTTGAGATCAAAGGTTAGAATTTAACTTCATGCATAAATTGTTGGCATAGTTTCTATGTAATCGATACTAAGGGTCTAAAATACCCCCTTTCTATACCTATGATTATACTTATCCGTGGGTAAAATTTGACAAGATTTTTATACTTATGTTTTGCATGCAACACACAACAACTTAATAAATTAGTCCAAAAAATATTAGCTTGTTATGGTTTGCCTCTCACTCCACAGTGATGAGAATCTTTAGGTGAATATACTAAACAATGGAAAGCACCTTTTTAGTGATAGACTTAACGTCATTAGGTTTAAGTTTAAGCATGAAAGCATTAAGATTGACAAGGTTATTAGTGATGAATTCTTTCCACTCAAATTTCACATGAATGGTTTTCACCTACTAAGCATGTTTCTAGTCAACTTCTTGGTGGTGGTCAGAGTTACAACAACAGGAGCTTTAAATAAATTACTTGAAGGGTTCTATGACTTGTATGAATAACCTATTCTTAAACCTATTTTAGCTTCTAAAATATGCATTTATAAAATGATAATTACTAAACCTTACAATCTAGTTTATGACCATCATATATATTAAGGATTAAAATAAAAATATTTTACCTAAGAATACTATGAATAAATAGCTCAAATATTTAAGTGGGGATTGGATCATATATTTTGTTTGATTCACCACAGTGGTGAACATGTTATCTTCACCATTATAAAAGCCATCATCAACAATTTATAGGAAGAATGACACATAACCATACAACAATATTTTCATGTAAATGAAATGGTTCTTATATTCACAAGGAAGGAGTTGAATTGTGATTCTTGAAAACTTTTAGGTCTAATCTTTAAAATTAATAAACTTTTTTATTTCTTAATTAAGAATTATTCTGGTAACATAAAGATAGCCTAGAAGTAAAAAAATTAGTTTAAAAGAATATTTATTTCAAATAAAAATATTAGTCTAAAAGAATATTTATTTCAAATCCAAATTAATATGTACTAACTTTTTATTTATTTTAGTTTACCAGAATTGATAAATGAGCTTTATGTTTCTTTTAATGGGATGATGAGAAGTTATTGATTTTATATGTGTTTAAAAGAATAATTTAACATGATGTTAAAGTTTATAAGCAAGAATAGGTTATTCTAAAAAAGTTAAATGTTATTTATGAAGGTTAGTTCCAACTTAAAACTAAATGAAACTTTTTAAATTAATTATTTAAATCATAAATGAGTAAAACACGATATTGTATTGTTTAAACATCATTGAGTCAAAAACTAATCGTTCAAAGTTTGTAAATGATTCAATAACCTTATTTTTGCTTTTGAAAATCCAAATGACTTTGAAAATTAATCATACTTTTCAAATTAAAGATATTAGTGATAAATGAGAAAAATGTAATTATAATTGCTTAAAAATAAATTTTTTAGAAATTATTTAAAGTTGGTTTATACAACACTTGAAGACTTGAAGTATAATTCGGATGGTCTAACCAATTCTAAAAATTAATGAAATTTTTCAGAATACTTATTTAAGCAATAAGAACATAATTATGAAATAAATTTTGTTTAGATGATTTTTTTTTCTATTAATGTGTATTGTAAAAATCTATATGTTATGAACATATATTTTAGTTTATGTTGGATTTGGAAAGTTTAGTTTATATGTGTATAGAAAAAATAAAAAATAATTCATAGCATCCTTTGTCAATTTTTCATCAAAATTGATATTGGATCCAGAAAATTAATCATGTTGGAGCATCCAAAAAATAGAGACTACACTAGACTTCATTTTCAGGTAAAGAAATGAGAGTTAATTAGAGTTAGGAATAGTTCTTCCTTGGCTCTAAAATGAATTTTATTTGATTCTCTGAAATTAAAATTTATGTCTAGTGATGTTTAATCTAATTCAAGATAATTTTTTATACTTTATACTGAATTTTGTACTTAATGGGAGTATTTATATACTTCCAAATATGTAATTTTTACCTCTTTTTTATATAGCATGACTATGCTAAGAACAAAAATATGTGAATTTCTAGAATGATAAATTTGTCCAACCGTACAAAGAATAAATTCATATAAATTTATGGAATCGTGAATTTTCAAAGTCATGCTAAGAACAAAGGTATATGAAATTATGGATGTATGTATTTGCACAAAGTGTTGATATTAGTACAATCGTGCCAAAAGATAAATTCTATACATTTCTAGATTTATAAATTTGTACGATCATGCTATGAACTAATTCGTATAAATTTCTAGGCCAGCGTTTGAGCATGGTCATGTCAGATGATAGAGATGAGGATGAATAATATGAAGAACAACATAAGCATGTAGAAGATGACATAGGCACTTGGGACTGAGAAAGCATAGGCATGCTAAAATTTAGCACGACTCGTGCTAAGAACAAAGTATATGAATGAGCATGGTCATGCACATTTTAAGAGAGACCTTACTAAATGATGAATGCTAAGATGAGCGAGGCAAAGGAAAACACAAGCGTGCTCAAGATCAACAGAGGCTTATCAAAGATTACTATAAGCATGTACAATATGAAGAACATAAGTGTGCATGGGAATCCATACATGCATACAAGAATGAGAAAACACAATTATGCAAAAAAACCCATACGAACATTTAACATTGTGTTAATATAACTATGCAAGATATTGAGTACGATACAATTTATTAGATAATTGGAGATTGAATACACTTTCATTAAATGGGCTAGAATTGTAATTATTAACAATGTGTATTGTTATTGAATAGAATGAATTGGCGAATGGATGTTGCCAATTTCTTTTAGTGGAAAGAGATTATATAATTAAACTTTTGAGTTACTCGCATAAGTACACACATGTAAGTGGAAAAGGATAATGAGGTTCTGGAATTTGAATAGAAGGATGATGATGTCTTTGGCCCACACACATGCATATTATAAGGATGACCACCTCTAAAATGATACGTGCAAAATGTGAGTGTAAAGATTGTATACCGAGTTTTATCCACAGGAAAGTATACTTGTCAATATATAAAAATGATGTTTTAGACCCCTAGTGTTGATCCCACATAGACTATGCTAACAATTTTTCGAAAAAGTTTAAATTATAATTTTTGAGCTCGCCAAAAATGAGTCTTTTGAAAGTGTAAAAAATGAGAATATGAAAGCAAGCTTAAAGAAAATGAAAATTAAAGAACACAAGTGTAAAGTTGTGGATAAGCATGGAAATTTAGATCCTCTTATCATTTTACCTATTTTTACCCCTAAATTCTCTTATGAATGATTTAAATATAAATCACTAACCATATATTCTAATGCTATTACTACCCAATGATCATGCAATAGTAATAATCATTCCCTTAAGTGATATCCTAATTATCATGCAGAGTAAATGAATAAAAGAAGCATAAAGCAAACTCAAATTTGCTAATTTAATAAGCGATTAGAAGTTAAAGATTCTGATTGATCTTTTAAAACCCTTAGACTCAGTTACCTTATAGTTTTTCTAATTGGAAAATGGTACAATCACTTGCTCCGTAACTAACTTAAAGATCAACAAGAAAAACTAATTCTTATTAATTGATCAAGTACGATAAAGTAACATAATTGGATAAAGGAACATGTAATCATTCATAATGAAAATATATAACCATTCATAAAGAAAAATGGGATTCAAATAGTTACATCATAAGGTTTAACAAAGTTCCATGATTTTGGATTTAATTACATGTAGAAAAAGAAAATAAATGAGAAGCTAATCCAACAAAATTATCCATAGCCTAGTCCTAAGATCAGAAATACAAAACTGTAATATCAACAAGGATGGTAGGAGACTTCGTAACTACTATGAAAAGGGTTCCTTCCACCAAGATGCTACAAGAGGATGTTGGAAGGAGAAATGAAATGGGAACAAGGGAAATGAAAAGAAAGAGGTGCATCGAAGGATCTCTCAAAGTGTTAAGAGTGTTAAGACATCTTTTCTTATGTAGCAAACCTTCCTTTTTGTAAGTGTGGATTAAGGCTGTCTCCATTACAATCAGATTGACCTAAGAGGCCCTTAAGTCTCCATGGCTGCTCTAGATCACCTGTAGCATCGTCAGGGCTGATTGAGATCCTCTCTTGCATCATTAGAATCAACTTAGATCATTTATGGCATCTCTCTAAGTTGGCACGATTGTGTTTCAGGTTAGCATGACTATGTCAACAAATCTAATTTGTTGTGAAGGCATACTCTAGCCAACATAGTCATGTTGGCTCTCCATAAGGGAATTTTTATATTTTTTTCACTCCTTTGTCTTTTTATATTCTTTTTGTCCTATTTTTAATTTAAAATCCATCTAGTTTCTAATTCTATGCTTGTGTGATAATTCTTGTAAAAATAAGATAAATTAGTTAAGATTACATTCGAGTATCTATTAATCATACAATAATTATGACTAATTTCCAGCTGATATATCAATAGAATAATACTTTGTCAAATATTAGTGAGGATTATTTTGGTATAGAACATAGTAAACCTTATCCTAATTCTGAGTCTATCATCATAGAAATTTGACGAGAGATTGGTGGAATAATTTATGTGCATCAATTGCATTCATTTTAACCTCGCTTGAGATTTTTGTATCAAATAATAAGATTTATGAGTTTATGTATGAAGTTTATTGATGTGTATGTTTTATAAAGAAAGTGATGGAATAACCTTGCACATACAATGCAAACTATGATTGATTTTATGATAGTTCTTTGTAATTACCAATAAATTTATACACTGGATATATTAAATTATAATGTATTATACATAGTCATGAATCCATAATGAATCTTTTTACTTAAATGGAAATTCCCACTCCCCTCTTCTATATTTCTTTTATGTATTACATAGTCATGAATCCATAATGAATTTGTTATGTGGAATGAAGATGAATGTTGGATTAAGAAATAAAGAATAGTCTAACACTCTAAGAATACAAACAACTACTATAAAACGACGTTATAGTATAGATGATAAGATGCTATGAGAGGTGATGAAGCTTATAGTCATCAATCGTCTTGTTTAGCTTCAAACTTCATATATAAATGTTATATCTCTAACTGAATAACATAAATCTAAATCACGTAATCTTAAATAAGTTGAAATCTACATAGGTAATTGTTGTAACTGTAATTAGTTACAACGAAATGATGAACTCGTTAAAATTTTAGAAAGAATTTATTTGATCGTGGAGTTGCCATCAAATTTTTATTTTAAAGGGAAAATATTTGAAAAAACCCTAATAGAGGAAGAGTTTTAGGTTCGGGAGTCGATTACGAGTAGGAAATGTAATAGCACCCTACTCTCTCGTTCCGAAGAACAGTACCCTTAAATTAAGTAATTAAGTGTGTGATTTTAATATTTTGAAAATCGTTTGATCTGTTAAATAGAGTAAAAATAAGTAGGTTTGTGGAAAATAGTTTGATAGGAGTTGATCCTAATCCTACGTATTTCTTGGTGTAGTGGGGAACTCAAGGTTACATAGTTATGATAAATAGACTTGATATCTTGAAAAAAAATAAAAAGAACTTTAGAGAATTAGAAGTTGGTAAAATTTTATCTACATGTGCACAAGGTCCAAGTCAAGTGTGGGTTGCACCAGGACTTGTGCAATTCAAAATACAGAATGGTAGATAATGTTACTCGTTCGTCTCATGAATTTTCAAAAAATTGGAAGATTTTTTAAAGATAATGAAATAATTCTAGATGAAACTTTATTGAATTAAATATCATTTTCTTAAACTGATGTGTGCACAAGGTTCAAGTCAAACGTAAACTACCCTTGAACCTGTACAAATTAAAATATAGCATGGTAGAGAACGTTACTCATTCGTATTAAAATTCGTCACGTAAAATTTTAGAAGATTTAGAATTTTAAAACATGCAAAGATAACTTTTAGATGGAATTTTATTAAATATAATTTCCTAAAACTCACGTGTGCACCGGATCCAAGCCAAACGTAAGTTGTACTTGAACCTATACGAATTAAAGTATAGAAAGGTAGAAAACATTACTCGTTCGTATTAGAATTCGTAACATAAGTTTTTAGAAAATTTTAAATTTTAAAACATGCAAGGATAATTTTAGATGGAATTTTATTAAATATAATTTTCCAAAACTCACATGTGCACAAGGTCCAAGCCAAAAGTAAGCTACACCTGAACCTGTATGAATTAAAAAACAGAACGGTAGGTAACGTTACTCTTTTGTATTAGAATTTGTCACGTGATTTTTTAGAAAATTTAGAATTTTAAAACATGAGAAGATAATTTTTAGATGGAATTTTATTAAATATAATTTCCTAAAACTTACGTGTGCACAAGGTTCAAGCCAAACATAAACTACACCTGAACCTGTACGAATTAAAATAGTAGAGAGTGTTACTTGTTCGTATTAGAATTCACATAAACTTAAAATTTTTAATTTAGCTAATTTTCTAAGAATTTTTATAAAATAACTAGGATGCTTGCTAAACCTCACTTATGTTCCTAAAAAGTTTGGGCTAAATGGCCTTGCTTAAAAAATAATAATAATAAATTAGGCTGAATTTAGGAAAGGGCATTAATTTTATGATATAAGAGAATTATTAGCATTGGATTAAACATTTTAAGCATAATTTCCTATTATCACATTTCAAGCAAGACATTCATTTTATTGGGCCCGGAACTTATCTCGAACTATTACCACCACAGGGAAGTGTGTGGTTCATGGGGTTAATGGTTGAATTTTTAGTTCTGAAAATCTGGTCATTTAGTTTTGATAATTTGAACGAAACGGGGTGGCCAGCCCAACTTATGGTATTATTTTCTGAACTAAATTAAATGGACTTCATCCACTTTACAAGGTTATAGAGTTATTTCAATTTTTTTGCTTGTCAAATGTTTGACCCATTATACTATTTTTGGCCTTAATTTATTACCTGAGCGAGGGGTCTTTTGAAAAAAAAAAAGGTTTCAAAACCATGCAAATAGACTAACTCCTATTACATTTTGGATGTTTTGTTGTAATGGAACCAATTTACTTTGCCATGTTTTGAAAGGTTCCGTAGGCCTAAAACTTTGAGGCTAAAGGTGTGCGAGGAGCGCTTGCTTCCTTTTTTTAAAATTTTTGGGATTGGGCTATGGAGAAGAAAATTGGATCTGTGAGAATCCAAGGGTTGGAAAAAGTGACTCTAATCCAGGAGGAGGCTATAGTAAAGAAGCGTGAGGGAAAGTGTAGGAGTGACCAACCTAGTGCCATATCCTAGAATCCACTTCATGTCACCATCGGAACTCCTCGAGGCAATGAGAGAGGAAATCACTTGGGAGGCGAGGCAGCGGAGGTTGGCATAAGAATTAGAGAAAGAAAGGGATGAATGGAGGAGTCAAAACGTGATTTTCTATCTTTGGCAGCATGATCTATTTTTTAATTAGAATCCAGGAATATTTTATATATAAATTAAGCTAAACAAAAATAACTGCCAATATTGGGAATGAAAATTGAAATTTCTCTGGTGTTGAAACTTTGTATCTTGAATGGTGCGAAGGCCGCTATGGCCTCTTATGGTGGTTATAACAGTTGTGACGGTGCTGCTGCCATGAACTCGTGGATGGTAAAGACGCCTCATTCCATGGATTTATAATAATCAGATTTGGTGTAGACTTACTGTGGAAGTTGCATCAACCAAAAACAAGTGCCATTGATTCAACCGATGTAACAACATGCATCTAAATAAAAAATTACTAAGCAATATAGGAACCGAATCCATTATCAATGATGCTACCGCGAAATAATTTATCTACCAGGCTCTTGGCCTAAGTCTAACTCCTTAAACACATTAACAACAATTTGGTATCTACTTGTAGACCATAGACTGGAATTAAGATTTTTTATACAAATGAATAGTGCTTTTAAAGATTTGCAAACCTGAGATTAGTAAAAAGTCTTGATGTCTTGAATGCTTTTCCACGAACTAAAGAGAAAGAGAGTCTTTGATCGTTGGAGAATTTTCCTTGAGAGCTGCCCCAAAAGTCCCCAAAAGCAGAGAGAATGAAAAAAATCCCCCTAAAATTTTCTCTTTTTCATTATTTATAGGTCAAATAGCTTAGCTAATCCCTTAACTAATTCTATCAAATTTCAACTAACTTATAATTGTCATAACTAACTCTTAACAGAAAAAACTTTTGCTTTTTAGAATTTCAATTGTTTTTCTTTTATTTTTATTTTTTTAGAATAATTGATTTTGAGGCAAAAATGCTTCTGGTTAAGTTTAGGTCCAATTGTAGTTTTTTTTGTTAATTTAGGCTTTCTATTTTCTTTTAATTTTATCAATTAAGATCAAACAAGCAAACTTCATATTTTCTTTATTTCTATATTTGATAAATTTATTTTTTAAATATAATTAAGTATTCATAGTAATTTACGGATTATTATAGAATAAATCCACTAGAAAAGTCACAATTTAATAAGAGTGAAATAGTATTAGTAAGAGTGAAACAATACCTTATTAGGCTAGACTCATATTGGGTTAGGCTCTTTAAAAGTGAGTCCAACCACAATATGAGTTAGGCTCTTTAAAAGTGAGTCCAACCACAGTAATAAAGGTGCATATTAGGTTCTCTACCTTAGGTGTTGTTTATAAATAGAGTATGAGATGCTTAACCTTAGCATATTGACACATATAGTTATACTCTCTCTACGTCCTACTAGCATAATAATAGAAAAAAATTTCTAGTAGAAGTGTTTAGGTGGATACTTATAAAGACATTATTACTATCACTTTGTTGCATAAGATAATTTTCAATTGTTGTTTTTCTTTTAGAACTTACTCTCTCTACGTCCTACTAGCATAATAATAGGAAAAAATTTCTAGTAGAAGTGCTTAGGTGGATACTTATAACGACATTATTACTATCACTTTGTTGCATAAGGTAATTTTCAATTGTTGTTTTTCTTTTAGAATTTTGGAACATGAAACTTTCACATGTATAATTAGGAATTCTTATTGTTTCACTGTCTTATTCTTTGGATAATTCACATCATTTTCAAAATCTAGTTTTATGATAAAAAAATTAGTATCCAAATGTATGATAAAATTAATAACTTAACTTTTTTTTACTAAGTATATCATAAAACTAGCTTCTAAGTTGTGAAACATACTATAGTGATATAACAATGAAAACTGTAATTTAAAATATGTTTTTTTAATTCTTATGCATAAAAAATTATGCTTAGAAGTTATTTTATTTTCAACAAAATTATTAATGTTTAGAAACTATGCAAAAATTTAGAAATTAACAAATATTAGGGACAAGATAGACTACAAATAGAGTTTTTAGTATTTTATCCAAATAACTTAAGGTTACGTCTAGTCCTTACCTTAATAGGATTTTTCCACTATTAATCAACTTTAGTTACATGATATTCTTTTCCACGACTTTCTTATTCTTAGAAACATCAATATTCTTTTAATATAATAAGGTTATTTTTTAGCAATCTTTCTAGAATACTCAATTAGTATTCTTCTGCCACAACCTTTATAGCCTTAATCACCAAGTATTCTTTTTTTGATAGCCTTTCTAGATACTTATCAATATTATTTTTCCATATCCTCTGCAAGCTTTTAATATTTTCAACCAACTATAATCCTCAATGATTAGCTTGGGAGATTACACCTTTCTTAAGACAAGGAACAGGTAAGTGTGGAATGACTCTCACAACACTCAAAGATTATATTATCTTTACAATACAAAATAAATGGCACATTCTTAAAGATTTATAGATTGAAACTAATAGTTATGAAATGGTTTAAGGGAAAAACAAGGTTCAAAAGGAAGAAAAGATGTGAGGAAACATAAAATTTTCTCTTGGTTGGTTGGAATCCTTGTTCCTCAATTCAATTTTGCATCCATGTATGTATTTATGGTTGAGATATATAAGCGATCATACTTTAGTTTGTTAATTTTAATTTGATGAGATTTTATATAAGTAGTCTATTATACATTGAAAAATTTGAAGTTATTAATTATTATTGCAAATTATTATAGAAACTTCTCATAAGTTAGATAAATTAAAATTATTATTGCAAATCTCTTATGATACGTCATGCAATAAAGAAAATATATGGACGATCTTGTTGTACAATATAAGTATGTCAAAATATTTGAAAATTTTATTATTAATAATAAATTTTATGAGTTTATTATAAAATATTTTATTATATCTTTGATATTCAAAATATTTAAGATACCATGAACTATGATATTAATAATTTTTTCATCATAGTGTTATTAATTAAATTTAATTCATACAAGAATAAATTAAATGTGGCTTAGATTATCCCAGTAAATGAGATCAAATTATTACTTTTGACTTGGAAAATTATACGAGATGTCTTAGTAAATATTTTGTATGAAAAAAACTTGTGTTTCTTGTATAAATACATTTTGATTGCTAATAGTGAATAATAATTCAAAAATATAAATTGATACATGCACATATACATCAAAATTATGTGAAATAATACAAAAAGATTATGGGGTGGTATTCCTATTAATATGATATCAAAAATTAATTTGATCATATTTCTTACAAAGTAAAAGGTTAGTGAATGATATTGATGAAAACGAAACTTCAAAAAAAAAAAAAAACAATGATGGAAACCTAACATTATGATTAGAGTCTCTACAAAGAAGGTTCATTTGGATAATAAAAAGTTATTGTTGGATCCTTCTAACATTTTAATTTTCATTCCTATGGTGTAAGGAATGCTAGGCTGAATTGAACAAAATATTAAACTTAATATTTTTAATGATTATTATATTCTTTTTGGTTGTTGCATAAAATGCATGATACACTTGATAAAGTCACATATATAAGTATTAAATGGAATCATTTATATAAGATTGAAATACAATCTCTAGAACATTCACAAATACCAAACACGATCTATTTTATGCAAAATTAGCAAAAACAAAAAGAGTTATATGGTTGTAACATGACAGGTAAGTTTCTTTTTTACACCAACGTATTTTTGGTTTATAAAATTTGTATTTCATCAAAACAGTGAGTTAAGTTGATATGTTTAAAGTTCAATTCACAATATATAAAAGATATTAGATTTTATGCATTTATATTCATAATATAAATCTAACAACTTTTTTTTATATATTTTAATTTATCAGAAGTTTTTCTATAATCTTTCGAAATATACAAAAAATTATCATAAAAATTAAGTATTTTAAAAGATTTTAAATTTTAAAATTAATTAATTATTATATTTTTTTATTTTAAATATATTAATTATTTATGAATTATCAATTTTAAAATATTTTGACTATCCATTAATTATAAGTTTTAAATAATATTTTTAATATTGAATTTAAATTATGATTATCTAATTTAAACATAATTTAAATTGTAACTATCAATTTTGAACATTTACATTTATTGATAAAATTTAATATTTTTATAATTAGTTTTTAAGATCAATAAATTTTAATTACATAACAATATATTTATTACCATTTAAATTTAAAATTTAATATTCAAATTAAATATATTTAATTAATTTTTAAAATATGCAATCAACTACATTTATTATCCAATTATTTTTTAATCAATTTTATATTACACAATCAAATTTTTACTTTATATATATATATATATAATTTTTTCTATTTTAAAAAATAAAAATACTTTAAATATTTATTTACTAGATTTGCTAACTTTATTTTTTATAAATTTTGTTACATGTTTTATTATAAAAAAATTATTGAATCTTAAGAATCATGTTATAATAATATAAATTCTTGAGTATGGTGTTATTGCCTTGCTTAATCTATAAAATAATATAAAAATTTTTCGATAAAAAAGGCTTAATTCTTTTGAAATATCCTTCTCAATAAATCAGGGGACCTATTCTAAATTTTTATAATCTTTCTTAATTTGTTCAAAAGTTTGATAATAATTAAGAATAATATATATAAAGTGTGCGGACATAATTTTAATAAAAAATTAAATTTATTATAAAAAAATTAAACTTTCTTTTCATACTTCTAATGTCTATTATTCTTTTTTAGCATTAAACAAATTTAGATGTTGAATTTTATAAAATTTTAGATTGTTTAAATTACAACTTAATGTTTTTTTTCTTCTAAGCTGAGAATGCAACTTTATATTATTATCCTTCTCAAACCTATCTTTTTAAAGTTTTTTTTATTTTTTTTCTATTTTTCATTTATTAACTTGGAATGTTTTAAGGATGTATTCTTCTTGATGAATGTGAAAATTTATTTTATTAATTTCTTCTTTGTTTATATCATTCTCAAATTCAATGCTCTTATAGACGATTTTTATGTGCGTAACTTTTGAATTCCTTCTAATATATGCAATATGTTTTTGAATACTTTAGTTTTTTTCATGCCTCCTTTAACAGTTATAAACTTTCAATATTTAAATTTCTGACATTTTTATTCTTTTGATCATTAGCATTGATTAGTATGAAGTTTTTTTTTTCGTGTTTTTTAAGTTTAATTTAGTTAATTTAACATGAATATGATATTTAAAATTTTCTACCTTGGAAGTCATGCATCTAATCATATGTTTCAATGTAGGATGATGTTTCTAATGATTGAAACTTCCTTTTAATGTATTCTAAATTTTATTCTACTAATTCTGTATTTTTTTAAGCATTCTCAATAGAAAACATTACTACATTAAGATGTTCTTTTGGAATAAACTTTTGAAAGAATAAAAGGAATTTTTTAAATTAAAAAAATTATATATTCTTTACGATGACAGATAAATAATTAATACATTAAAATTATGTTAATCTATTATTTTATAACTTTTATTTTAAAATAATAAATTAAATATAAATATATATTTTAAAAAAATTTATCCTCCCTTTATTTCCTCTATTTTCAAGCAACTCCTAAGATTTAAAATTTTTATATGAAAATTTGTCGGTCATTAAAATCACAATTTAAAAAATTCAAAACTCAATAATAAAAGTATAAATAAGAGTTATATTATAATTAAAATATTATCTAAGATCTTCTAACATTAATTAATTTATTTTAAAATATTATATAAAAGTTTCAATATATATGTTTAATAATTATCCACTAATTTAATTTCTAAAATTAATATTATTGATCACGTTGGTTTTCAAAATTATCAAATTAGTCAATTTATCTCATGTTAGATAACTTATTAATTTAAAAAATAATCATTTATTTTTAAAACTATCTTAAATAATAAAAATAATTTTAAAATAAATTAATTAAAAATGCTTAATCTTGTAAATTTAACATCATCCAGTAAATTTACTCTCGCATATTCAAGATCAAATTGGCTAATACATATTTTGTCAATAAGGATAAACTAATACACATCAAACTCGTAAATTAAAATCAATAAAAATGATTAAAGTCATAAAACAAATTAATAAATTATTATTAGAAGCTAAAATAATAATTAAAATTATTATTAATTTTAAAAAATACTTTCTTCTTAAATATAAGTATTATATAATTAATAATTTTATTTTTAAGAATTAATTTAATATTTTATTCGTGATCTTATCTGTTTACTAACAAAAGATTTATTTTCTTTATATTTTTATCAATTATCATTTAAAAATATTTATTTTTAACTAATTTTTTAAAATTTAAAAATATTAATTATAAAAATTTAATTAATAAAAAAATAAAGAATATAATAAAAAATTATATAATAATTTTTATATAAACAAAAATATAAATCATATTTTTAATCTATATAATATTTTAAATAAATAAATAAAAATAAAAAAAATAAATATGCAAGAGAAATTGTTGAATTATTGCTTACACAACTTACATCATTAGATTTATAAATATTTCACATAAAAAAACAGCAATCATGTGCAACAGTATCGAGAAAAATTGTAAAAGGTTAAATATATTTTTAATATTTTTAAAATGAATAAAATTTATTTTTTATTTTTAATTTTAAAATTTTTTATTTAAATTTTTATTTTTTAAAATATTTTAATTATATTTTTATATTAATTTTAATTATATTAAATTAAAATAAAATAATTATAATTAGAATATTATAATAAAAAATATTACCAAAATTTTTCTAACAATAAATAATCTAATTTAATTTAATTTAATATAAATTAACATTAAAAATTATAATTAAAATATTTTAAAAAATAAAATATCTAAAAAAATTAAAATCTCACTAATTTAAATTTAAATATTTTAAAAAAAATTAAAAATATATTTAATTTAATTTATCAATATATACTGCATAAGATTAGCATGGATATGACATAAAAAAAATCTATTTTTTTAGCAATTATTTTATAGTGGTAATAAATATTGTTAAAACAATAAAAAAAATTAGCAAAGATAATATTGGAGAAGTAAGACAGAAATCGTGAAAGTTCGCGTCAACAAGAGGAATTACAATTACAAAAGGTTTGTATTGCGTAACTTCTTCCAAGTTCCGGTTAGCAATCTTAATATCAATAAGGTTAATTTTCTTTTCGATTTTCACTTCCGCTTTTGCTTTTACTTTTGTTTTCCTTTTTTTTTTCCATTTCAATTTTGTCTCTCTTCCGTTTTCATGTTTCTCTCTAATTTTGTTCATTGCAGTGTGATGCATCCATGGACATTGATGTTGATTCCTTAAGTGACCCCATTGGCTTAAAAAATCTTGCTTATTTTCTAGATATTTTTATTTTGCATGCTTCACATTCAACTTTTTTTTTATCTACTTTATTATGCATTGATTTTAATTTATATAAAAATATTTTAATCGCTGTGTTGCTAATTTAAGAAAAATTCCTTATTTAAAGATTGATGTGTATTTATAATTATAACCAATATTATATTACAGTATATGGAAAGAGAACCGAAGATTTGAGTATGTTGATTAATGATGGTGGAAAACTTGTTACGTATACCAATTAAAAGATAAATGTGTACAGCAAAAAAAGAAGATAATTATTACTTGCCATTTGACCCGTGATGTTTACGTTGACATCAACATTATTATTTATAACAAAAACTATATTTTGATAGCTTCATGGGTAGGGTGCAAAAAATTTACCCATTTCTTCTTATATTGACATCCATTTTTGAAATTTTATTATGGTCATTTGTATTTTTTATTGATAGAGCACATACTGTTTTATGCCAGTGAAAACTTCAAATGCGCTCCATTCCTATTCCTTGGTATCTTCCAATCCGTTTTACTATTTTATTATTAATTAATTAATTAATTAATTAGATTTACCATTCACCATTCACCATTCATTGATTCATTGATGTACTATTCAGATTGTGAAGACGGAGTCGAAGGAAGTGCTTTATGTTATGATTTATGTGGCTCCAACGTTTAGTAAAGGAACCCAATGTCACCTTATCACCAACGAAGTACGCTTTTTTCTCTCTCTATTCACGCCATGATTTTCATTTGTCACCTAATTAATCAATATCAATTTAATTTCCTTGACATTTTCAATTCAACTCTTTAGTTTGATCCATGAGGTCGGGGTTGCATTTTCCTTTTTATTGTTAGGATAAATCTATTGCTTTTGGGAAGGACATGTTGAGATTACTACCAGTACTAGATTAGGACCTTGTTTCTAGTTTTCCTTGTATTAAACAGATTGATTTAATTTAAGTACATATCATATATGTGGTACAATTTGGTGCATGTTGCTGCTAGATATTTACTCAGGGTAGAAATTGACACAAGAAGTCAAAATGGAATATGAACCAAAGAATATATATAAAAGGGATAGTTGGTCCCTGGTGAAATAGTTGTCATGGTAAGGAAGGATGGTTCATGCCATTTATCTTCAAATGACTTTGCTCTCTTTTACCTCATTCTTAATTATGCCACTGTAGATGGTCAAAGAGCCTCTCTGGAAGCTAGAATCTAGGCAGAATGGTTGGCTACTCGATGGATATCTTAGGAGCTTGTCACAGGCTATTGCACTTAGGAAATTTGGGATTGAACTTGATATTTTTATTTTTCTTGAGGTGAAGATTTGTTGTTTCAACCATTATATTTCAACTATTGCTATCTCTAATTTCCCAATTTTTCATTTAATGATTAGCTAAAGGTGTTGGATGGTGTTAGAAAAAAGGAAATAAATAAATGCTTAATAGCAACACTAAGTGAAGAATACCATACCCAGTGAGATTGAATTATGGAACCCCTTAGGGAAACCTTGCATCTAGAGTTTGGAACTAACCCTATACAACCTTTGCCATGCATCTATCACATCCATCAATTATATGAATAATTATGGTGTGACCTTGCATGTTGCCTGCCATGAACACTAGAAGCCATTAGTCTTGAATTCAAAATAGTCAAAGTAGCTTTTGTTATTATTTACATGGAATTTGTAGGTGTTTAAAGATATTCTGGTTGAGTAGCTGGATGGAGATTGGATCTTGTTATGGGAAAGATATATCACTTGAACCATTCACCTCTAGAGACGGAAGAAATCGTAGCAAGACTTACCCAATATTTTGATGATACTAAATAAAAGGCATAGTATATCCCTATATGAAACTTTAATCCCCTGCTTTTATAAAGATATCAATTTTGTTTTTTCAGAAAATGCTTCTATATGTGCACATGTACGCTTATAATTAATTAAGTGCAATTGAAATTTCTTTCTCATTCTTGTTTTCTTTTGACTTAGGCAAAGCTGCGATTGAACACGCATCATCAAAATGTAGAGACAATCCTTTCCATGTATAATGATATAACCATTAAAGTATGCTTTATAATCTCTCCCTCAAGGGATTTGAATGCCTCTAATCTATTTTAATTAATTATATTTTATTCTATTAATTCCTTACAGATTTGAATCCAAAGATCAAAATTCAAGAATTTGGATGCTTGTAATTTGATTGTGCAGCCTTCTTACATTGTTACTTTGTTAAGATCAAAATCACTGTTCATATTGGTTTTGGATTTACTTTATGCTTGTGTTAAAATTTGGATCACAAATATCAATGAATTTTTAAAATTAAAACTTTCTTTGGATTTTTGTTTCCTTATTAACCTTTATGCTAAAGCTTTTAATTTCTTAACAATTTTTTATTTAAATAAAAATGTATCTACTTTATTCTTGTTGACATATGTAAACATAAATAACGTATATAAATTTTAAAGTAAAATTATGAGGTATTATACTTTGTCAAATAAATAATGTTTTTTATTTGCATTATGAATACCATATGAATTGAAGAATTACGAGATGGCTATGGAACATAAAGACATACAACCATGTTACTATAGATTGTTGATAATATAGATTGGAAAAGGGAAGTATGATTCATATGGGTAAGTTCTCTTAAATAATTTAATTTATTTTATACAATTGAAATTAGAAAATATGACATATATTAATAAATACTTTGCTTCATAGTGAAGTAGTTAAGATTCTAATATACTAAGAAAGAGCTTGTGAAAATTCTTAATTATATTTTGATCATTTTTATTTTTGATTTGCAAATTATGGTTGACAACGACATTGTAAATCAATTACGACTTACAGAAATAATATTAAATTACTTAAGCTAACATAAACCTTGGGTATTTGTAAATGTTTTGTTTTCATAGGGTATGCTAGTGACATTTCTTCTTCATTTAAGTTTCAATTTTTTGGTTGCAAATTTATTTTTTCTATAGTAATGATTTTTAGATTTTTTTTAATATAGTTTGTGGGAGAGAGTGTATTTTAATAATGTATACAATAGATTTAAAATTTTTCTATCCCAATACCAGTATATAAACACCTTATTTTATGATCTTAGCATTAAGGATATTACATGTAATAAATTTTTTACATATCTTTCTATGGTGGTGGTATATAAGTCGTCTAAAATGTTTTATTCTAGAATTTTAGATTCTTTATAGTTGTTATTTTTGTATTCTAATAAAATTTTATCTAAGATAAATTTGGATGCTATTATTATCTTATATCATAAAGTATGTTTCCTTGATTAGGTGTAAGAAAAAAAATATTTTTTAAAGATATTGTGCTTATCTGCTTTTAGCCAATGTTTAGTTTAATTTTTTATTAATCACTAGAAAGTATGTTTATTTTTTATTAATTTAAAAATATTGTAACAATTTTTAACAACTAATAAATACGTTTATTTTTTCGATAGTTCTGTTAAAAAAACCGTTAGAAACTATTTATAGCATCCATATTTCTAACATTTTTGTAAAACGTTGGTAATAATTATTGTGGCGCTTTGTAACCCCAAAAACTATTTTTTAACTGCTGAAAATGTTAAATCTTTTTATAGTGTGAGATACATTAAAATATGTAAATACATATTAAAAACTAAAATATAAGTACAATAAATATATATATTAAAAATAAAATGATATTATATTTATGTAATATTTATATATAATCTTTATGTGTTTTTTTTATATAAGGACTAGTCATATTATTTAATTATAAATAATTTTCTAAATTCTATTTTTTATATATAAAGTTTTACCAATTTGATACTTAAATAAACAAATTACACTAACATTACACGTGTTTTGATGAATTTTCACATAATATTTCTGCTTTTTTCATCTACACAGATCTCTTTAATTGTTTGGGACTAGTTGTATTGTGAAACTATAGGCATTTGATGCCGTCAACAGAGATAAAAAAAAATGAACATATGAATTGCACATGTTTTAAGGAATTTTCCTTCTTAAATTATTCCTATCTTCAACCTTTGTATGCCCATTACAATCAGATTGTTGAACTAAGATGACCATAAGGAGAGTAAGGTTGCGATTTAAGGCATAAGTATAGCAAAGGAAAGGCACCTCAAACACAAGGAAAATAAAATTCATAATGACTATTATTGATTCCCATATCCAATATATCTGGCTAACATATTTTAACTTGGTAAACTTTCTTTGTATGTTATCATAGGTTGTTGCCCCTGGTGCAACTTTTATGCCTTATAAGTACTCCATTTAAAGATGATATTTTAGTCAGTACTTTAGAGTTGTTATTGAAAAATTGATCTTTTGCCTAAACTGAGTTAATAAATTGGTTATTGGTTTGGAATTTATAAATCTCGATACCTAGGTCTCTCCCCCTCATCCATTATTAAAGCAAAAATCTCACTTTTCAATTTGTAGAACTATTCTTGATGTTGCGGTTTATGTTGTACCCTAAAATTCTATCTATCATTTTGTCCATCATATCTGGTCTAGTCATTATGTTAAGGAGATTATATTGTTTGTAATAACCACCTGTGTTTTCACAATAATATTTTCTATATCTAATTGATCAAAGCTTGTTCATTCTATGATGGACTCAAGGTTTCTCCAGTAATCCATAAGATGTATCATTGAATTTGATGTTGAGAGTATTCTTGACAAGTTGATGAGTTGCTTCTCCTAGTTAAGATCTAACTATTGCTATAGATATAACGTCTTAATAATAATACTCATTTTACGTTTAAGTTGTATCGTAGGTTCACTACTAGTTTATTACTTCATGATACAAAACTTCTTTATAAGATACTATTGTTGAAAATATGATATAATTTTTTTTTAAAATATTTTTTGAAAGTACGAGTCTTGTTGTAGTAATGTACGTAGTAGATAATAAATGTTCAAAACATTGTCACTCAAGCTAGTTCTGAAGACTGACATTTATTTACTTAAGGTAATATACATCCATACATATAGCCATATGTATCTAATTACGTATATTTATCATACATGTACCAATATAGAAAGTAAAAGGATCTTATTGAGTCCTTTATAACAAAACAAGGGCATCAATGTCGTTTCTCATATATACAATCATCCATTACAATTATATATATATATATATATATATATATATATATATATATATATATATATATATATATATATATATATATATATATATATATGCTACATTCCATACAGAAAGGGTTCTCTTTATCTCTTCATGCATCCTTTCCCATGAGCATTAAAATTTCGATCCACGTTATTCATTCTACATAGATCATTGTCACTATGAGAAGCCTGGATAGACTTTGGAAAAAGAAACGGAAGGCAGGGGGAGTGAGAAATCATAATTTTTCAGTAGGCATCTACCCTAAAGTGGGTGATATCATTTCAAACCCGCCACTTCAATTTATTTATGAAAAAGTGAAAAATATATATGTCCAATTTTTTTAAATAATACTTATTTGAAGTAGATCCTTTTTAATCATGGCAGAGATTAAATCTCATACAAGCATATAACTTTTTCATTCTTTAGGTTACCATATTAACATAATAAATCCAACATCAAAGATATTTCTTGACACATTAACATCTTTTTCCATATTCATAACATTTTCATTCTTTAGTCACTCTCTTAATGACACTTTGTTGGTGTAAAATCGTATGAAGGCAAGTGCACCTTATCATTTTACAGAGTAAAGGGTGAGAAAAAGTATCGTCTCCATAGGGATTTGGTTCAAGTACTGAATTCCTACTAGTCCACTAATTGAACTCAATTATAGAGATGCGTAGGCAACGTAAATGCGCGCATAGGTAACACAAACAGAAAATAACAGTAATCACAGGTTTCTTTCACTAGGTTGGAACTTTGTTCCAGTATGCATAAAACTAATCAAAATAAAGTCAGAACTGCTTAATACTCAATAACTGATATGAATGTGTATGAAATCAATTAATGGAGAGTATTAGGGTTGGATTTCACCAAAATTTCCCCTTTGTACCAATGGATCATTACACGTATTCAAGATGAGAGGTAATTGAAGATCGAATTCATAATTATTAATTGAAGATCAATCCCATGATTCATCAATACTTCACTCAAATTAGGAATCCTAATCCCTTAGTAATTCCTAATTTGAGTAAGCCTTAAGTTCAAGAATTCAAACGATCTCACAATCGCGAATCTCTATCCCTAGAGTATTCACAATTATGTTATTTAATCTCAGTTCCAATTCTAAAACCAATTTCCCAATTGTGAAGAAGAATTTAGATTCAATCTATAAGTGGCCAAGTCATAGAAGCATTAAGTGAAGAGATGAATAATCAATGTTAATGAAAGGCAATCTTGAATACATATAACGAATCCAGGTTGCATAGGTTCAGTAATGGATTCTTCCTTCTCTAACAGAATTCTAGTTACACATAAGAATAAAAGAAGAAAACAGAGGAGAGAGAGGAAGTCATGAGCATGACGAGTCGCGGTGGTTGCCCTTCTTCCTCAACCATAGGGTTCCTCTTTCACCCAGAACAGAACCAGCGTTCAAGAGAATGGCGGCTCTATTCTCTACGTCAACATTTAGGAGACAGATCCGTTAATAGAATGATTGATGATAGATTATGCCCTGTTTTTGTTCTGTTCTGGGATTTTATAGTTGCTGTTCTGTTGCATCGCTTGTCCAACGCGATGCGAATAACAGAATGCTTCCTTTCCTTCAAATCTTCATGTGCTCCACGCAATTCTGGTCATGTTGCCAACGCAAAACCCTGTAACAGACTGCAAAAATTAAAACACATCAGATTTATAAGAATTTAACGCCTAAAAGGTTTTAAAACTGCATTTTCCAGATTGTGAATGTGTTACTCAATTTTCCGTCATTTTCTCATGCTTTAATGGTGCTTTATGCTTCAATTACTTGCAATTATATCGAATTATGTATCAAATAAGTGTCGTATTGGACACTTATCACAACCTCAAACTTGAACTCTTGCTTGTCCTCAAGCAAGCATTAAGCTATAGGAACACATTTGATTCTAAACGACTCACATCATGCATATCATTTCCCTCAAGTGTATTTCACTTCCCCTCTTCAATCTGACTTGCATCACTCAAGAATCTTCTTACCTATTTCAATGTTAATTTCACTGCACCATGAGGGATAGATTAGAACTTTTGCAAAGTCAAGAAACAGCCTGAGAGTATTGATTTAAGACAACATTAGGACTATGACTTCAACAATTTCAAGTAAGATGGTATGGTCTAAACTTGCAGCCCCTCACATAGTTAAGTGTCTCACTATTTTACTCAAGTGTTTAAGGTTGTCTCTTAATGTCATCAAGTTCAGATTCCATTACCATAGGCTTGTCCATATTCTCTATTTCCATAAGAAATTCACATGCATACAAAAATCAAGAGGTCTTATTCTGGGTTATAATGTGGCTTGGGAAAGGGTGGATGTGACTTTGGGAAGGTGGCTTACAAAGGTCAAAGAATTAGGAACAGTTGGCTTGTTTCATTTATGATCACTGTTTTCCTTGGTACTTGTTTTGTTCTACTTCTTTCTTTCTTCTTACATTCTTTTTTTTTTTCTTTTCAGATTTTTTTTTCTGTTCTTTATTGTTCATTTTCAATGGTGTAAGTGAGTACCCCACAACCCCAAACTTAGAATGTTGTTTATCCTCAAGCAACCCCAAACTTAGGCGTAAACTTATTCTCTAAAGCAAGCAACTGTTTTCTAATTCTTTGATCGGGTAACTTCATGGTTTTTCTCCTTTGTTTGAGATGAGGTTATTATATAGAAATGGATTATCAGGCTCTAGGGGCTGTGCAAGGGATAGATTTTTGCTAGGTAGATGGTCAAGTGGGTGCATGCAAGAAGGTGCCTTAATCATGTTTATGCAGCATGTGATAACTGATTTCAATTAAGAAACTGGGCAAGTTCTGGAATGAACCATCACTTGTGACTTAAACACACAAAACAGATATGTTGTATGGGCTCAAGTGCTCACAGTTCGTTGGCTACAAGCTTAGATCATGCATCTTAACAGTTTCATTGTTAATACCATAGCAAAATGATTTCTAGTTTTTAATCACTCATGTTGTGTCTACTCAAGCAATTTGTTCAATCTACTCTGTGCTCAATCAATTCAAGTCATAAAGAATAAGGAGATGGAGTGGTGCAGGTTAGGATGGAGATGGGTTGAAACACTTAAAGGAGAAAAAATATGCATAATATGTAGGTGATTCAGCTTCAGTTATTAGTGCAAGGTCAAGAAAACTCACTGTACTCTGCATGTCCTGTAGTGTTTCAATTAGTAGTCTTGTGTTATGTTTGTAGCCCAGCGTGCTTTGGCAACGCAGCTACCACTTGCCTTGGCAACGCGTTGTGTCTTGTGTCTTGCTGTGACTGTGTGCAATAGTTCTGTTATGTTCTAATCCTTTCACCTGATGCATGGTCTTACTATGGGTTAGTGGTGTGTGCACGTGGTTTGGGTGGTACTCAGTGTGTGCAATATCTAGGCAATTCACATAGGCAACGCACTCTGTTAGAACCAGAATTTTCTGACAAAATTTTCAGCAATTCAGAATTTGAATTTCATAACCCAATAATTACATAATAGGGATCACATTCCCTCAACTATAAAATTGTTCTAAAAATCTCAAAATAAAGCTAAGTCCTAAGAAAAATAAAAGAGAAAAATATTTTATCAAATGGAGAAAAGATTTCAAAACATCAGTTGCTCAATCTTCGTTCATATCCTCTCCTCCTGCAGGTTCAGCATCACTTTCGCTGTCCTCCAGGCCGATCCACTGCAAGATCTGCTCTTTGGTAATATTGGAGAGGTCTTCGTCGATCAACCCCACATGCTTCCTAATTTTCTTGAGAAACTTTTGGTTCATCCTCGTCTCGATATGAACCTTTTGTAGGTTCTGTTGCAGCATTTCCACCCGTGCTCCGATGCGGCGGTTGAAAGCCTGATGGGCCATTAGCAGCTCCCTCTACTCGGTTAACATTTCATATATCCTGGATGGCAGAGGTGGAGCAGGCTCCCTGCGCAGTGGTGGTTCTTACTCTGTGAGTATGTGATGCTCTATGTATGTCTTATTAAGCATTGCCTGCGGAGGTACCTTGGTGCTACCATCAACACTGACCCCCTAGGTCTGACATAGGGTTATGATCAGGCTTGAATATCTCAGGGAGGCCTTGGGTTTAGCAGCAATTTGCTCTATTTCTTGGGCAATTATGTGGCCCAGGTCTAGTGGTGAGGGGTTTAATAATCATCCAAACTAGCATGACCCTTTTCTTGGCCAGATCATTTGAGTGGAGCAAGGGCAATAGATTTGACTGCACGAAAGTGCACCAAATCTTTGTTGTGGGTAGTAAGTCGGCCTTCCGCAGCGACTTCTCGTCTCCTGACTTGTCCTTTTTCTCATCCCACCTTGCTCCGGGGACGCACAGCACCTGCAGTGAACTTTCTTTGTCCACCGGGATGTCCTTCAACCTGCTTTACTAACAGCTTCTCCTTGGAGTGTTGACCTCCAACAGATCTTTCTATCCCCCACCATGGAGCTTTCTTTGAGTTTTTCATATCACTCCTCATTTTCTGCAAATTTGAAGCGATGGGTATCAACGACTCTCGGCTTCCTGCGGAGGGCTGCAGCCAGTGTTGTCTTTATGTGCATATTCCTTGAGGATGATGTCATTCTGCAGAAAACAACAGTTATTAGATACAACTTATGCTGTAGCAGACTCATTTATTTTAACAGTTATGCATAGATGAGTGTAGGGCTGGAAAACCCCTAAAATCAATCATTGCACAATCTAGTAATAGTTCAATTTAAATCGACCCCCTTTTCCAATGGATTGATTCCTTATGAAGAATCAATTCATGCATGTTCAGGCTTCATCTAGGGTGTTCTCCTCATTATGCAATTTTGGGAGCACTTACCTTTGTAGGGATTAACACATTCCTCATTCATAGAATCAAGGACTGCAAGGTAGAGATGAAACGGAAGGACATACCTGACTTGTCTTGCAGTTAAAGAGTTGAGGAAATCACTTTTTGAGTGGGAGACGAAGAAGAAGGGTGAGTGGGAGTGTTTGAAGGCACTTGAATGAATGAGGGTTACTTACCTGGCCTTTTTAAACATGGTGCGCGTGGGCTACGAGGGGTCAGGTGCGTTGGGAACAGATTAGGTTAAATTGCCTTAGTCCCACTTACTTGTAACATCGCGTTGGCTATACGACCCTAGCCGCGTTGGCAACACAGCCTTGTACAAATCTCACACTTCCAGCTTAATAATCCTAACTTGATTTCTGCTAATCATCCAATTAACTCTCGTTGAGCTTACATTGCAGGACAGAGATGAGAGTTTCTATGTCTTAAATAGCCCTTGTGCCCCTTCAATTTAAGTGCAAACAGTGCCATGCTTTGTACACTTGCAAATTATTTTCTGGATGAAACCTCCCAATTGTGATTCCAAAGTCAGAATCTATTTCTCTTGATCTTGGCATTGTGGTTCTGATTGACTCTTGAAGTCGATTCTCGTTGGGTACGCGTGTCAGACACCTTGTAAAGTCTGCATTTCAGTGGTTTGAGGGGCTTCACTGCATTGCTTCACTCAACCTAGATGCGTTGGCTACGCGAAGGTTGGCCGCGTTGGCCACACAACTGGGCAAAGTGTGGGTTCATGTGAATTCAAGTTACTTTCCAATTGTTAGGCTATCCTTGAGTCTTGCTTGTGCAATTCAGTGTATGCAACTTATCACCTCTGTTTTGTCATTGTGTGCTCTGGATTGTTTAGTGTGATATTTATTAAATGTGGTACCTATATTAGATCACATATGTAGCAAGTTAAGTTAGCACTGGAGTCAGAAACAGTCAGGTAGGCAACATAATATTCATAATTAGAAACATGTACGTTTTATTAGGCTTTTACAAGTCTGGAATTCAAATTCCATTAAGTGCAAACTATCTTGCATATAGGGAAAGGGTTGAACATGCAGATACACTAGCAAAGCAACAACAAAAAAAAAAAACTAAGTTCCAGCTAGAGTGGTCAGTCTTCCTCCATTTGTGCTGCACCTGCTGGTCCGGCTTCACTCTCAATATCTTCTAGATCAGCCCATTGCAATATTTGTTCCTCCTCAGCATCGGATAGTTCATGTTCAGTCATGCCTAGCCTCCTTCCAATATTCACCAGGAGTTTCTTGTTGACCTTTGTCCCTATGTGGACTTTCTTCATGTTTCTTCGTGTTACTTCGACTTGCTTGCCTAGGCGGCGTACAAGGAGATGCAGGTTATTCAAGCAGGTTGCTTGTTCATTTAGGATTTCATAAATCCTTGGTGGAAGTGTATGACCTAGCTCCCTACACGGTTGTTCTGGATCATTAAGAATATGACGCTCAATATAGGCTTTATCAAGAGTGGCTTGAGGAGCTACTCTGGTGCAACCTTTAATTGTAACTCCCTGGGATTCACATAGAGCCGTGATAAGGCTCGGGTATCCCAGAGAGACATTGCCCCTTCGAGCAATGTCTTCCATCTCTTGAGCTATTACATGGCCAATGTCCAGCACACCGGGCTTCATAATCACCCACACCAAGATAGCCCACTTCTTGGTTACATCATTTGAACGCAGCAGCGGTAGCAAGTTCGATTGCACAAAAGTGCACCAGATTTTGGGCATGGGCAGAAAGTTGGCCTTCCGCAGGGATTTTCCATCATTGGACCCATCCTTCTTCAAGTCCCATGTGGCCCCTAGTATGCATAATTCCCTCAAAGACCCCTCCTTGTCCACTGGAGCGTCTTTCAGGCGATGGTAGAGGCAACTCATTCCTTCAGGTTTAGTTTCCAACAAGTTCTCTATAACCTGGGGCTTGAAAGAGATAGTCTTCCTGCAGACATAGGATGTATATTTCTGCTCTGCCCCAGTCAATACCACATTGGCATAAAACTCCCTGATTATTTCTTCATAGCCCCTACCAGCCAGGCTGCATAGTTTCTCCCATTTTCTTTGTTCGATTTCCACTATTATTACTGGAAACTCCCCCGCGTGAAGGTCCAACTTCCTGTCTCCTACTATCGAATTCACCTTAATCTTTTCAAACCACTCTTCATTCTCTTGGTACTTGAACCTGTATGTATCTGATGCCTTAGGTTTATTCCGCAGAGCAGTGCCAGGTGTGGATTTGTGCCACATTCCCTGTGGTGTAGATGAAGATGCCATTCTAAAAAAAATGCAATAGAGAGTGAGTGATGCAAAGAACCTGCTATATGGTAATTTTTTTTCTTCAGAAAATAGTTCAGTTTATCAGGAACAGGCTCATTTGTTTTCCCCAGAACCTTCCTCATTTAGGTTTTGTGGCCTACACCCCTGACTTCTCCAGAAAAACAGAATACCTCATTCCCACAATCATAAGTTTAACAGATATAATATTATGCAGAAAAGGATATCGAACAGTCTTTTTCTTCATATTTACTAAGCATGAATTGTTGGACTTATGTGTTACAATCTTCAGTAGTGCTAAGCTAAGAGAGATGTAGGGTGCATACCTGAAGCACTTGCAATTAAGGGGTAGAGGAACGGTTTGTGCGAGAGGTGAGTGAGGAGTTTGTAATGGGAGGTTTCAAATGGATTTAGTGGGAGTTTCAGTTACCTGGGTCCCTTTTTACATTCAAGTATGTGGGATACGAAGAGCCAAACGCGTGGGCAACAGAACAGGGGGATTAATACAGCCCTAATTGCATATGGGCCACATTAGCCACCTATCCTGATTACTCCTTGAGTCACTTTATGCTGCGACTTTGCGTTGGGCATGCGGTCACGGTTGCGTTGGCAACACAAATCAGAACAGAATACAGAACCACACTCTATACATTTACTAACCTGGTTTCTGTTGGCTACACACTACAACTTACCTCCAGTACACAAGTTAGGATAGAATTCAGAACCTTGGGATTCTTCGGTGTGTTCTTAGGTTCTTCAGCCAGGGTACAAGCTGAAATGGCATTTGAGGTATGCCTCACAAGCCTGCAACATTTAGTTTCTACCCTGGGTATCCCTTGAAAAGGTTTTCTGTGCTGTGATGGGTCTGACATCCTTTGTTCAAAGCTCAAACTCTGCTTCTTTGTTGCATAACCATTGCGTTGGGCACGCAGATTGCCTCCATTGGCCATGCATATTAGAACAGCAGACTTAACCTGCTAAAACAGCACTATTTAGCAGTAAATGGTTCTACAACAGAACTTAGCTATGCTCCACACCTGTAAACCTGCATAGACATTCAATTGTACTACTTTTAATCACTCCATTTGGTATTTACATATATTTTTCTCAAAGATTAACATAAAAAAAGGGAAAAACTAGTTTCCAAGGGTTGCCTCCCTTGCAGCGCTTGTTTAATGTCTCTAGCTTGACATTTTGAGTTTCAGTCTATTAATTGAAGGGTGCAGGTGGTCTTCTCCCTACTGATTTCACCTCCATGATAATGCTTGACACGTTGACCATTGACTTTGAAGCTTCTTTGGAACTGCATGTCTTCAAGGGTGATGGCACTAGAATCTGAAACTTTTTTCATCACAAAAGGACCTGACCACTTGGACCTTAGCTTTCCTGGAAACAGTTTGAACCTGGAGTTGAATAGCAGAACCAGCTGTCCAGGTTCAAACACTTTGTGTCTGATGAACTTGTCATGTCATTGTTTGTTCTTTGCCTTGTAAATCTTCGTATTTTCATAGGCGTTGAGGCGGAATTCCTCTAGTTTATGTAGCTGTAACAGTCTATCCTCTCTAGCTGCATTTGCATTGAAGTTGAGAAATCTGGTTTCCCAGTATGCTTTATGTTCAAGCTCAACAGGCAGGTGGCATGCCTTCCCAAAAATCAGTTGGTATGGAGACATACCAATCAATGTTTTGAAAGATGTTCTGTAGGCCCATGGTGCATCATCCAGCGTGTTAGCCCAATTTGTCCTGGAGCTGTTCACAACCTTCTCCAAGATCCTCTTTATTTCTCTGTTGGAAACCTCAGCTTAGCCTTTACTCTGTGGGTGATATGCTGTGGTAATTCTATGCCTAACACCATATTTTCTCAGAACTGTTTCTAGCTGCCTGTTACAAAAGTGAGATTCCCTATCACTGATGAGAATGCGTGGGACACCAAACATGGACAGAATGTTCTTCTTCAGGAATTTTATTACAGATTTGGCATCACAAGTATGGGTGGGGACAACTTCTACCCATTTTGACACGTAGTCCACGACCGCAGTTCATTAGAGTACGAGGAAGGGAAAGGTCCTATGAAATCTATGCCCCATACATCAAATAGCTCTACTTCTAAGATGTTAGTGAGGGACATTTCATCTCTCCTTGAGACATTTCCGCTGCGTTGGTAGGCATCACACATAACTACAAAATCCTTAGCATCCTTGAATAATGTAGGCCAGAAAAATCCACTTTGCAGCACCTTGACTACTGTCCTTCTTCCATTGAAATGGCCTCCATAGGTGTAGCTGTGGTAGTGCCATAAAATGTCTCTTTGCTCCTTCCATGGGACACACCTTCTGAGAAATCCATCCATATCTCTCTTATACAAGAAAGGCTTATCCCATAGGTAGAACTTGCTGTCATGATACAGCTTTTTCCGCTGCTGCCAAGACCATCCAGTTGGAATGATGCATGCAGCTTTGAAATTTAACATATCTGCATACCATAGTGCAACAGTGATGGCTAGCAGCTTCTCATCTGGAAAATCCTCGTTGATCAGAACTTTCTTGTCCTCTATGGTTTCAATAGGCAGCCTGGACAGGTGATCAGCCACACCATTGTCCTTTCCTTTCTGGTCTTGGATTTCGAAATCAAATTCTTGGAGAAGCAAAATCCACCTGATCAGCCTCGGTTTTGCCTCCTGTTTTGACAGCAAATGTCTCAAAGCAGCATGGTCAGTGTAAACAATTACCTTGGCGCCAATCAAATATGACCGGAACTTGTCAAAAGTGTAGACAACGACCAACAACTATTTTTCAGTTGTTGTATTATTCAATTGTGCACTGTTCAGCACCTTGCTAGCATAATATATGACATGTAATTTCTTGTCATTTCGCTGTCCTAACATAGCGCCTACAACAAAGTCACTTGCATCACACATGAGTTCGAATGGGAGACTCTAATCTGGAGTGCAAGTATAGGTGCTGTGATAAGTCGTTCCTTGAGTGTGTTGAACGACTTTAAACATGAAACATCAAATCCGAACTCAGCATCCTTCATCAAGAGGTCACACAATGGTTTAGATATTTTAGAGAAGTCTTTGATGAATCTTCTATAAAATCCAGCGTGCCCAAGGAAACTTCTCACTCCCTTGTCATTCACCGGAGGAGAGAGCCTTTCAATAGCTTCAACCTTGGCTTTGTCTACTTCCACACCTCTTGATGAGACTGTGACCCAACACAATACATTCTTGCGCCATAAAGTGGCATTTTTCCCAATTCAGCACTAGGTTGGTCTCTTTACACCTTTTCAGTACACAAGACAGATTACTCAAGCAATTGTCATAATCAGAACCAAAGACTGAGAAGTCATCCATGAAGACCTTAATAAAATTCTCTACCATGTCAAAGAAAATGGCCAGCATGCAACTTTGAAATGTGGCAGGTGCATTGCATAGGCCAAAAGGCATCCGGCGATATGCAAATATCCCATGCAGGTAAAGACAATTTTTTCTTGGTCCTTGGGATCCACCACAATCTGATTGTAGCCAAAATAACCATCCAGAAAGTAGTAGTAGGCATTGCCAGCTAGTCTTTCCAACATCTAGTCCATGGACGGAAGAGGAAAGTAGTCTTTTCTAGTGGACTCATTGAGTCTTCTGTAATCTATGCACATACGCCAACCAGTCACTGTTCTTGGAGGAATGAGTTCATTCTTCTCATTAGGGATCATTGTTATTCCTCCCTTCTTAGGCACAACCTGAACTAGGCTGACCCAAGAGCTGTTTGAAATTGGATAAATGATACATACATCCAATAGCTTGAGGACCTCCTTCTTCACAACCTATTTCATAGTTGGATTGAGTCTTCTTTGGGGCTGCACCACAGGTTTGAAGTCTTCCTCCATCAAGATTTTATGCATGCAGAAGGAAGGACTTATTCCTTTCAAATCTAAAATATTCCATCAATGGCAAATTTGTGAGCTCTTAGAATCCTCAACAGTTTCTCCTATTCTTCTTCATTGAGGGAATTGCTCACAATCACTGGAAATGTGTTGTTTGGCCCCAAGAATGCATAACGAAGGTGAGATGGAAGTTGTTTCAGTTCTGTCTATAGGCTGTCTACTCTTCCTTCTTTCTTTGGCAAGTTTTCCAAGGGTTGTGAGCTTGTCTTCATGGGAGGATTAGCTTCAAGTGTGTTTATGCATTCCTCCACATCTTGGCTTTCTTTTTCTCTCCCTTGATTCAGGCCTTTAGAATGCCAGAGTACTCCTTCAAGAATGGAATCTTTGTCCTATTTTTCAAGAGGGGCTGACAGTGGCGGGGCCAACGCGTTTACTAGTAGCGTGGCCAACGCGTCCATCCTCATGCAGTGTGGCTGTTCAGCAGGATATTTCATAGCTTCAAAAACATTTGAATGTTACCTTTTCATCCTGCACTCTCAGCATTAGTTTTCCTTTCTGCACATCAATAAGTGCTCGTCCTGTAGCAAGGAATGGTCTTCCTGGGATCAATGGTATTTCAACATCTTCTTCCATGTCCAACACCACAAAATCAGCTGGGAATATGAATCTGTCCACCTTGACCAGGAGGTCTTCCACCACACCATATGGATATTTGATTGACCGGTCAGCCAACTGAAGGCACATCATGGTAGGCTTCACCTCCTCTATTTCTAGGCTCTTCATTATAGAAAAAGGCATCAAGTTGATACTAGCCCTTAGGTTGCATAAGGCTTTTCCAATCTGCAGATTGCCAATGGTGTAGGGAATTGCAAAAGAACCTGAATCCTTCAGCTTCTGATGGAGTTTCCTTTGAATGATGGCACTACACTCTTCCGTGAGAGCTAGGGTTTCATCCTCCTTTAGTTTTCTCTTTTTGGACAACAACTCCTTTATGAACTTCGCGTAGGATGACATTTCTTCCAACGTTTCAGCTGATGGGATGTTAATCTGTAGTTTCCTGAATATGTCCAAGAATTTTAAGAATTTCCTCTCCTCTTGCTGTTTTTTCAGTCTTTGTGGAAATGGGATGTTTTGCGTTGCCAACGAAAACTTTTCCCCGTTGGCAACGACTTCCTCGATTAGTTGCTTCTTGTTTTTTCTTACTGGCTTTTCATGGAATTCCCTCCTCTGATCTTCCTTGGTTGCTGGTTGTGGGCTTGTTGTTGGATCTCCTCCCGGTTGCATCTCTGCTCCATTTTTGGAGGATTGTTCCATTGGATCAGCAGCACAATTTGCTTGTATGACTATGTTATCTACTATCTTTTACAGTTTTGGTGGCCTCGGCTCTATCATCTTTCCACTCCTCATTGTGATTGCATTGCACTGTTCCTTGGGATTCACTGTCATGTCACTGGGAAAGCTCCCAGCATTTTTTTCTGTGAGCTGTTTGGACAACTGCCCCACTTGGTTTTCCAGATTCTTAATGGATGCTTGGGTGGACTGCATGAACTGGCTGAGTATGTTTTCCAAATCTACAGAGTTATCCTAAGGGTGGTTTGCTTGTTATTGAGAGGGTTGTTGCTGCGCATATTGTCCATTCCTCCTCGGGTTGTTCTGGTTTCTACCGATGTAGTGTACTTGCTCCTGGCTGGATGTTCTTGTTACATCTATGTCACAGCATCCATTCTCATGCTCTCCCCCATAGAAATCACATTTCAGGACTTGTATTTGCTGTGAGGTTCCCACGTTGAAAACCTACAACTGTTTTGTCAAAGCCTCCAACTGTTGTGAGATCAGTTTGTTTTAAGCAAGCAATTCAGTTTGCGTGTCCAACTCCAGCACACCTCTCTTGGGCACGCTCCTGTCATTCAGTGATTGGTACTCATTGGAGGTCATTATCTTAATTAGCTTCATGGCCTCCTCCGCAGTTTTGGTATTCAGAGATCCTCCGTCCAAAGCATCGATGATAAGTCTTGTGGTTGACTTGACTCCATTGTAGAAAATATGAACTTGGTGAACATCGGAGAAGCCATGGTTCGGACACTTCCTCATAAGTTCCTTGAACCACTCCCAAACTTTATATAGCGACTCTCCTTCCTTCTGACTGAAACAGAAAATTTCTCCTCTCAGTTTGTTGTATTTAGAGGGTGGGAAGTACTTCATGAGGAATTTGGATACTAATTCCTCCCAGGAGGTAATGCTCCCTCTTTGTTGGGTTTGCAGGCAATACTTGGCACGGTCTCTTAAGGAGAATGGAAATAGTCTCAATCTAATTGCCTCTTCGGACACTTCATTCATCTTGATCGTGTCACATATTTGGAGAAAGCTTGAAAGGTGGAAGTTCGGATCCTCTACTTCACTTCCCCTAAACTGGATGGAGAAGTGCTGGTTTGATTTCGAAACTGTTGGCAGCAATCGGTGGTCTCACGATACTAGCGCTGTAACCTGCAGAATTTGGGACAGTGTACTTTCCCAATGTGATTCTCCTGTTAAGCTGGTGATCCTCCATGGTGGAGTGGTGTATAGGGTTATCTTCGTTGGTCCTTTGCAGTCTCTGTTTCTCTTGCTGAGCTTTTCGTATTCTTGCTTCCTTCCGGTTTCTTCTTGCTAGCTTTTCAATTTAAGGTTCGAAGGAAGAATCAGTATGCAAACAGAATCAAAATCAAACAGAATTGCTCAATCTAGTGGCATTCATAGTACTTATCAATATTGAAAGACAAATCCCCAGCAACGGTGCCAAAAACTTGTTGGTGTAAAACCGTATGAAGGCAAGTGCACCTTATCGTTTTACAGAGTAAAGGGTGAGAAAAAGTATCGTCTCCATAGGGATTTGGTTCAAGTATTGGAATCCTACTAGTCCACTAATTGAACCTGGTTATAGAGATGCGTAGGCAACGTAAATGTGCGCACGTAGGCAACGTAAACAGAAAATAACAGTAATCATGGATTTCTTTCACTAGGCTGGAACTTTGTTCCAGTATGCATAAACTAATCAAAATAAACTCAAAACTGCTTAATACTCTAACTGATATGAATGTGTATGAAATCAATTGACGGAGAGTATTAGGGTTGGATTTCACCAAAACTTCCCCTCTGTAACAAGGAATCATTACGTGTATTCAAGATGAGAGGTAATTAAAGATCCAATTCATAATTATTAATTGAAGATCAATCCCTTGATTCATCAATACTTCCCTCAAATTAGGAATCCTAATCCCTTTGTAATTCCTAATTTGAGTAAGCCTTAAGTTCAAGAATTCAAACGATCTCACAATCGCGAATCTCTATCCCTAGAGCATTCACAATTATGTTATTCAATCCCAGTTTCAATTCTAAAACCAATTTTCCAATTGTGAAGAAGAATTTAGATTTAATTTATAAGTGGCCAAGTCATAAAAGCATTAAGTGAAGAGATGAATAATCAATGTTAATGAAAGGCAATCTTGAATACATATAACGAATCCAGATTACATAGGTTCAATAATGGATTCCTCCTTCCCTAACAGAGTTCTAGTTACACATAAGAATAAAAGAATAAAACAGGGGCGAGAGAGGAAGTCATGAGTATGACGACTCGCGGTGGTTGGCCTTCTTCCTCAACCCTAGGGTTCCTCTTTCACCTAGAACAAAACTAGCATCTAGGAGAATAACAGCTATATTCTCTATGTCTGCGTTCAAGAGATAGATCAATTGATAGAATGATCGATGATAGATTATGCCCTGTTTTTGTCCTGTTATGGGTTTTTATAGTTGCTGTTCTATTTCGCATGTCCAACGCGGTTGTGCTTGCGTTGCCAACGCAATACGAATAACAGAATGCTTCCTTTCCTTCAAATCTTTATGTGCTCCACACAATTCTAGTTGCGTTGCCAACGCGAAATCCTGTAACAGACTGCAGAAATTAAAACACATCATATCTATAAGAATTTAACGTCTAAAAGGTTTTAAAACTGCATTTTCCAAATTGTGCATGGGTTACTCAATTTTCTGTCATTTTCTCATACTTTAATGATGCTTTATGCTTCAATTACTTGCAATTATATCAAATTATGTATCAAATAAATATCGTATTGGACACTTATCACACTTCAACATATGACACGCTATTATACTCTTAATGGCACATTATCAAACATTTTTCAAGCAATATCTTTTCACTTTCACACATATAGTCAACTTTCTTTAGGATATGAGCTTATTCTTAATGATCGTCACTATCCTAACTTAAAGCCTTATGGCCTCTAAGATGGATAGTCCCAAACTTCCACATATGCACAAGTGCCAAACTTGACATTTTACAAGTATGTGCTTGTTAAGTTTTCACATAGAATTTTGTTTAATGACCTCTTAATTTATTAGGTTCCATGTCAAGTCTTTGAAATAGGATGCATGCCCAATATTCACTCAAAATGTCATGCATACATATCATCCAATTCATTCATCAACACATAATCATTTAAGCACAACATGGAACCATGTACACATAAGCAAGTCATCATACCATTCAAGAGATCACATAAAAATTTAAATATAAGTGATCATACTCAAACATATTTATAATAACTAGGCAATAATATTTATCCAAAATCTTCATACTTAATGAAAACCTTTACTTAAGCAAGGTCCTTATAATTTTCGACATGCATTTTTTTTTCTAAAGGTTCCCAAGTTGACCTTCTTTTTTTTATTTTATGATAAGTTTCTCAAGGAAGACCTACATCATTCAACCTTTCTAAGATTATTTTATCCTTTTCTTTTTTTTTTTTCAAATGTTTTGTTGGTATTCTTTTCTTATCATTAAGTTTATGTTGGCCAAATGGCCTTTTCATCTCTCAAGTGGACTTTTTTGTTCATCTAGACCTCATGACTACTTTTATTTCTCAAAATCCATTCCTAAGAGAGACGAACATGTAGATTCTTGTGCATTAAATCTTATTTATCCAATTCTAATCTCTCTTGGCCAAATGGCCTCTTTCTATCCCCACAAAGTTGTGTGTTCATCTTTCTAAGCCTTTATGGCCAAACTTTTAAATCCGAAGTCTAATGAGAAAAATTATTTATTCCTTGGCCATTAATTTGTTTTACTAGCTTGATTACTAATTTATATTAAATTTTTCATATCTTTGTCTACAAAATCATATCCATTTACTTGAAATCACCTTTGTATACTAAAATACCTAATGGCTTTTAATCTAGAATTTATTAATTATTCTTACCTAATTTTTCCAAGACTTGGTCGAATAGCCTATGAACTTGAGAGGCCAATAAATTTGTGTTTCTTGCTCCAAAATTTTATTTTTCTTAAGATCTTATTTTAGGAGATTTAACTAATTAATTATATAAAATTTTCAACCTTTACTCCTCTAATTTTGGAGTTATGCTCGTATGGGCATATCCACTCTCCAAGGTTTCTTAATTTAATTTTTTTTAGACTTAAATGTGGATCTTGTGTGTTAACACTTGTGAAGGTTAATAATCATCACAAATGGTAGATTTTAAACCTTTTGTTGTTCATGGTAGGGTCATGGTCAAATGACCTATTTTGCACCAAGATGACATTTTTACCAATTTTCACCAACATAACTCTTGGATCTATTGATAAGGAACTTATTAAATTTTGTTCATGGATCAAGTCCATTAAATCCTTTCAATTCTTTGTCCTTAGTCTATGTCTCTATCCATAGGTAAAATTTAGAGAATTTTCTTCCACCCCTTAAGTCCACAAATCCTTATCTTCACATTTTTTGTCATACAAATCCAATCTTTTAACTTTCCAAATATAATCTTTGTGTATTTCTCTTTAAAGTTTTAAGTTTAAGTTCATAAAAGTCAGATCTAAGACTTTTAATTATTAAAGTTCAAAATTATAACATAGCATGAGGAAAGTAATTAGCTAACTTTTATAAGAGATAAAACAACACAGACATTTTAAGCTCAAATAAGATAAGACTTTCACGATCTTCTCAAATATCTATATCCACCATCACTTGAGCATATTTCAAGACTTAGTTAAAACTTCTTAAATCTATCCAAATTTAAGAAGATTTAACCGATTAAAATTCTTAAGGAGTTTCATTAAGGACTTTAAACCATTAAAACTTCATTTTTGAAGTCTTAAAAACCATTTAAAAGGTATAAATGCTTATTTTAAGAGATTAGAACAGTTTTAAACAAATAAATACTTAAGAAAATTAGATCTTGAATTTTATAGAAAAGATCCACAAAGATGAAGAAGATTAGATAAGAATACTTAACAAAAGTACTTAGAAAAATTTAATGGCAGAATATCCTACTTGTTGAAGCTTAGGAAAAGTACTTGGTAGATTTTGAAATGATGCTACACTTCCTTATGGTTCCAAAATGAAAATTTTCTTAAGAGAATGAAGGAGTCTTGCTTACTTCATGTTTAAGCAAGCTTCAAAGGTGGAAGCTTAAACTTAGTTGTTTTTAGTTTATGGAAAGGTAGAAGATGTTGGAAATAAAAGATTTTGCTAAGTTTTTAGAAAATTCTTTGTACAACAAAAATGATGACTAAAAGCTAGCTTAAGCATTTGACCATGTATGGGTCATTAGGGATTTAATTTTTAACAAATGAAAAAAATGGTCATTCATTTATATTTTTACCTTTTAAAATTAATTGTAAGTCATGCAACCTTATCTTCTAATGTTAACTATGGTTAGATTAACCTAACTATAAATAGATTTTAACCTAATTATAGTTAGTTTTCTCTCTTTTCATTAAGATTTTTGTCCTTTAGTGGTTAAATGCCCATATAACTTATCCCCTTCCTTAATGGTAAGCCTATATACTCCATAATTATCCTAGAAACACATGCTTAAGGATAAGCGCAAGTTGCAAGCCTTTGTTGATAACTTCTGGCCTGCTTGGGCTATCAGGAATATTTTGGTAATTTTTCAAAAAATTTTCAAAAAAGTTTCTAAACCTCATTGCAAAAGCTTCTACTCTTTAATTAGTCCTTCTTGGTTAATTTTTTAGTCATTTATTTGTTTTATAGGACAGTTTATCCTTAACAGAAAATTAGAGTTTTTTGCGAATGTCCTAAGCAGTTTCTGCCAAGTTTCATCTTTTATTTGTTACTAGTTTATTCTAGTGAAATTTTAGTAATTATCAATTTATTTTATGTTTTTCGAAAATTTTCTACACTTTTATTTTAAGCTAATCGTGCTTTATTTGTTGTTATCTCAGCTCAAGGATATTTTCATCATTTTTAATAAAAAAAATTAATTTTTCTAAAATATCTAATTTCTAATTTTTTTTTTATTTTACCTCTTAAAAATATTAATTCCTAAATTATGAATTCACATAGATAATTTTAAGATGTTAGATAAGATATTTTGAATCTGTGTTTTTATTGCAGTTGAAATCCAACTATTTCTCTCAATTAAGATTCAACTATTTTAGCAAAAAATATTTTTATTTTTCAAATAAATTTAATGTCATAACCAAATAATATCATTTTAAGATAAATTTTATATAAATATAAAAAAAATAAAAAATTTTGTGTAAAATTTAGTCAAAACACATTTCGTGCAACATAATTTGTACTAATCAAAATATCAAACATTATTTAAATATTAAAATTTAAATATATTATTTGTGAAAAAAATTATATTCACTAACATTGTATTAAAACGAAACTATATCCTATAAAATTTGATTAAAATATATTGATAATATAATGTTTTTCATTCTCATCTAATTATAAATTATTATAAAATTAAATATATTTTTAATTTTTAATTTTAATTTAATTTCTTATTTTTAAAATAATTGATTTTGATTTCTATTTTAAAAAATAGATTATTCTCAGTACTTTAGTATTGACATGTAAAACATAAGTTATTTTAAAAATTTAAAATAGTCTATTTTTATAATGAGAAATTGAAACCAAAAATATTTTAAATAAAAATTAAAATTAAAATTTTAAAACTTAAAAAAAAAATATTTAATTTATTATTATATTATTAAAATTTATTAATTTTATAATTATTTTAAAAATTATACTCATTATAATTTTTAATTGATTGATAAAATTATTTATACTAAAAATATATTAAAGTTAAACTCTCCTTTATATTAACTAAAAATATGACTAGAACATCTTTTTAAAAAAATTGAAACAATATTTGAAAATATTTTTATTATAGTATTAAATAATCTTAACGCTAAATTATTTTTAATATTTAATGTTATAAATTTTATATATTTGATGTTTAATCTTAACATGTATATTATTTCTATAATACTTAAACAATTCTCCAGTTTTAAATTAATTTTTGAAAACAAAGATTTTAAAAATAAAGATGATTTTTATAAAGAAAAAAATTAAACATTCCATCTTATATGATACATCGGTTATACCTGAATTTTTTATTGTTTATAATGGTTTTAATAATCGTAAAAAATAAAAAATTTATGGTACAATATTCAGGACTATTTCGATAAATCCTAAATTTCTTAAAGTTATTTAATTTAAAAGAATAATATCTGTACATCAAATATAGTACATTCTAATCAAATTGTTATAATTTATTTATTTTCAAAATAAAATAAAAAAAAAAACTCTATAGTGCGCCCACCATTTCATTTATAATGTACTTTTAATACTTCAAAAGAATCCTGTTTCCCAAAATATACTTGGCCTTTTTATCTAGTTACCCTTTTTTTTAAAATTAATTAAAACTTTACACGTGTTATAGAATAGATTGAAAGTTGAAACGTTGCAAGAACTCCTGACACGTGTTTCCCTCCGGACATACCACCAGATCACCCTTCTGGAGAAGCTATCAAACCCGCTTGGAAACTGTGAGTTAAACATACAAAAATGGTGGGCGCTTTGAAAAATAAAAAATTCAATATATATATTTACATCCATTTATATTATGCATTAAATTTAACATTTATATTAATTTAATAATTTTTAATAATTATTAATTTAATTATTAACTTAATATTTTTTATCAATTAAATTAATTTAATAATTTTTAATAATTATTAATTTAATTATTAACTTAATATTTTTTATTAATTAAATTATATGTATAAAGTTCGTACAAAATAATAATTAATAAATATTTTATTATATAATTTTATTTTAATAATTAAAATTAATAAATTTTATATTTATAAAAAAATTATAAAAATTTAATATTTTATTAAATAAATTTAAATTAATATATATTCAAAAATATATATTATTTATTAAAATGAAATTATATAATAAAATAATAAAATTTTTAAAATTTTAAAATATAATATATATATATATATAATAAAATTTATTAATTTAATAATTAGATCAAAAAAATTTAAAAAATTATAAATATATAAACAAAAATAAAAATATTTTATGCTTTTTTTGTGATATTTAGGATTGATTTATATTATTTATATAATATATTTTATAATAATTTTATCGTATCACTTACTTTATCTTTTATTTTTATTTTATTTTTTTATAGAATTTTTTTTACAATTTTATGGAGTACAAATAATTGCTCTTCGAGATTATTTTGCCACTTATTTGCTCATATTTACTTTGCTCAAGGTCATGATTTCATGTTAATTTTAATTTTTGTTCCTTTGTTTATTTCAATGCATTTATTTTTAATTATAACAGAAAAGGAGAACTTAAAAAACCCTTTCTTTCATATTTTAAATTAATTAATATATAAATATTTTATTGATAATTAATGTGTCTTTAAATTCCTTAAATAGAAAGGGATGAGTAAGAGTTACTCTGCAAGTCAAAACAAAAATAATTTTTATAAATTCTAATTTTATTTTATTTCAAAAGGGAGTATATTTGATAAATATTTTATGATTATTAAATTTTTAAATAAATTTTGCATAATCGTGTTGGGATGAATGTATCAAAGTAATGTAGAATTAAATTTCATAATTTTTTAGGTATAAATTAACTTTTGGTTGAAAAACAAAATCAACTTTTCGAATCCTGACCTGGTCATTTACTTTTACTATAAAAAGGTTTTCAATTTCTTAAATTTATATAAAATTGGACATTTTTTTAATTTCCACTTCTATGTTGTGATATTGTAACATCACTACCAATATATTATTTTAAAAATTATATATTATTTACAATAAATAAATAAATAATATATTAAATTTACACTAGTATATCATTTCACATATTTTATTTTAGAAAACATATCAAATTAAAATTTCTTGATTTAAATTAAACATTAAATTTACCCTTCTTTCCTTTTCCCTCCAAAATTTCCCCTTTCAAACTAACCCCTAAGAGTAATTATCTGAAAACGAAGCATTGGTGGATGCCTCAGCATCAGCAGCAACATGGGAATCAAATATATTCAATTTAATATAGTTGGGAATGAACATCATGGATATTAAATTATAACAACTACACAAATTATAAATTCATGGATATGATTGTCACCCCTCTCTCTAATGTCAACAATACTTTTCCCTTTAGTTACTTTATGTTTAGTTTAGTCAAAAAATTAATGTCGTGTTAGGTGGTAATCCAAACTTAGGAATCTTCATTGCAACTTGCCACCACTCAAAGAAGAAAAATCAACACGCTTACTGTTCAACAAAATTTCCAAATTAAACAAACATATCTGCCATTTCTCAAACATTTTTACAGAGAATGACCCATTACCGATGCAAAACTAGAGATGAAGTATTCACAGGAAGAGAAATAGCTATATTTTTCATGCAATCCTAAAACCGAAAAAGAAAAAAAAATAAACAAAGGAATGCATAAAAATTCTTAATTGAACACCAGCAAATTGAAGTAAAGCTAATAATTCTGCATATTAATTATATAATAACATATTCTGTCTACCAAAAAAAAAAAAGCAGTTATGAGTTTGTATCTTGAATATGGTTAATTGGGTCTTCAATTTGGTCCATAGATGAAATAGATGTTCGTTTGATGAACTCCAAGCAATCTGCAATGGCTTCAGCATAGAAAGAATTGGACCGACCATAAGATCTCATCCTACAATCTTCTTGATCCTTCATTTTTTCCTCCCTCACAAAACTTCTCTTGCTACTGCTGGTGCTGTTGTTTCTTTTGAACACACTTTTTCTGCAAACTACTTTTTTCAGAAGTTGAAGGGCCTCACCATATGAAATTAGTTTCCAACTATGAAAAAGCCTGAAGAAGAAATTGAACCTCTTGCGTAGCCTTAGAACATAAAACCTTTTGGGGTTCAATCTAAATCCTCTGCACTTTGATGATGCCTTGTTCCCACTGCTAACTCTGTTGTAGCTCATGTGACCCATGTTGGCACCAACCTGAGTTGTGTACAGATAAATAGTAAGGTAATGTTTGGTGTATGAGGTTGGAGGGTGACTTTATGAAAATGGTAAGGTAATGATGGTGTGGTGTGAAGACAAAAACCAAGCAAGATGTGCCTAGGAATTTGAGGGTTTGGACTGTTTTGGAACTTTGGATGGTCTTGTTCTGCAAAGACAAATGTTTGAGGGTGTGAATGGCTGGCATATTATGACCGGGATTAAACTAGAGAGAAAATTTGTGTCTATTCAAATATGGAAGTGATGATACACATCAAGGTGTTGAATCATTGAATTGATGTGGTAGGACCCTAGGGGACAAGGGAGAGCAAAAAAGGAGAAAATGCCACCAATTCTTTTTCAAAGTAGGTGACTAAAGCCGCACAAGAATTACATAAACAATATATTCCTTCTGTTTCACATTATTTGTTTTTTAAAAGTACTACATATTATTGAAACATAAATTAATTACTATGATAAAGTAAATTTCTGACAAAGTTATCATTAATAGAAAACTTAAAATATAATTATGAATTCATTTAAATACTTGAGTAAGGATACTAATAAATAATGCATTTTAAAATACTCAAAAAAAACATATAAAGGTATCAAGTTAGTGAATTCCAAAATTAAGTTGTATATTTTAATATACATAGGAGTATTTTAATATGAATATTCAAGTTTTGTCAGTGTAGCAAAGTTTGACTTCTTTGTTGGCTTTTATGATGATAGGGTGGCTACTGGCTAGCTTTTCTCAATAGGGATTCGTGACCTGTGAAAATTTACTTGGTTTCTATTAGTATTAGCCTTTGATAACGAACTTTGAGGATTACTGTTCATTCAGATATTTGGTTTCTTTAATTACTTCAGTTTAATGACAAAAGATGCACTAATCATTCTGGAGGGGTACCAGTGTCCCACAATTTTCAATGAAAGTTGGTCATCTCTTTCTCTTCCTCCCAGTGAACTCAAAAAAATTAGGTACATCAATCTGTTGCAGAGGAAGACAATGAGAAGTGGAATGGTCCGCCATCGCCCCCATGAGATGAGCTCAACATGTCTATATACTTGAGCATTTTTATATCTTTATGAATAACTCTATAATGATACTTTCTATCTATATATATTTACCCCTAGAATGAGTATATATATATATATATATAATTTTTATTATCTTTTTCATTTTAAATTCTTTATAAGATTTTTTTCTACTAATCCTTTTATATTGTAAATGAAAAATAATATTAAATATTATCATATTTTAATATAATATATTCATTTAATTATGATTTTATTATTTTAAATATTTATTATATCTTAAATACAAGTTACTAATAGTTTCTTTAAGAATTTCATTTTAGGTATCATCTATTTACATGTAAGGTAAAAGATATTTATAGTTTGTATAAAATTGTTAAATTTTAATTTTAATATTTTATTTTTAAAAATAGATTTTGGTTTTTATTTTTTAAAATAATCTACATTTAATTTTTATTATTAATTTTATCTATTATCTATTAATGGAAATTTATGTTAACAATATTTATATGGCCAAATGATTTAAAATGAATTATTAATTAATGGGTAATGTATATTTTTAGTTTCTATAAAGTTGATTTCTAATTTTAATATCTATAAAAGATTTTATTTCTTGTTTTGATTTTTTTTCTTTTAAAAAATGATTTTAATTCTTATTTTTTAGAACATAACAAAATGTTCACTCTATGTATATACACTTTTATTTACTTTTTATAACTCACAAATATACATTCTATATATAAGAAAAGATATATTAGAATCGTGGAATACAAATATAGATCAATCAAGATAATAGCAAATCAGAAAGATAAAAAAAATATAATCAAACTTTTAATTTTATATATCATAAACCATTTCTAACTAGCAAAGAACACAAATTTGTTATTCTTATTATAGTTGCGATATTATTGGAAAGGACAAAATAACTCTAATAATAATCTTTGATTAATTTTTAATTAATATTTTTATTTCAAAATCCTCCTATGATAAATATTTTAAAGGTTGGATTCTTATTTACTGTAGATAAAGAAATAAATGGATCCATAACAGGTAAATGAAGGCCTTTAAACATCTAGTGATGATGATAAAACATTCTTTCTCATGATTCTTTTTAGCTTCTTTGCATCAAACATAATTCTTTTTAACTTCTTTGTATCAAACATAGTAACAATGAGAAGGATAAAATGATAGTTATTAAAAAATATTTATCATCATAATGAAGAATGTTTTTTCATCATCATAAGATGTTTATCACTTATTTATTGTTGATCTCTTTATTTCTTTATTTACAATAAAATAAGAACTCCATCTCTAAAACTTTTATGAGAGAGATTCTAAAATAAAAAATATTAACAATTAAAAAATTAATTAAAAAATAAATTTAATTCCTGCGCACATATATACGAAGAAGATTCTAACCTAAATTAAGATAAGAATGCATGATATTCAAACCAAAAAATTGAAAGTAAATCAAGAAGAATAGATAAGAAAAAATGTTCAAAAAACTAAGATTAGCAATTCTAAAATCAACAAATAAGGAAAAATATTATAATATTAAAAATAAAAAGAAGGATATAAATTAGAAAAAAAATATATTGAATCAAGATTCAGAATCAAACTGCAATCTACACTTAGATATTAAAATAGAGTAAAAATGCAAAGCTTTGAATATCAAAAGAAAAAAGTATAAGTGAGGAAAGAACTTACCTAATGAAATCACAACCAAAAGACCTATGAATTTGTTGTCGAAAGGTAAAGTTAACCTAACTATGCCTCGCCTCTACAATCGTCAAATAACCTAAGTCTAGTTGAAAGGTAAAGTTAACCTAACTATACCTTGTCTCTACAATCGTCAAGTAACCTTAGTCTAGTTTAAATTAGAAATAAAAAAGTACCACAAAAGACAAGTAATAAATTGGTATAATACTAATAATAATAATAATAATAATAATAATAATAATAAGTTACTTTAATTAAAAGAAAATAAAAAATAATATTTTTACTATGTACGTTAAAGCACCTGATTAAATTTAATAATAAAAACCTATTAATAACACGTTACTACTCAAATAATAATAAAATAATAATAAAAATAATTACTAAAATTAGAAACAATTAAAGAAGAGTACCAAGTAAGTGATTGCATAAGCAAAATGACCAAAGATTTCTAAAAAATGACTTAACTATGAATACTTCTTCCCACAATCATTGTGACACCTTTTCTATTGCTAAGACTATTAACCAATAATTATAAAAAGGTCACACATCATTCAACTATAAATCGATGTAAACTTTTTTATATAACATTTTTAGCAATCCATAAATCACTACTAAAAGTATCATACAATCATTAAGTGATAATTATAAGATGTCAGAAGTCATCCAACTAGAAAGTGGTATAATATTTTTTATGTAATATTTCCAACAAACCACAAAACCATAACATAGTCAAGATACACCATTCATCACATGCTAAGATCATGATATGAGCATATAAAACATTTAATATACTAAAATCTATACTAAATTTCAAGGTCACGATTATTCAAAAGAAGAAACATAGAGCATAAACATTGTCATTCATACAAGGGTCACCAATACAAAATAATAATATAAAATAAATAGTAGAAGAACAATGGATGCTCTAGGCCCTAACTCATTCCTAGACATAAAAAAAGTAACTATTTTAGTGAACGTAACCTTATTAGCTAGCGATTCTATGTTCCAAAGCTCTAACACATCAAACCATATATTGACTTAGAGTTGATAAGGAGATCTAGCTATATGCTCACCTGTGTAATATATGGAATACAACAAATCAAGAAAATAGAAAGAGGGAGTGAGATTTCATGATTTACATATTTTAAATAAAGATAATAACACTAAGAAAATTATACAAAAGAAATTGTCAAATTAGAAAATAATACACATCACATGAACAATTCATAATCAAGTCATGCTAAATCAACCATTAACTACATCATTCAAACACATCCAATCAATCTATCATGCTCTATGCATATGCAATGTATGTATGTACAATGACAGTTCTCAAGGTTTTCCCAAGATTCAATGTGTCTTATTCACACTAAGCCTTGTCAATTCTTGAATCTATCATCTCCAGTGTTATATTTGTGGACTCAAATCATTTGTTAGGAAATGATCAAGATTCTAGGTATCTCATACAAACATTGGAAAAAGAAAAATTGTTAGTAACAAAAATTAGCTCTAACTGACCATGATGCCCCTTAGGATTGAATTAGAATGTCCAAGCTTGGTAGTAATAGCTACGACACAGGATGGCGATCCATGATCCTTTGTAGGCCCTCACACTTGGCACATATATCTCTTAGGCTACTATTATTTAACCTTTATGGTTCTTAACACATATAGTAATTGTGCAATGCGTGAATGCATCCACATACAAGAAATATTTTCTTTATCCATTACATCTTGTCGTATAAAATACATATCATAAATCAAGATTCAAGATCACCTGACATTCATCATATTTTATATCTCAAATAGCCTCTTACAAGATTTCTATAGGAAATCCAACAAAACCTCCTCCATAAACTGAATTTATCCCCCCTAAACCCATGAACAATGTCAAGACAAAAACTATTGAAAATAACATCTCCCAAGGACCCTTTAAATATTATACAAAATCTTTTCTCAAGCAACCACATTAATCAACACATTTTACCCATTTTAAAAGTATATTTTACAAGGAATTTTAGAGAACATGATAAAAAATCATTTCAAATAAGTTCACATCTTTGAAGGAAACTCCAGTAAAATACATTCTCAAATGAATTCTTTTTAATAAATTATAAATTTAATAAAAAAATTTAAATCCTTTCATCCAAGACCTTTAATAAATATCTCAATGTCATTAATAAAATTCTTGTAAAACCAAGGAAAAGTATTTAAAACTTAATCACATACTTGACAAATCTATATAATAGAAAAAAAATAGAAATTACAGGTAAAATGATTTATAATAAAACTAGGATGATGATGTATATATATATTATTAATCAAGATAATATATTTATTGAAAACAATTTCTGGTTGTTATCCATCTATAAATGCATGTCCAAAACATATGGGCATCGTAACCTAGTCAAATTTATCAACAATCATTCATCATTACCATATACCACAACCATCAACATCCAAGTTTCTAAGGTCCAACTAAACATTGTGTAACAAACATGAAATTTTTTATGTATAAAAAATCCATTATCAACCATCACATCATTATCAAGAGCACACAACAATTACTCAAAGGTCAACCCCAAGTTCCAACATCACACATTATATAATTCACAATCATTAACCACACACAAATCTAATCATCCAAATTTAACCAAACAAACTTAGTTAAGTTAGGGAATCTCCTCCTTATTGCATTCTCTCTCTTGTTTGCAAACCAAAATCTCCTTCTCCAACCTTTCTTAAGGATCGAATATTTCGTACATTCAAGGGAAGAGATTTTCCTTAATTTCTCTTCCAAAACTTCAAGGCCTAAGTTAATAGGAACACAAATGTTTAGTATACAACAAGTATGGACAAAAATAAGTTAAAAAATATGAAAAAACTAAGAGGGATCTCATGAGTACAATCACCTGCACTTTTCACATAACCAAAAGTGTGAGGTTGGAGAAAATCTAAGGAAAAGTAAAGAGGAAAACTAACCTTGAAGAAGGATCAAGTCTCGAAAAAGCAAAAAAAAAAAGTGATATTTACTATGGTTTTTGAGTGAAGAATAAGAAAACTATGGAGTCACATTTTCTACTTTGAAGGAAGAGAAAAAACTATTTTATTCAAATAAGATGCTTCTCAAGTTGAATTTTTTATTTTTTTACGGTTTGTGTATTCAAGATTTTAAATGTTGATTCATCATGGAAATGTGTAGGAGTGATTCGAATAAAGTAATTATCCCCATTATTTATCTAGGATAAGTTCTAGAAGAGAAAACGAAAAATTGTACATTCTTATGCTTAAATAGATAATTATTTAAGCAAAAATAATAAGCAAATGATTTCAAAAAAAATTATTTTTATTATTATAAATTATTTCTAACTGAAAATATATTTGTCATAATTATATTGGGTACTAACAATTATTATTATTATTGTTAGTACCTTTATATCCTTTCTAACACTTCTAAATAGATATATTTTATAGCTTTCAATTTCCTAATTAAAAATTAAAGTAAATTTCTAAAAATTGTTCTAATCAACTTTGTGTAAAGAAAAAAAAAATAGTCAAATAATTAAAAGTATATAAAAATGGATGAAATTCATAATGTTATAATCATTATATATGAATGCATTCTTCACATTAAATTGAAAAAAGACATTAATGACATCGAGAGCTATTAATACGTAGATAGATAAAAAATAACAATAGGAGAAAATGTATTAAAGTAATCGATGTCTTATATTTTTTCATATCCTTTCATAACTGGCCAAGCTTTCATATTAGTTAAGGATCCATTGGATTATCTTAATAATATAAATCCATTTACAACTACTAAGGTATTTTCTTACGGGTAAAAAGACTAGATCCTATGTCTTATTTTACTCAAGAGTTAGCCTTCCTTCCTTCATGGCTTGCTTCCAACCATCATGGGTTAATGCAATTGGAAATTATTTTAAATTAGAGACAAAATCTATGACAACAATAAAGGATTAAGATGTAAGATGTATATGAATGAAAACAACATAAGAAAAAATATGACTATATATGTTTTATTAAGGTTATTGGAAGGTCAACATCAAGATACGTAGTCATATGAACAGAAGGACAATAAGTTCCAATACAAAAGCATTAGCTAAAGGAGGAGCATCATGAGTCTTCTCCAGATTATAAGACACTTCATTAGTGCATAAGATGATCTTTACTATAAGCTACATTAAAACTTGTTAATACATAAAACACTTCATTGAATTATAATGATTTTATAACATCATCAAAATTTTAGTTTACTAACCATCTTATCTCTAACAATCTTCCTTTTTTATGATGATAAACTATAATGATTTGTTGAATTTTATTTTAAAAACACATTGCTTCCCTAAAGGTGTTATAAAATAAAAAAAAGTACAAAATTATATGTATAAGAAATTTAAGAGAACATGAGATCACATCAAGGTAAAGTATAGCAGAGCATAATATACATAAGAAACTTATGCACACAAGTAACCATAGTAGAGAAAAAAATATGAATCAATGCATATAAGAAACAAACTTTATGAAAATATATAATTGAAAATACACATTAAGACAATGTAATTTTTATTCCTTGTTAAAAACAAAAAATAAAGAAACATTTAAAAATATCAAAATCATCCTTAAATTTTTTTTAACCAGAAGCTTTAAAAGTGTGCGATCCTTTCATTGGACTTCATGAAGACTCAAGAGAATACTCATAAGGCTATCCATCTTAAAAATTAAACGAGTGATTTTACCAATTTGTAAGTGAAATTTAGTTTCCAAAGGAACAAAGGCTTCCACAATAAAAATAGTACAAGAGGAGATGTAGCATGATCCAAATCAAGTAAAGTAGGAGTAGGAAAGAACTTGTTAAGTGGAGGGAGGGAGATACTATGTTGAATAAGGGAAAAGATAAGTACCTAGAATGGTAAAACAACCCAAATAAATTATGATAAAAAGGAAAAGTGATAGCAATAAAAATTTAGGGGTTTAAAAGTAATAATATAATTATAAACATCATAAAATGACGAAGGAGTAACAAAGTAAGAATCGATGCTTGAGAGAATTGGAATTTATGATTTGGCTTTAGATGAAAGGTTTAAGCATCCTGTGTCTTATTACATCCAAGTCATATGATCGTGTAGGTAGCATTTGGCATTAGCTTTATCTTTCTTAGGCTTGACCATTGACCTTCTTCTTTTAGAATTGGTCATAAGACGAGGTAAAACTTAAGGTTGAAAAAAGTAAGGTTGGTTTTAACATATTCATTTTTACCCTTACCATAGTTATAAGCAAGCTAGTTAGGTAGGAGATGATTAGGAGCAAGTAGAATGTGGTACCAAGGTCAAGTGATCACTTCACTATGAGATATTTTAGGTGCATGCCCACACCTTGAATGCTTCTTGACCACAAATCTCTCTTTTAAGTCTAGTAGACTTTTTTATCATAAGATCCCATCAACCATCTTATGTTTAAAGCATATTTAGTATTAACTTTTGGTTAAAAGGTTAAGTTCCATTAAAAAATATGAAAATATCCATCAAGAATGAGATAATGTCATTTAAAATCATTTGAGTAATACTTAACTTTATTACAATAAGGTAGACACCTTAGTTGCTTCTAATGCTCCTTGATTAACATGTTAATAATGAAACTCTGTGCAACGCCAAAAATCATAAGAAACAAAAGTTTTGATAATCTTCATGTACATAAGAAACAAAAGTTTTGATAATCTTCATATAGGTTTAGGAGTCTTAGACTTTGTTACAAGATCCATCCTTTCAAAAATTTGGGGAAATTATTCATAGTTTGCTTCAAAAGGTATATCAGAATTAAAAATTTCTTATGACTTGAAGTATGTGGTTGTTTTTTCTACACTTATCATTTCCTTCTTCTTCTTTATTTCTTCTTTTCTTATCATCCTTATAAGATTTTAGTACTTTTTGTGGACACTTGAAGTGGGTGTGCAACAAGTACTAGAACCAACTTCATAAATTTTTCATTAAAGACATAGTCTCAGAAAAATTTCTATCCCTTACATATCCATCTCTTGTAGATAAATAACTTCATCAATCAAATCATCAACAATCCTTTATTTTTATTAAATCTTAATGATAAGAATCCTATGTTATTACATATCTTTAAGAATCCTTTGTTCTGGTAAAGGTTCTTTAGAAGAGGAACTATAACCTTTATGTTTGAAATCAATCTCGTATGCTCTTGTAGTACTCATAAGCTTGTAGTAATTTTGGTTGACACTTGAAGTGGTTTTGCAGCAAGTATTAAAACCAACTTCATAAAATTTTCATTAATGACATAGTCTCAACAAAAATTCTATCCCTTACATATCCATCACTTGTAGATAACTAATTTCATCAATCAAATCATCAATAATCCTTTGTTTTTCTTAAATCTTAATGATAACAATCCTAAGTTATTACCTATCCTTAAGAATCCTTTCTTTTGGTAAAGTTCTTTAGAAGAGGAACTATAGCTTTTACGTTTGAAATCAATCTTGTATCCTCTTGCAGTACTCATAAGCTTGTAGTAATTTTGGTAGACACTTGAAGTGGTTGTGCAACAAGTACTAGAACCAACTTCATAAAATTTTCATTAAAGACATAGTCTCAAAAAACTTTCTATCCCTTATATATTCATCTCTTGTAGATAACTAATTTTATCAATCAAATCAAAAACAATCCTTTTATTTTGTTGGATAAGTGGAACTGCCACCAAATTTTATTTTAAGGGAAAACATTTGGAAAAGCCCTAACTTGAGGAATAAATCTAGGTTAGAGAGTCAGTTACGAGTAAGGAAGGTATTAGGCACCCTACTCGCCCGTTCCAAAGAACGGTACCCTTAAATTGAGTGTGTGATATTTTGAAAACTGTTTGATCCCTTAAAATAGAATAGAAAATAGCCTAACAGGACTTGATCCTACTCCTACGTATTTCCTGGTGCAATGGTAAACTCAAGGCTACGTAGTTCTGGTAAAGAGACTTGATCTCCTAGAAAATTTAAGGATGATTTTAGGTAAAAATTGACATTTTTAGACGAAGTTAGTGAAAATAGTGATTTTTTGAAATCGCGTGCTTGCAGAATTCAAATCGTCATAAGCCGTATTTGGAATCCGCACGAATTAAAATATGGTACAGTGGAGAATGCTACTTGTCCGTATTAGAATTCGTTGTACGAATTTTAGAAAATTTGAAAATAGAGACGAATATGAACTCGAAAATCCGAGAAGTAAGAAAATTAAGCGGAATAAAAGTTGAATCTAACCTCCATTGGTGTTCCTTGTTCAATTGTCTCCAATCCAGCTTAGGTCATAAGGTCCAGAGGTAAGAATTAAGTGTTTTTTTTATATTTTGATTCAAGCATACACTTAACTCTTTAGGTTCAATGACTTAATCATGGACTTAAGCTAGACTTAACATATAGGATGCATACACATGGTCAAGCACTCTTAGGAATTTTTTTTAAAGTAGGACATACAAACACAAACACATCAGAAATAAATACATATAGAAGGATCAACACATGAAAAATAATACCTAAAAAAGGTTAAAAGAACAAGATCTACACAAGAACTTCAAAGACACAAGACATTTTGGCGCCAAAATTTGAATTCAAATCTCAGAATTTTTCGAAAATATTTTTTGATAGATATAAAAAATTAAAACTGGCTAATTGAAAGATATGAATCATAAGAATCAAACAAAACAATTTTGGAAAAAATCATACCAGAAATGAGTAAGGTATGTACAAATCAAACAAGTTAGGTTCATTTGCACACCAAGATGAACATGCTTTAGTAATTAGGAAATATAAATTTCATTTCAGATCCAAATTAGACAAATAATATCATTCTAGAAACTAGAGAGAAAGAAAAAAAGAACACAATACAAAACACCAAAATTGGAGATTATTTGACCGATAAAAAATAAAAACGAAAAATAGAGAAAAAAAATGAACTCGAAAAGTTGGGGTCAAAATTTGAATTCAAATCTCAGAATTTTTCGAAAATATTTCTTGGTATATCTGAAAAATTAAAACCTAAAAATTGAAAGATATGGATCATGGGAATTAAACAAAACAAATTTGACAAAAATCAAACTATAAATGAGCAAGTTATGCACAAATCAAACAAGCTAGGTTCATTTGCGCATAAGGACAAACATCCTTCAGTAATCAGGCGATAGAAATTTCGTTTCAGATCTAAATTAGACAAATAATATTATTTCTGAAACTAGAGAGAAAGACAAAGAGAACGCACCAAAAAGCACCAAAATCAGAGATCGTTTGACCGATCAAAAATGAAAACGAAAAACAGAGATGAAGATGAACTCGAAAATCCAAGAAGCAAGAAAATTAAGCGAAATAAAAGCTGGATCTAACCTCCATTGATGTTTCTCAATGCCACTTGATATCACCTTGGAAGGTGATGAAGAGCTGGTTCAATGGAGGCCAAGGAGGTGCTGAATTAGATGTAGAGGTAGAGAGTTTCTTAGGTGCTCCTCTTAGAAAAAAAAAATCTAAAAATTCTCTTTCAATGACTCCAAGTACTCCTCTCTCTCTCTTCCTCCATAGAAATTCTGAAATTTTTTAGAAGTGAAGAATCCTCTTGAACTAAATGAAAGTCCCTATTTATAGATAAAATTTCAAAAAAAAAGGAAGGGAAAAATTTGGCGGATTTCCGCTTTTTGTTTTCTTTTTATTATTTTCTTTAATTTTATTTTTCTTTTATTTTATTTTTTATTTTTTATTTTTTTATTTTTCTCTAACTAATTCTTAACCGTTATTAACTAATCCAGCTAACTTTTTAACTAAATTCTTACCTAAAAATTTCTTTTTCTTTCTTTTTTATTCTTTTTTTTTGTTATTTTTCGATTTTAGACTAAAAAACAAAATGATTTATTTTGTGTTTTAAATTTATCCTCGGACATAATTCAGTGTTCACAATCTTAATCCATTTACCTAACTAAATTCATTAAGTTTATAATTTTCCTCCAAGAGCCGAATTGCATTCTAAACAACTTTAGACTTGTATTTTTATCATTTTTATGGTTCTAATGATTTGTTCTTACATGTGAAGGACTAGGAAGTTTAGATCTTAGTTCATTATAAATTAAATCATGTACTTCTTCAATTAGCTAACCATGACCGTATCATCCTCTTAGGGTTTATGTCAATAAGTCCCTGATGAATGGACTTAGATCTCTATATTTTGTAAAGCATTAAATGATGTGTTTTGAAGTGTAAATTTTTTCCTCTATTCTCAAGAGAGTGTTTTTAGGGTCTCAAAGATATTTTCATAAGTGCACAGATCTTAATCTTATCATAGAAGCTCAAAGCTTGAAAAATTTTACTTGGTCTGTAGGTTCTCGAGTTTTATTTATTGTTTTGGGGGATTAATAACAAACATTCCAGCGCCAATACAAGAGTAAAAATGGTTTCATAACATAGATCCAAGAAAAAAATCACAAGATATAAACTTATGGTAGTAAAACATGCATTTTAAGCACAAAGCTCATTAGATCTAAACTTTGTGAGCAACCACCAAATTGAAAAACTTTTGAAAACTTTTAGAAAGGTTCTCAAATCTATTCTAAGTCACCAAAAATGAGTCATAAGAAATTTTAATTGATTAAAATACTTAGTAAAAAAACAAGATGCATTCTAACCACTTAACACTTCCAACAAAGATTTATTAAGTTTTGAACCATCAAAAATATATTTTTCTACAACTAGAATGGTTTGAACATCTCAAAATATATACAAGAGTTTTTTCTTATAAAATTTAAGAATATGAGGGGTTAAAAATAAAAAAGAACAAGTCAAAGAAACCATTAAGGCACTATTTTCATGCATAGAAAGGAAGGTAACCTAAAGTAGAACATCCTACACCATACAAATTTCTTGAAAATATTTTCTTTAGTTTGAGAGAGAAAAGACTCCTCCTTGTTCTCTTAAGTTATTTGAACCTTGATGAGGAGCAATGGAGGCTTAAGTTCTTTTATCCAAAACTTCAAAGAAGAAATCTGAGTTAGTGAGGTTTTGGAGGAAATAAAAGAATGTTTGGGAAGAATGAATTTTGACCTTCTCATGGTGAGGAAGAGGGAGTGTGAGAACCAAATAAAGAGGAAGAAAGAGTGTGAGAATCAAATAAAGAGGAAGAGAAGGGGGAGAGTGGGATTTTTCCAAAGAAAAAGGAAATGGGGGAGAAAAATTGAACTCTAGCTTAAGTATGCTAGGATTTTTTATTTAAGGATCAAACTTAAGCATTTATAAAATTTTTAGTTTTGAAAACACTATCCTTGCATTAGGAAAGGAATGCTAGCCATGCACAAAGAAGGAAAGGCTTGGATAATTTTCCTTGGTCAAGGTTTGGATGCTTGAATCATAAGTTATGAAACAAAACTTTTCTTATAATGTAAAAGTACTTTTTGATTTTTTTATTAAATTTAATGAAAATGCCATGCTTTTAGGAGTGCACGACATCACATGTGACCTCTTAATCATTATGATTATTTGTTCTAATTAGTGATTAGGGAATGTTAATCTTATTTAGTAAAACTAGTTTACTTTTCTAATCATCAATTATCTTAACTAGGTTAACTTGAGTAATTAGTAGTCAATTAACTAATTAAAGGTTTCTTATCCTATGATGACATTTCCCCCTTCTACTTAGGGTTTCTAAATATTAATCTCTAACTAATCCTTAATTACCCAATGTTACTGAGTAATCTAAAGAAAATAAAAAAAAAATTGATACAATTATCTCATCCATTCCTTTAGTTCCTTTTTTCAACATGGTTTAAACCATGAATGTGGAACATCTCTATAAAAATAAATCCATATGAAACCTTCTACTTCTACCGAAAGAATCTCAAAAGGTAATTCGGCAAGACAGAAGGTGAACTTGCTTCCCTCCTTATCATTAGATGAAAAAGGGGAAAAATTAGCCTAACATGATCATATTGTTCTTAGCACTCTTTTTAGGGGAAATATGTGCAATATAAGGATGTTGAAGATATTCACCTTGGTCACCATAGGAGAAACCTTTATTGTTGGAGGTCTACTACTCTATAGATTACCTTGTTGATTTCTTTTGTCAATACCAAATTTCTTTCTCAATATTCTATGTAGGATGGCCCCTCATGAGTGCACTAGATATCCTCTATGAAAGTAATAATGAAAATAACAATTTTTTCCTTAAACTTCTCTAAAGTTTCCATGATCAATGAAGGTTATTATCATAAACTTGTACCATCCATCCCTATTCAATTAGGAAATAATGTCAATGCCATAATCACTAAGATATTATAGGATAATGTAACATCCTGCAATGATTAATTTTTAGGGATGCCTTTTTTCGATGAAATTTTAGGGATTTCAAAAAGATATGAGGAAGATGAAGAATTTTAGCAAAAATAAAGTAGTTTTTGGAGAAATATACTTTATAAATTGTAAATAGGTTTTAGAAAAGATAAATTTTTTTTTTCCGTATTTATAATCTTTGTTGAACTAAATTCTAAGAAATATTTTATCATAAAATAAATGATTATGGGTATAACAAGCATATCCTTTCAACTAAAAGGTTTTAATAAAGAAGATTTTTTTAAAAAAATATTGGAAACTAAAATAGTTTTGAATTGAAGTTTCTCCTTTGGATGTCAATAGTTTTATATTAACTAAGTAGTACATGTTACATGGATTAGACACTTGAAGCATCGAATGCTTAAGGAATTAAATACTTTAAATATTAGAAGCTATAACTATATAAAATATTATGTAAATATTATGTTCCTATCATATGCATGCGTAGGTTATTTGTAATAAAGATAAACTTATCCTTAGTACAAAGTTTTGTGAATATGTCAATATATTGATGTATAATATAAATGAACTTAACACTAAAAACTTCTTTATGAAATGATATCCAAATATCAAAATTGAGGTTATATAAGTAGTACCTAAACATAAGCATCACAAAGTCAAACTATACATCATGAGATCACTTATATCAAGTAGTAAAAAGAAACATTCAACCTAAAAGACATGTCCCTAAAAAGAAGTACTCATATCATCTTTATTAGATATCTACCATAAAGAATACCTTCCACCTACCCACTCTAACTATATCGATCGGGAGGACGGGATGAAGGTATGGAACTAAAACTCTTATTCTACATTCTTACTTTCTTACTCATCTTGTTAGGAGATGAAGGTCATTCCTAGAATGATGCTTAATATTCATGAGTTTTCATCCGCCTCTTCCCAAGGATAGATGAAAATGGCACCACATTAGTAGGTGAGGGGGAAAGAGAAGGAGTAGGAGGAGAAGAAGGATGAAGAGTTGCTGTTAGAAGAAGATGTGGCAGGTGGTGGTAAAGGGATGAAGGGTCTAAGGATCAAACCTTAGGGATAGGGAGAGAACAGATCATGGGATAAAAATGGGATAAAAGGTGCCCTGATTCCTAACCTATTCTTAGAGCCAAAAAAAGGTGACTCGTCCAATATATATTGCTTATTTTGTGAGTCGATCAATTTTTCATTGTCCATAGGGATCAAAACACATGTTTACTCATAGGTGGTAGAGAGGACTTGCAATCTGTCATCCTTCTAATAAACAATTTAATAACTAAAAAGAAGCAAAAAAGAGGGATGAGATATCACAATTCATAAATACAAGTGAAAAACAAATAACTAAGACCAACAAAAGAGTCTATTGACACATAGTACACATAACTAGTCAAAGAATTTCATAACCACTTTCATTAATTTGATATTGCAAATACTATGCATGATATAAGTACACACCATAGTCCAAATCAATATCACACAATCATGACATGCATGAGGCCCCAATCCTCCTCTAGGAAGTTGTCAAGATTATTTTTATCATAAATTCATTAAGTAAGCCATCAAATATAGAAGTAGGCTCCGCTGACCATGATATTCCTTAAGGTCTAGTCAAGACCATTAATGTCGTCATTATAACTAGTATGGACGTCGATATCATCTTGCATGATCAAGCCCATCTAGAAAATGATGTAACCTGGAAAGAAGACTCATTGAAAAGAGGAAGGTTAAAATAGATAAAAGAGGTAATTGGAATCCACGTAAATGCACTTTCAAGAAAAAAAAAGGCAGATAAGATTGTGATTTTTATGGACACAAATCAAGAAGATCTCCATGAAAGGATTACAAGATTTAAGAAGATATTTTATTTATTTTATTATATTTATTTTCAATTTGTTAGGATCTGATGTTCTGATGAAATTATTTGACTAAGATTTGTGTTTTGTGTGAACATATAATTATGTCTGAGAGTAAGATAATCAAATTTAGCAAAAATAAAAATAAAAAATTAACAAATAAAAGATAATAACAATAACAAAGTAGAAAAAAGGGTGGAAAAGACGGAAGAGGAGATAACTAAAAGCAGAATAAACAGGAAATAACAAAGCAAAAAAAAGGAAAAAAGAAAGAAAAAAGAGAAGAAAAAGAATTTGGGGTAAAAAGGAAATTAGTTAGGCTAATTGGGTAAAGTAGTTAATTGGAAAGGATTCAAAAAGAAAGGGAAGCAACAGCTGTTAGCCAATGCAGCTAGAGGAATAACCACAGTTAGGATAATTAACCATAGTCAAGGGCAAAATATAAAAGGAAAAAATCAGAAGAAAATGGGGGAATTTTTTTTGGGCTCCATTTCTCTGCGATTGAAGGTTCTCCGATCGGTTCTGTGAAATCTCAAGAATCAGGTTAGTCTCGCCCAAAGAAAATGATTCCAGAGCTTAATACCAGGGATTCTAAAATAAAAACTGGTCAAACAGGTCCTGTAGAAACAAGGCTAGTTGTCTACTTCTAAGTTTCAGGGTGTACCCAATGTAATGCCTTAGCATGGCAGGAACTATCACAAAAGACCCCCTGAACTTAATAGATATGGCTGCAGCAGGCATAATCTTAGGTTGAGATCCCAAACTAGACTTTGACCTGTTTTGTTATTCCAATATTATGAACATAAGAACGAAAGTCTTGGGAGCATTAGGCTGGACATGGTACAGGGTGATGAACAAACTAGGAACTAGGACAAGTCAAAGGCGAGCATAGGATCAATTTTTTGTTTTTTAGTTAGATGAGGTTGACAACCAGTTCCAAGTTAAGTTTGAGGAGGGCCCTTGTAGGCCGCATATTACTCCTGCTACCTGGCCCTTAAATCACATTCAATTGACCATATGAACCTTCACATAGGAACCAAACTATTAACAGGTAGAAATAAAATCACAGTCCCTTCGTTCATAATGCTGCCTAGAACTTAATATAGTTACCAAGGCTAGTAGGGCCACTGTTAATCATTCATGATCAGACTTGGTCCCTGGGTTCATCTTAGCAAGATCGCTAGTGGTCAAATGATTTTTTTTAAGGATCTGTTCCCGTCTGGTTTGATGTACTTCCTGGTCCTGTTTAACAACGAGGGTCTGGAACATTAGCAGGCTGGTTACATGTTGAAATCAGACCTTTTGAACCTATTTAACCAGAGAATTCTACATCTAAACCTCCATACCAGCCTTAGCAGAAAATAAAGCAACAGCAGGAAGCCTGTACCAAATCTCTTGCTGTTAGGACTGGTTGACATCATGCTCAACATAGCAAAGTTGCTTAATATGTGAAAAAAATGATCTGTAAAAAACTAAAGACTTGCTTAACGGGTTATATAAAGCCCTTGTAGCTGCAATCATAAGCCAAGATCAAGTTACAGGGAACTGTGATCCTTGCCCCAGTAGTAGATGTTGTATTAGGCATAAAACAAGGCAAAACTGACCTTGAAACATCTTATGTCTTTGGGCTTGCAAGAAAAGGACTTAGCTATTAAGATCCCACCCAGGCTATGAGTAATGAGTGTAAACAGGAGCCTGTAACTATTAGATGAGGTAGCCTGGAAAATTTTCAGCCTGCAGGTCACCCAATATCAGAAAACTAGGCAAGAAACCTGATCTAATATCCTTAACCAGGAAGGTTTTATTGTTCTGTTCGAACTACTGACAGATTATCACCTAATCCTGAACCTGAGATTTGATTTTTGATCTATTCTAGACATCCAAAAGCATTTTTGATTTCTAGCATGTATCTGAATCCAAATTCTGGTTGGTTGATAGAAACTAGACGGGTGTCCATGGTGTAAATCTAGAAAGGGAACTTGAGACAGACCCTAGAATAGTCAGTAGTCACAAGCTCATACCTATGGCAAGATCATTGTTTATTGAACTTTGTCTCAGCCTGTAACAGATCCAAATATGAGAAATAAAGAAAACAACCCTGATGTTACCAAAAGGTAAAATGAGTCACCCAAAGTTCAGGCCTTAGGGATGGTAAAGATCCTTGATCTAGATTGCCAGGAGCACAATTCTTGAAATATACAAGGGTTGGGAAAGAATCCGAATTAGGATTATGAACCTTAATAATGAGCCATCCAAGGACATCAAAGCTAAAACACTAATGAAATAGCGGGGCAACCCTTGAAACACATAGAAACCGGTTTCTCAGGTTTGGTGAGTTGATTTTGCAGTGTTGTGAACTGGCCTTAAGGCCAAATTAAGGTAAACCAAATATCTCTTGGATGATTTATCAGTAATTTAAGGCTTGTACCTAACAAAAATAGCAAGGCCTTATTTAGTTTGGTGTCTTGTTTGGGCCCAGCAACTATTAGAACTCCCATAGGAATTGCTGATTTATCAAGCTATTAACCTTAGCCATATCCTTAGGCATTTGCAGGAACCAGTTTAAGCATTAAGCTTGATGCATCATAGCCTTTTAGAAATGGAAAGGAATGAATCTGGAATTGATCCTTAAATTGTAGTTGGTTCCATAAAGATCTTTTGAGACTCGAACTGGAATCATATACCTGTAGCAAGTTTCCTTGACTCGTAATCAAGAGAAACCATAATTGAGCAAAACACCTGTTACAAGACCCACAACCCGCCTTAACAAATAATACTAACCAGTGGTAGGTCCCTATCCAGAATTAATCATGCCGATATGGAGCTAGCTAAATATCAGGAGTAATATCAGGATGATGGCCTGGTCTTTTGTAGCAGTGTTGAGCCATTGTCCAATCTAGGCTGATTGAAGGCCAGACCCCTTGTAGAAATTTAAGACTGAAAGAGAAACTCATACTAAAATTAGAAGCTGAAATATGATCATGCCGTAATCAATAGGTAAGCGCAGAAACTGGATCAACATTGCTCTTGGGGGGCAGGATCCTAGAAATTTGAATTCACCTCAACTTTCACGTTGGGGAAACTGAAGGTAGTGGATCCCATTGGTCAAAAGAACCCAAAATGTTGGGGAGCTAAACAATTATTAGGCTCAAATTATCTCATTTTTTTGACGGAGATGGTTCCGGGAAATTATCTAGGATACTGCATTTTACATTCACGATTGGAATAAGACAAAATAAATAAGGTCAGATACGTCGACTTAGTGATTTATCAATGTTATTTTCAAAATCTCTACTTCCCTTTTTGGAACCTCGTCCAAATGGATTCTAAATACGAGCAGGAAGCTTTCTTTGTTGTTTCGTACTGGAATTTGTGTGAGTTCAAGCGTAGCTTACGACGGTTTGAACCTCGCATAGGCGATTTTCCGACAAATTTCTGTTTCCTTTAAAACTTTCATTCTCCTTCTCATTGAATTTCATCCAAGCGGATTCTAAATATGAGCAAACAGCCTTCTCTACTGTTCCGTATTAGAATTTATGCAAGTTCAAGCGCGGCTTACGACGGTTTGAACCTCGCATAGGCGATTTTCCGATTAATTTGTTTTCTTTAAAACTTTCGTTTTCCCTCTCATTGGAATTTCATCCAAACGAATTCTAAATACGAGCAGACAGCCCTCTCTGCTATTCCGTATTGGAATTCATGTGAGTTCAAGCGTGGCTTACAACAGTTTGAACATCGCATAGGCGATTTTCTGACAAATTTATATTTTCTTTAAAACTTTCATTTTCCCTCTTATTGAATTTCGTCCAAACGGATTCTAAATACGAGCAGGCAGCCTTTTCTACTATTCTGTATTGGAATTCGTACGAGTTCAAGCGCGGCTTATGACGGTTTGAACCTCGCATAGGTGATTTTCCGACAAATTTCTGTTTTCTTTAAAACTTTCATTTTCCCTTTCATGGAATTTCGTCCAAATGGATTCTAAATACAAGCAGGCAGCCTTCTCTGTTTTTCTGTATTGGAATTCATGCGAGTTCAAGCGCAGCTTACGACGGTTTGAACTTCATATAGATGATTTTTCAACAAATTTTTTTTTCTTTAACACTTTCATTTTCCTCCTCATGGAATTTCGTCCAAACGGATTCTAAATATGAGCAGGCAGCCTACTCTGCTGTTTCGTATTGGAATTCGTGCAAGTTCAAGCGCGACTTACGACAGTTTGAACCTCGCATAAGTGATTTTCCAACAAATTTCTGTTTTCTTTAAAACTTCCATTTTCCTTCTCATGGAATTTCGTCCAAACAAATTCCAATAAGAGCAGGCAGCCTCCTCGGCTGTTTCGTGTTTGAGTTCGGGCAAACTCACCTGCGGCTTATAACAGTTTGAGTTATGCAAGTATGATACTTTAAATCTATTTTAACCGACCCCATTCTGGAAATCAATTCTTCTGAAATCCTTTCTTCTATTCTCTGAGAGATCAAGTCTCTTAAAACCAGAACTACATAGCCTTGAATTTCCCATTGCACCAGGGAATACATAGGAGTAGGATCAAGTCCTATCAGACTATTTTCATACAAACCTATTTATTTTTATTCTATTAAGGGATCAAACAATTTTTAAAATTATCGAAATCATATACTCAGTTTAAGGGTACCGTTCTTCGGAATGGGCGAGTAGGAGGCCTAACACCTTCCTTGTTCGTAACCGAGTCCTTAACCTAGATTCTTCCTTAAGTTAGGGTTTTTCCAAATATTTTCCCTTTAAAAATAAAATTTTGTGGCAAATCCACAATCAATTAAAATTCTTTTTAAATTTTTAACGAGTTCGTCGTCTTATTGTAATTACGGTTACGACAATTTGTTAAGATTTAATTAGGATGTTGAAGATTTGAATCATAGAATAGATAGATTCTATTAGGATTGATCATTAATTTCCTGATATTAGATATTGAGAAATTCTATTTAGATTTATTTATAGTTTTCTTATATTAGTAGTTGTACAAGTATAAATAGTTTTCCTGTGAGCAATCGAACACACATCAGATATCAGAATTTCTATTAACCTTAATAAAGGTTTTTCTCTATCATGAAAGCGGTATCTTTTCTTTACTCTTGTGAAACCTTATCTTGTTAATATTCCCTATAAGGTTGGTATTCAAATTTATAAAAGCCCTCAGTTCGTGTTTCAACTCATGTGTGTTGTTTTGTGAATTAGTTACCTTATGTTTGTGGTTGGGCAAGAGATCTAAGTAGCAAGTCACGTTCTTTATAACATTGGTTGACTATTTTCTTTTATCAAGTCATTGAACCATTAAGTTTATCTTTTATATTATTTTGTAATTTTCTTATTTAACCTACGTTATGAAGATTGGATCACACCCTTGATTCATACAATAACCTTGACATTAGACCCTATTGAGCCATTACACTCAACATATATATCTTTAACGACATTACTAATTAGTCCTTATGATTTCTCATGTTACTTAACCATTGTATCTTACCATATAACATTTTATTTATAAAGACATGTATATGATGTACACACACATATGTAATGTATGTATACATACATATACATATACATACATGCATACATTCATATATGTATGATACGATCTTGTAGTATCAAAATATTTTTCATGAAACAAACGTAAGAGTTTAAAAAAATATTATTTGATATCTTCAGATGTTATACATCAATTCCTTAAAAATATCATTCCTAACTCTAAAAAATAATAAATAAAACTAAATAATAAAAGAAGCTATCAACTTTTAGAAAGTAACTAACTAAAATATAAGAGATAAAACTAATAGATAAAAGAAACTATTAGCTTCAAGAAAGTAGCTAATTAGCATATATAGTTAAAGCTAACAAATAGATAGAAACTATCCAAACTATCAACTTAATTCCTTCGAATGTCCATCGATGCATGTTATGCATCACATGTATTGTGGGTTTGACTATGTAAACTTTCATGCTATGTTGTAGGATCATATCATTCTTTCATTTTTGAAAATATACCTTGTTCTCAAGGTGTAAGTTGGTATAGGGAATTTTGGCATTATGTCTAACAATCCTATCATTCATTTCTTCTTGAAAGTACACATTATCCTTAAGATGTAAGTTGACATTGAGACTTTTGGTGTTGCACCATATGATCATATTATGTCTTCTCCCTTGAAGGTACACCTTGTTCTTAAGGTATAAGACAAGATATAAGTTGACATTGGAAACTTTGGTGTTGCGCCTTAAGATCCTACCATTCCTTTATCCTTGAAATTTCACCTTATCCTCGAGGTGCATGTTAGGATAATGATGTTACAGAACGATCTCATCCTTCAATTTTCCTCGAAGTTGCACTTTGTCCTCAAGGTGTACATCAGGATAATGGTGTTGCAAAATGATCTCATCCTTCCTTTTCCCTTGGAGCCACACTTTGTCCTCAAGCTATACGTCAGGATAATGATGTTGCAAAATGATCTCATCATTCTTGCCCCTATGAAGTTGCATCTTATCCTCAAGATGTATATAAGGATAATGATGTTGCAAAACACTCCTATCCTTCTTTTTTCCTTTTCCTTGAAGTTCCACTTTATCTACAAAGTATATGTCGAGACAATGATGTTGAAGAATAATCTCATCATTCCTTATCCCTTTAAGTTGCACTTTATCCTGAAAGTGTAATTAAGGATAATGGTGTTGCATGATAATTTCATCAATATATATATATATATATATATATATATATATATATATATATAATCTACTAGAACCTTTTTTTAAACCAAAGCATCCTACTTTTTTTCATTACTTGTAAAATAATAAGAATCCACCAAAATCACAACACCATCAAGATCCAATACTTTGAGATACCTTTCTCCTAAATTAAAATTCTCTTTACTTTAGAAAAACCCACTTTTAAAAATTTTCTTAAAGTTAAGTGTAAATAATTTATAAAAAATCTTTTAAAATAAGATAAAAACCAATACTTATTTTGAAAGGAATCCTTTTTTGTGAGATATTTGAAAATATGCCTTTCAAGAAATGTCTTTTAAGTAAACCAAAATTTAATAAAATCTTACCAAAATTCTAAAATACTAATTTTCAACGAAAATTCGTTAGAATTAAGAAAATTTTCGTAAAATCAAATAAAAATTTAAAGATTTGGGTAAAACATGGTAAAAACTCACATAATAGCTAGAATTAAAAATAGTTATTAAAATAATATTATAAATTAAGATAACCATAGTTATTATCTTGTAAGTCATTTCCAATGCAACCTTTATATTATCCTTAGTCTTTATACTACTATTTCTTAAATCATTTACAATAATATAATCTTTCATGTCAAGCCTAAAATCAATCCATACATACATACATACATACATACATACATACATACATACATATATATATATATATATATATATATATATATATATATATATATATATATATATATATATCCATCATTATCTCACACCTTAATAAACATCATTCAAATTTCTAAACTTCAACTAAATTTTGTGTGACTAAACATGCAATCCTAAGTATTAACTAGCAATTCTTAGCACATTTCATGTAAGGCATTATCACCAAATCCACAATAACATCAATCCAATACTTAGAACACAATTTCAATGCAAAGAAATATTAAAAAGAATTCAAAATCAAGTAAAAATGGAGAGGAAAACAAGCTCTAGCTATTCTTATGTATGGTACTATTCATGATAGAATAAAAGAAAAAAATAATAAACAAAAGAAGAATGGATAAAGAAAAATTCATCTTAGATGAAGAACTAAGTTATACAAAATCAAACCAAGTGATAGATTATGATTTTCTTTCAAAATTTGTGTGAAAGAAAAAAAAATTCATGTGATTTTTTTAGTAGAAGCTTCGTAAAAAATTTTTCTATTAAAATATAAATTTTTTTCATTAATATTTTTTTATAAAATTATATTTTAAAAAATTTAAATTTTTATTTATTTTATAGATGCATAACTATTATTAAAATAAAATAATTCTTTTTAAGATCCATTTATAATGTGTTTAGAAAGAGAAAAGTAAATCAAACAAATGTTTTTATTTTTTATTTGGTAATTTAATCACATAAAAAAGTTAAAATAATTTTTTATTCTAATATTATTTTTAATTTAATTTAATTTTTTCTATTTTTACTAAAAGTATGACAATTAATTTTAATTTTGATACCTTTATAACCATTCTAATAGTTTAAACATATTTTTTTTTAAAAATTTTTATTTTTTTAATTAAAAATCACAATATTAGTTATTAATTTTTACAATATTAATTTTTAAAATTTTTAATTATATTAATTTTTCAAAAATAAATCATTATTTTAATTCCTATTAAATAATAATTAATTATTTTAATTTTAAAAAATAGTTATTTTAATTTAAAAATTAATAATTAATCATTTAATGATTAAAAATAAAAAATTAACACTTTTAATTTATAATAGATTAAAATCATTGATTTTTTAATTTTTTTAACAAGATGTATAAGTTACACTATCCAATTTATTTTCATTTTAATCTTAATTTATTTAATTTTTGTAAATTAATTTTTTATTTAAAAATATTTTTTCATTAGTTCTTATTTTTTTATTTTTTATTTATTTTTAATATCATTTATTAAAAAATAATTTACATTATTTTAAATAAATAATGGAAATGATTTCCATAATTTTAAAAAATAAAAGATTAATTTATATTATATTAAAAATTATAAATAAATTTATAAAAATAAAATAAATTAGGCACTGAGTAAACCCTTCCAAAATATTACTAATTAAAATTAACTGTAGATGCATTTAGGCTTTCTCATTCCAGTATATATATATATATATATATATATATATATATATATATATATATATATATATATATATATATATATATATATATATGTCAGCAACTTTTTAAAGTTCTCTCGACGCTTCGTTCCTCTACCATGAACCTTCACACTGATTCAGCAGCACCACCGGATTCCACTACCACCAACGGCGTCACCACCACCTCAGAGGAAAACCCGTCATCCCATTCTCCGGTGCCGTTGCTTCCAATTCCTCCGCAAGAACTGCGAGTCCCAATATGGTGGCCAGAAGACGGCAAATTGAGCATGGAATGGATCGAGAACCTGATGTCATGCTTCGATTGGTGTTCTCGGAATCTCCCTCCCGTCGAGTTACCTTCGGTTCTTCCCGTCCACGTCTTCGACTCTCTCATCCTCATCGCTTCCAAGATGCTCCACAAGGAGCCCAATTGCGTCACTATAGACCCCTTTCGCCCTAGCTCCGATTCTTCCGCAGCCTCCTCCATCGTCGTTGTTGGCGACGTTCACGGCCAATTGCACGATCTGCTCTTCCTCCTCCGTGACGCCGGTTTTCCCTCCAAAGATCGGATTTTCGTCTTCAACGGCGATTACGTGGATCGCGGAGCTTGGGGCCTCGAAACATTCTTGCTCTTGTTGGCTTGGAAGGTAACTTTGTATTATTATTTATTATGGTGAAGTACAAGGTTCAGTTTTTTTTTTTTTGAAGTGTTTAAGAAAATAAAGTCTTTTTGTAATATAAAGTTCCAGTATGCTACTGTTGAGATGAGATAATCCTACTCTTTTATGCTAAAATATCTAAGTAATTTGAATAAAATAGTGTTTGTTTAATTATTTTCTATGAATGCAATTTTATTTTTTTGGCTTGGAATGCAATTCTTTTTAACTTTTCAATCACATTCTAGTTTTAATTGGTTTATGCTTTCCACGAACAATTCTCTCCGGGTTCAGTTCAAATGGTCTACTGCACTGACTTTAACACTGTACTTTGTCTTACAATTTATACTGATAGATGCTAGTAGACTACTAATTTGATAGTCTTAATCTTTTATGCTTATCTGTCTAACTAGTGTGCATAACCTAAGGTTAGTTTTATTATTTGCTAAGAAGATTTAATTGCTCAAAATAGGGTTATTTATTCTCTTACCGTCATTGAGGGATGAGGTAGTTTTTTACTTTTATGATATTTATGGTACTGTAATTGTTGTGTCAGGTATTCATGCCACATAACATATATTTGCTACGAGGGAATCATGAATCAAAATACTGTACATCGGTTTATGGTTTTGAGAAAGAAGTAATGGTAAAGTATGGTGATAAAGGTAAGCATGTCTACCGAAAATGTTTGGGATGCTTTGAAGGTCTTCCTTTGGCTTCTATTATAGCAGGGTGTGTATACACGGCTCATGGAGGACTTTTCCGCAGTGTAACGGTGACACCATCAAAGAGGTTAAAAGGAAAGAAGAACCGTAAAATTAATATTAGTCATGATAGCAAAATTCTATCTCTTGGTTCCTTGGAAGAATTGTCTAAGGCAAGACGATCAGTTTTAGATCCTCCTTGGGAAGGCCAAAACTTGATTCCTGGAGATGTTTTGTGGTCTGATCCATCAAAAACTCCTGGTCTTGCTCCAAACAAAGAAAGAGGCATTGGCTTGTTGTGGGGTCCTGATTGTACTGAAGAATTTTTGAAGAAGTACCAATTAAAGGTAACAAAACTAGTTACTTTTAATTTTATGGTGACATGTTGAATTGTTGTGATAGATTATATCAAATCTATTAAATTGGTACTCTAGGAGGTTATTTATCAGAAATTTTATGGTATCATCTTATTTTATCTATTGATGTCATGAGAGCAGGTATCCTCTTTTACCAGCTTCAGAGTTTTGCTTGATTTAACATGATTATTTAAGTGAAGTGAAAAAGACATAATTGTCATGTATTATGATTTAACATCATTATTTAAGTGAAGTGAAAAAGACATAATTGTAATGTATTGATTGAATGATATGTGGCTCTGGTCTAGAAAAAGGAATGCTAATTCTAGTGGTTAGATATTTGTATCTACCTCTTTTGAGAACTTCTCAAAAGAGGGGGGAAGATAAAAGGAGTACAACCAAAAATGTAAATCTATGTTTGTTGTTAAATCAGAAGTTGGGACCTTGGGTGGTTGGGTAATATGCTTTTATTTGGTGTACTAGGCAACTATGATACTGATTGTGACAAGACTGAAGAATAAATATTGTAAAATAAAGAAAAATTGCCTCTGGTTTAATTGATTGAATCTTGTGGACAGAAAGGAATCTAATTCTAGGGGAAAAAGAACACCAAAAGATAGATTTTGAATATATATCACCCAATTTTCTTCATTGATTTTTGAATTTTGCTGAAAGTATGTATATATTTTAAAGAAATGCTAGCAACAAACTTTTATGAACACACTCTTCAATATATTTCTTGTGATTGGTCACTTTTTTAAAAAGTCAACATTTATAATCATTTTTTAAAAATTGTTTTGAATCTTAGAAAAAGTGACTAATCACAAGAAGTGTGTTCAAAAGAATGTGTGATACAATTCTGACTACGTGGAATGAAGTGAAATGTGGAAATTGAAACTAGAATCTCTTTAGATTAGGATGCAATAAGAGCATTTTACATAAACCGTGACCTATTGGGAAGCATCAAAGTTATTCGAAAGGAACATGATCCTTGTCGCAACCTATCGGAAGAATTAACATTATCAAAAGTAATTTTTTGTCCAAGAATCAAGGGAAGTAACTAACAAAAAAAGGAGAAATTCTATTAATAGCAATTTGTCTTACAATGAGTCCCTAAGACTTATTATATAGAAAAACTTGTAGGAAACCTAACATATGCTAATTCTCATATCAATACACGTAGAACAAGATTAATTGTGTCATGACCGTGCATAAATGTTCGACGACTCTTGTTTGCACTCCTTGAGAGGCATAATCATGCAAGGGTGAAGACATGGTCATGTCATGCCCTTGCAAGCTAAAGATACCATTTCGCAACTTGACTGAAGACTTAAAAACTTGAAAAAAAACTTACCAATCTTGCAAGGTATATGTCTTTAGTAAGATTGGTAAGATTGGTAACTTTGAGAGGCATAATCATGCAAGGTAGGTAACATGTCTTTAGTTGAGCTTATCTTGAGACAATATATGTCAAACGCTATTGCATCCTCAGGACTAGCTGTATAAGTAGCTTGGATTGAAATTGTGAGTTCTAGAAGGAAATCAATTTGGTGTTCTATACCTCTTATAGGAGGTAACTTCCTTGGTAATGCTTTAGAAAGCATGTAACACATTCTTGCAATAAAGATTCAACCATACTAGATAAAGAAGAATTAAAGTCGTTAGTGAAATAAACTTCTTTATACATAAGTACAAGAACCTACTCTCTTGCTTTGAACACACTTTGACCTCTTCTTTTTAAGCAACCACATATATTCTAGTTCTTTTTTTTTTCTTTATTTTCTAAATTTTCTTTGATCTTTCTTTTTGCACTTCTTTATTTATTCTTCTTATTTACATGAGTTTCTTTATCCTCTTCTTTCTTTTCTCTCTTTTTCTTTTCTTGATTTTCAAACTTCTTCTCTCATTTTGCATTTTTTTGAAATGATTATAATAAGCCTCGAAAGGCCTCATCAGGATCGATTCCATTGTCTAGTTATCCAATATAGAGAATACCTATTATCAAAATCATCATCATGCATAACCTTTCTATCATATTGTTAAAGATGTCCTAACAAATATGTTGCATGCATAGGAGCAATATCACATAATACATTATCCTTATATTTGCCTATAGAAAATGAGATCAGGACTTGTTTACTAACCTTTATATCCCCACAATCATTCTTTCATTGCAACCTATAGGGACAGGATGTTTCTTAGTAGGTAAATTCAATTTCTCAACTAACAAGGTACTAGCAACATGTGTACAACTATCACTATTAATAATCATACATACTTTGTTTACATGACAATGGGTATAGAAAAATGCTCCATTTGCTTCAAATCACTTTCATCCTTTGGTTGAATATTCAAGGCATGTTTTATGATTAGAACATCTCCATGCATTGGTTTGACTAGCTCAACTTCACCACAATCCTCATTCTGTCATCTTTTCTTCTTGTCAACTCACATTATCCACTTCACCATTATCAAGCACAATCGTAGTTCTTGGTTTGGACATTGGGAAGCAATGTGACCAATACCTTAGCACTTAAAACAACAAATGTTAGTTGTCTTAAAAGTAGGTTTAGTTTTAGATTTACCTTTAGAAATAGGCATCACTTGATTTTTCTTAAACTTCTCCTTTGATTTGGAGCTATCCTTCTTATTGGACCAACTAGATTCAAGGTGAGCTTGAACTAGAGGAATACTTGTGAGTATTCTTGGACTTGAGTTGTCTTTCCACTTGGATAGGTTTATAAAACATATCCTCCATCTTCAATAATACTGTAGCTCAACCATATCGATTATCTTTTTCAAATCGTTAATGAATCTCATCATAATTGCTTCTAGGTCTTCTTCCACATTAGCTCTAATCATGACAACTTTCTTTTCTTTGTAGTTTTCAACCCTTATAGCAGCTTGAGTAAGGTTTTGCAATTTTTCTATGCAAGTGTAATGGTAATAACTTGACACAAATCTCTTTCTCATGGTCATTTTCATTTCTTCCCATGTTCAGATAGGTCTTTCTATATCTTCTGCTATTAAACGCAAACTCATCCCACCAAATACTAGCATAGTCAATGAAAGATATGGTTGCTAGTTTTACCTTTTTCTCTTCCACGTAGTTGTGACAATCAAATATATACTTTATCTTTCCCTTTCACTCCAAATAAGTTTCAAGTTCATTCTTTCCTTAGAATGATGGAAGTAAGTTTAATACTCTTCATTCTTGATGTTGTCTTGTGCTCCTTAAACCTTCTCTTTCTGAGTCTAGATTTTCCCCTATCTTCATCGGAATGTGGTGGTTTTTGAGAACCACTTCTACCAGTCTCACATGATACACTCCTAGAACGATCTTCCATATCGTCCAACCTCCTGTTCAACATCTTGAATTGTTTATGAATGGGCTTGATGAATAGTTTGATGTCCGTTTTGTCTTGCCTTGGTTTGCCACTCATTTTGGTGCTGTTGAAAATGAAACAAAAATTTGTCAAATTCAATAAGTCCTCACTAATCACTCCCTTGGTGTTCATTCTCAATTTTGCACTTCACTAATGTTTACACTTGAATGGGCTTTTTCTATTTTTGTTCTCACCAATTCTTGCATTTCTCCTCTCTATTCTCCTTACGAGTCCATGAAGCAAGAACTCTAACAATTTAGTTATCCAATAAATAGAAAAAAGAGACATAAGAAACCTGAAGAAAATAAAGTAGGAATACCTGAAACAAAATTAGCTACTAGAATTTAGAAACAAGAAATCAAATTTAAAAATAGAATTTAAACCAAGAGTTGGAAATATCACCACGAGTATTTCTTTTCAGTATTTTTGTTTAAAGAGAATTGTTCTCAATTCTTTTTTTGAATTTGAATTCTAACAATTTTTTTGAACTTGAATGACTTTTTTTCTAGTGATATTTTCTTTGTTATATTTTCACTCAGGCAATTTGTCAAACACTTGATAAGCAAGATAGATAATTCAACAACCTTCCCGATAAACAAGGAATTTTGTTACGATAATTTAACAAATACTTGATGGACAAGAATAAAAGTAACAACAATTGATTAGACAAATGAGCATTTTGTATGATAATTAATTGAATGCTTGCCAGATAAAAAAATCAGCATAACAAACGATGCAAACAGAATTTTGACAAGAAGACACCTTGCAAACAATATCAAGAAGACAAACAAATGACAAAGATGAAAGACAAAAATGAGATTGAGACAAATCAATCAAGGAAAACATGAAAGAATGTAAAATTGATGACTTGATTTTAAGAGTCGAAGAATGATACTATTCTGACTATGCGTGACAAAACAGAATATGGAAATTGAAACTAGAACATTTTGAAATCATGACATAACAAGAAGAACCCGAAACAAATTGTGACTTGCCGGAGCACAGAAGTTATCCAAGAGGAAAGTGACCCTTGTCAACCTGTTAGAAGAATTAATGTGATCAAATGATAGTTTTTTATCTAAGAATCAATGGAATCAACTCATGGAGATGAAAGCGTATAGGAGAAATTCCATTAATCGTAATTTATCTTAAAATGAGTTCCCAAGATTTATTAAATAGAAAAACTATCAGGAAACCTAACAAACATTATTTCTCGCATCAGTACATGTAGAACAAGACACGGCCGTGCCATGACTGTACATAAATGCCTGGTGGGTCTTGTCTGCACTCCTTGAGAGGCTCAGTCATGCAAGGGTAGAGGCAATTGTGTCATGCCCTTGATAGGGCTGTGCAAAATTGGCAGATGGCGTCTGTCTTGCATTCTGATTGAGGCAATGCTGTGCAAACTAAAGATATGACCATGCAACCTGACTGAAGATTCAAAAATTTAAAAAGAAATATTCTAAACTTGTTCCTATGCTAACATAAACCTAGTTGGAAACACAAAATAAAGAGTTTATTACTACTAATTTCCAAATTAACATAAACCTAATTGGGAAAGTAAAGAGCTTTATCAGCTAAACTATTCTTTAATGTAGCTAGTAATATTGGTCCAACTTGGCTTTGGAATTGGATTAATTTGAATCTTTTTTTGAATCTCCTTGGTTAGCTCTGGAAATACTTGTTTCATACATCTAGTCTTGCTACTAGTTATTAGCTCTTATTCCTTGTAGAGGATCTTCCTAATAGTTACTTCTGTTTGAAGGTTGCTTGTGCTCACATCAATGTGTTTCTAGCATTCCTCTTTTTTTAATAGATCCTACATGTATCTAAAACGGACTAGATCCGTAAGTAGCTTAATTAGTGATTTTAAGTTTAAATGACTTTTAGGCTTTCTATAATTATTTATCCCCCTAATTGCATGATTGGACTTTTCTAGCTTGGTTAACTTATGAAATCTATAAAACTATTATTACCCGGTAGCTAAAATATCTAACACTCAACTAATACAAATTTAAGAGTTGGCTACTGAAAATCCTTTCTTTGAATAAGTGTAAACCAATTTGATACATATGTAACATTTACCAATTTCCTTGTATTATGTTATTTGCTATAGCTAAGTACATCATGGGGTAAAAGTATCAGAGCTTTTGAAGCACAAATGCCTAAACAAAACAAATTTCTTTGTTTCTGACATGTATTCCTAATGGATCATCTAGCTTGGAACCCAGGTCCAAAATCCTGTAGCTGTATCAGGTCCAAAACAGGAAAAGAGGGGGAAAATGAGTTAGTTACAAGAGAGAGAATGTACATATGAGAGGTGGAGAGAATCATGTAGGGGGGATCATTTTTTTGCATTTTATTGGCTGGGCATGGTATTTCTTCCATAGCTGGGTGCTTGGCTCTTGTTTTTCTGTCATTCCCTTTTCAATCAGTGATAAAATCATATTCTCCCTGTTTTGACAGGGTTGGAGCCTATCAATTCCCCACTTCGATATCTGACACTAACACCTTTAAACAGTAATTTTTGGATTAAAGTAGTATAGTTTACATCAATTGTATACTTCACAAAAATACAAGCAATAATTGAATATAGAGTTATATTATTATATATGTTGATTATTTTGTACTTATATACATCACTTATTTATATAATTCTGTCCCTATATTTTAGCTTTTTATTGTGTCCCATGTCCACATGTTTGCTTCACAGCTGGAGCTTGACTTAAATGTCTAACTAGTTATGATTTAGCTTTTTATATGAGCAATCAGGTGACCACTTTAACGTTTGATCAACTACAAAATGGCTAAATGCTTTGAGTGCTTGCCTACTATTTATCTCAGTTTTGTAATATTATGTGTTTTCATGTTGCTCCTTCGTATGTGTCTATATATGATAGTTTCTTGTTTATGTTGGTTAGCATTGTTTAAGATTATTACTCATATATGGATTGTCACTTATTTTTTAATTTTCAGTTGATCATCAGGTCACATGAAGGTCCTGATGCTAGGGAAAAGAGGGATGGTTTTGATGGAATGGCTGAAGGTTACACTATTGATCATATGGTGGATTCTGGAAAGCTGGTCACCCTGTTTAGTGCTCCAGATTACCCACAATTTCAGGTTTGTTAATAATTGGCTGCACCATATGATATAACCTCCTATCCTTTGGTGGGCCATTTTGCTGCCCATGCACTGTATCTCTTTATGGGTCTAAACAGATTCTTCTGATGTTAAATTCTTTGTTTTGTATGGTGAAGAGACAGCATCATTCATATGTTGGAGGGTAAACATCTAAAAGTCACATACCTGCCAATTTCCATTCTCATTTTAAAAGATGACTTTATTTGCATGATATATATATATATATATATATATATATATATATATATATATATATGTATAAGAGGGATCAAGTTACCCAATGAATAATTTTAGTGAGTTACTCTGCCCAATAACTCTCTTAAACGATTGAATTTCATGAATCCAAGTGTTAAATTAATCGATTATACTGTATAGATTATCCATACAAAATTTTATAAAATTTTAAAAAAATTTGATGCTTCAATAAATAAATTTAAATTAACGGATAATATATCTTTTATAATATCCATTAATTTAAATTTATTTAATAAAATATCATTTTTTTTTTAAATTTTATAAAATTTTGTAAGGATAATCTATACAATGTAATTTATTAATTTAAGGGTTGAATTGATGAAATTTAATTGTTTATGAGAGTTATTGAGCTGAGGAACTCTAGCTCAAGTTATTCCGAGAGTAACTTCCGTTAAAAGTTAATCTGCTCATATCTCTTTTAAATGGTTAAATTTCTTCAATCTAATCATTACATTAATAGATTTTATAATGTAGAAATATTTATAAAATTTTATAAAATTTGAAAGAGATTTGATACTTTATTATATAATTTTATTTTAACGGATAATATACCTCTCCTAATATACATTAATTTGAATTTATTTAATGAAGCATCAATCTCTTTCAAATTTTATAAAATTTTGTAGACATAATCTATAAATAAAATCAATTAAGGGTTGGATGGATGAAATTTAACTATTTAAAAGAGATATGAGCAGAGTAACTTGATTCCTCCTCATATATATTTCACAACTAGGAATATAATGACTAGGATTCAATTAATCATTGTGGTGGAGCCTTTGCACAATGGTAAGGTTACTACATTGTGACTTAGTTGCCACAGGTTCTAGTTGTAGAAACAACATCTCTGCTTGTTGGAGCCTCACACACTAGCCTGCCCTTATATTTCTTGAAAACCATTGTTGATATTTTCATTGTATTCCCTTGTCATTTATAGACTATCTGGAAAATATAGGTTAACATGAACCTTGTATCCGTTCTTACAGGAAAACATGTGACACTGCTTTGAACATTCATATAATAGATGGTGTATATCTTGTGTTAAACTTGTTAAGTTGTTATTACTCATGGTGCTAAGAAAAAGAGTAATACTACTTTAAATAGTATACTGTTGTATTTTCTTTAAATAAATTGTGTGCGAGTGGCATCATCCTGAATATACACATTGAATTTGATATACACTATTTTAAATTGATAGTTATGTTGGAAAATGTTCAACAGAAAAAGGAATTCTGTGTTTTTTCTGATTTCTTAAAAGATTTCCTTGGCTTGCATTTTTCTTTCAGAACATCAAGGAATCATTATTAGGATTTGAATTTATGACTGACCACAAATCACTACCCACCCCTTATCAAGAGCTTGCAATTTTGTTATTTTATAAGATAGTTGTTTACACTCATATAATTAGTGTATTTAGTAATATGGTTTGATGATTGATCGCATTGGCTTTGGTTAGAAGTTGTCAAGCCACTTGAATATTTCTGGTAATCTTTATAAAGCATCAGGATGTGTAATTTGCAAGTTTAATTTCCATTGAGAAAAATTGTACAGTTGTTAACTTCGTAGTTATCAATCTCAGAAGCAGCGAGTAATGGCCAACTCCAAAAACACTAGTGGTACTGCATATAGTGGGATGACCACTATTGTGAACTTTTCTATACAGATCATATAATTCATAATACATGCATATAAATGCTAAAAAACTTGGAAAACTACTCAAAATTCATGATATATCCATGATTAACTACACAAAATCATAGGTGTAAAGCAATGTAGTGGTAAATAACAGAAAGGTCAATGGAGGCCGGAGGGTGTCCACTGTCACACAGAAAGAATAGGAAATAAAACAAGAACAGAGGTTGTCTAGTGTTTGGGATTTAGAATAAAGGCAGAACAGAGAGGGGTGGTGGGTGTTGCCAGAGAACCGCCTGACATGGGCGGCTCTGGTTGCACAAAATAGAGAGGGTGATTGAGAATGAGAAGAGAGGAAACCAGATCACTTGGATAGGGTCTCCCCCCCATCACAGACATACACACAAAAAATGGGTTTTCAAAGCCCTTTCACATGGTGGCACTATAGCACCGCAACTTACTGCTTTTTGGGTCACAATTATGGCTGTGACAGCTTGGGGGGGGGGGGGGGGGAGGGAGGGGGCAAAATGCCCCGCAAATCAATTAATAACGCTGGTAATTTATTTACCAGGATGAGTGAATTTTCTTGTGATTTGCTCTAGATAGTGCGTCTATTTTCTTTTAAGTCAGTCATGTTGGGAAGTACTAAAAAATATGGAGCTTGATCAAGCAGTTCAGGCATTTGTTAAACTCCACCGGGATGAATGGCATTCCATAAGATCTATAAGATGTCTGCAACCATGGCACTTTGGTTTGACGAACATTGTATGAACCTTGTTCTGCTAGTGGAAATAACTTAGGAGATTGAGATGTTTGATTGAAATGATTGAGTGAACCCTTTCATTATTATATTCTTGAAAGTGTATACTTGCATAACCTCTTTCCCCTCTTGTAATGAAAGTTACCTAACCTTACAATTGAATAAACATAGAAATTAAAAATAAATCAACAAACCACTGGTCAGAGCAAGTTTATGGCTAATCGTATAATCTTTATGCTTTCTTTATATGAAAATGAACTGTCTGTCATCGGTTATGATAATCTCCTTTTGCAATTTAGTCCTTTTTGTTTTAATCAATGTCAGAAGCAAGAAATGATTTATGAAATGTAATGACTAAGGTCGGAATGCAGATGAATTCAGAGAGGGGTATAAATAGACATTGCTTTGACTGTGAATATTAATAAATTTCTTTGTTAAATGGAGTTTGTTTGTTCTAAAAACTATTTTTCCTACAGGCAACAGAGGAGAGATATAACAACAGAGGTGCCTATGTTGTCCTTGAACCCCCGAATTTTGACAATCCTATATTTCATGGATTCTCAGCAGTTACCCCAAGGCCAAAGGTAACGAAATCTTACTCATCTGCACGTTAAAGAATATATGGTTGCCCATATGTCTAATGAATTTTCTAGACATTGAGGGCACTAGGATCACTTTTAATTTATATAATGGTTATGGGTTGTGTTTTTTTGAAAATGGATTTAGTTACATGATATCTTCTAAAGTTTGTAATAATAAGATCATGTTTAAAGTTGCTAATTGTATCCTTCTCCTATGGGCCAGGTGAATGCGTATTACAATTATGAAGAGGTGATAGACTCTGACGAAGAATTGGACTTGGCCTCCATGGTAACTGCCTGAAGGATTTTTGTGCAAAGAAAATGTTAAAAAGTTGTTAGATTTGTAAAATTTGTATTGTTATTTTTTTGAAATACTACTTTTTCATTATATTATAATTATTCATTGGTTACCCAACTTGTTAAGTTTGTGATATCAAAATTAAACCAACCACAAAAGTAGAAAATCAAATTAATTGACAGTTGGACAAATTTACTACTTCCCAGTCCTGTGCATGTTTTTCAATATTTTCCTCGGTGCCATCCTTATGGCAACTTAGAGTTTGAATTCTTGATGGTTGGTAAATTGTATAGGTTGTTTACAATCATGAACCAGAGAATCAAAATCATGTCTGCGAGGAAAACAATCCAAATTTGGTCGACTAATGTGGTATTGTCTGGAAATGGTTGAACATCCAAAGCGTATTACGGTGGAATACTATGTTGTACGGTGAAATTCGTTCAGTTCTTGGCATGCATTTACCATTTTGGTGATTTTAGAAGTGAAACATTACCTTGGTTTTGATAGCGTGCGGTTTTACCAAAGATGGAGCATACTCCAATTTGAATTAAAAAGCTATGGATGCTCGAATGTAGAAATTGTTATAATAACTTTAGAAGGGAAGATCTTCCATTCACTAGTTCAAAGAATCTTAATTTTGGAAGGTAATTTCTTTGCATACCACAGATTTTGAAAAATCTTAGTGGTCTCTGATAGTGAGTATTTGAATCTAGTATTTTATCAATCTGAATTTTTAATATACAATTTACATGGATTTGATTTTACATGTGCTATGTGAGTAGAGAGATTTGACTTTGCAGAATGTTGATGCAAATAGAAATGTCCATGGTTTGATTTAGATTGATTTTAAAATAAGATGAATATTACAGTTTAATATGATTCGATTTAAATAAAATTTTAAATTTAAACTAATCTAATCCAATTCAATTGAACGATTTAATTTACATTTTAGTTAGAATGAAAATTTCATTTTACCATGGTTTGATTTAGATTGATTTTAAAATAAGATGTATATTACAGTTTAATATGATTCGATTTAAATAAAATTTTTAAATTTAAACTAATCTAATCCAATTCAATTGAACGATTTAATTTACATTTGTTAGAATGAAATTTTCATTTTACCATTTTTCATTTAAAATTATTTTCTTACGGGAATCCTAAAATTTATATAATTAATTTTTTTACATTAATCTAAATCTAATAAATTTATAGATATTAAATAATAAAATATATCTTTAAATAATGAGATAATTTTAAGTATAAATTGATGAAAACATTATTATAATTTCATAAATAAAATCATACACTAAACCAGCCAATGTGGAAATTGTTACAATAACTTCTAGAAGGGAAGATCTTCCATTCATAAATTCAAAGAATCTTAATTTTGGAAGGTAATTTCCTTGCATACCGCAGATGTAGAAAAATCTTGTGGTCTGATAGTGAGTATTTGAATCTAGTATTGTATCAATCTGAATTTTTTAAATAAAATTTACATGGATTTGACTTTACATGTGCTAAGTGAGTAGAGATTTTACTTTGCAGAATGTTGATGTCCATGGTTTGATTTAGATTGATTATAAAATAATTTATGATTCAATTATAAAGATGTATATTATAATTTAATATGATTCGATTTAAATAAAACTTTAAATTTAAACTAATCTAATCCAATTCAATTGAATGATTTAATTTACATTTTAGTTAAAATTTATATAATCAAAATTTTACCAGTTTTCATTTAAAAAATTTTTCTTACAGGAACCCTAAAATTTATATAATTAAAATTTTTACATTAATCTAAATCTAATAAATTTATAAATATTAAATAATAAAATATATCATTAAATAATGAGATAAGTTTAAGTATAAAATGATGAAAACATTATTATAATTGCATAAATAAAATCTTACGTGCACTAAATCAGATCGGATTTCAAAATTAAATATGAAATCCATTCTAATCCAATAAAAAAAATTTGATATTGAAGCAAAGGCAGCAATGTTGACGCACATATAAAGGATAAAAAAGCGATCAACCGTTATAAAACCCTAGCTAATATTAACAAGGTTTCGAGAAAATCGAGTGAAAATTTTAGAGCAAATATTACTAAACTTCACACTGAACTAGTTTGGGAGTGTCAACTAATCCTATAAATCATTGTAAATGAGAACAACATGAACCTGTGAGCCTTCTCTATTCCGATTGTTCAAACGGGACACGAACAAACAACTGTCCATGCAAGGTCACCACGGCTGACGTCTGATGAGGATCAATTCTTGAGGGCAAGCTGACAACCTGGATTAATTAATACATTATATATTAGAGGAATACAAGGTAGAGTTTTAAAAATGTGCCTGCATGACTGTTTAAATATGGAAAGCAAAAGGTTTTTATTGGTAACAAATAAAACTTGTAATAAATAAAAGTGGCAACTCCATTGAAACTAGTCACAAATGATATATTAAAACAGATCTACAGAATGATTTTTCACTACTAATCAAACAAGTGGTATTTCTGCGTGAAAAAAGAATTGTGGGAAACATTTATATTAAGATAGTGTGCGAAATAAGTTATCAAGTCAAAGATCAAAACAAGCAATTTTTGAAAATGATAAGCCAGATAGAACCTTCCCATAGTAACAGAAAAAGAGAATCCACCTTCTTGAAAGGTGTCACCCCCCATGGATTATCAGAATGCTCAGGCTCACCACTTATGACCAAGCGACCAGCTGGGTCTGATTGAACACGCACCTGGTTTCAGAAAGCAGACATCATACTTAATTTAATTGCAGTTTGGAAAATTACTCTTTTAAATACGTAGCTTATTGCATCATAAGCAAAGATAACTGAATAAAGCCAAAGTTTCAACTAACAGACCATACAAACAATAAAATACTAGAAAAGGAAAATGTAAAATGGGTCAGTGAAAGCATTTTACAAGAGCTTAGCTCAGAGCCTCAGACCCCCATAACCGTCTAATTTCTACAATCCTTAATTTCATTTTTTTAAAAAAATTACATTTGTAAAGGAAAGCAACGACAACAGAGCAGCAGCAGGAAAATTTCAGTTTTCTCCAGGTGCAGGTATGTAGCTCAAAACCTGCTCATACCCTTGTTATGCGACATTTTTTTGTTGCAAGGGCATTATCATCTTTCAATGCATACAGTTCATTTTATTTATATATGAGAAGGGGGATGCCACCACAAGTATGCTTGCCAATTTACTATGGAACAGTGAAAAAAATTGTAAGCCAAAATTTCAACATAAGTATAGAACTACAGATTATTACAGAGAGAAAAAAGATAAGTGCAGCATATCACCTCTTCCCGCAGAAGGCCAGGAACTAAAGCATAAACCTCAAAACAATCCTTCTGTACACAAAGCTTTCCTTTGATGAGTAACTTTCATAATTACATATAAAGATTATATTCTATCTGAACACAAGATAAAGAAACTTACAGTTTTCTGCACGTTGATTTTTACCCAATCAGCAGGAGGTCCAATATCAATCACAGATGTATCCAATCTAGGCCGTAACACATACCAACAGAGGCAGGAAAATCAGCAAATGAACCAAAATGCCAAAGTAAACACTTCTATAGAGAGTATTATTAGCAATACATTTCATGGACTGTTTACTATACAAGTAGATTAAGAAAGCACATGCAACACACTCAGGATAAAAAGAGAAATGAAGAGACATGGGTCTTAACTGTGGTTTAGATGGTTTACTATGTGCCACTTTGACTGTGTTATCCATGTAAGACGGCTTCTTGCGTTTGTGTAAATCTGAGCCAAAGAGTTGGGGAGGGGGGGAATCCAATACTTAGAATCATTCAGCACTTGTACAGGTGAAAAATGATAGCAATAGGATGAAGGACCATACTGATGCTTTTAAGCTGCTTTTCACGCTTTTGCATAGACAAAGAATTTCTATCCTATGAAAATCAAATTACCAAGTAATTTATTTGGCAGTAAAAATGCACACAATGAGATAAAAATTAAGGAGAACATGAATCACATTGTCACAATTTAACCAGACCTTAATAATAGGATCACTAACTTCACCATTGCCAAGGAGACGCTGTGAGTGCCAACCCTGCATAGCCCGTGCAGCAGCATCTCTGCGTGCTCTGCCTGATGCTGAAGCCTGGACACACTTATCAAGGAAGGGATTATAAGACATAGGTATAATTATCACAGTAGTACTAGTTATGACAAGTAGTTCCACTTGCAAAGCCTATTAAAACTAAAGGAGGAAATCACTGCCTGTAAAGGTAGAAATTTAAACCATTTTCAAATATTATACAAGCAACTATCACACAAAAATGGACTCAGTTAATGATGCCTTAATATCAACATTTAGTCATTAATATTACTTAGGATTATAAGTACACCTTTTTCTATTGTTTGGGGAGCAGGGCGGATAAAAGTTGGAAATAGACCAATAGAACTGGAGCGGTGCATGAGAAAAACTGATTTATCTTTGTTGCAAACAATCAATATATGCACTAGTATCAATGAGATGCAGAACAATGATCAAGAACACTAGTATAACAAAGGAATTCTCTCCCTCTCCATCCAAGTATTTGAGAGACCTGGTTCTCTCCCTTCCAATTTCATTCTCCCAGTTCTCAGATAACTCCAACTAACTTCCCCTATCCCTTTTTAATTACTGAATACAAGTAGCTATTCCATTATCAACACAACTCGGTATTACTTCCCATTAACCCTTTTGATCAGGGGATCTGCTAACAGAATCATGCATAGAGACATAAATGAAGCACTTTTGGGGGAGGCATGAGACAACTCTGCATCTAATTAATTTTGTTAAGGCCGAGACAAGATTACTAAAAAACATGACAAGATTAATTTAATTCATAGAGATCATAAAATAGTCGCTTCCTTAAACAAAAACAAATATTCATACAGAATGTGTATGTCAATTTCACTTCATTACAGCTTGCATGTTAAACAACAAAATGGAGATGCCAAATGTGGTTTTCCACCATGTCCATATCTTATTTCAGAGAATGGTCTAGTGAGAAGTTCATATAGTCAGCAAAAAGAAAATAGGGCAAGTTATACTCATTGCTTGAGGTTTAATGAAATTTCACTTGATAACCTTCCTTTTTTTATCCTACACAAACCTCATTAATTTATATAACGTAAGACCAAATACCCTTCTAGATAATACAACCCCCCCCCCCCCCAACCCCCTTTTCTCTTATTTTTTATGCAGTTATATGAATCAAGGAAGGTCAAAGTAATGTCAAAAAGGGGAGTATTGAATGAAGTTTTATTAAACCTCAAGTGGTATGAATATAATTTGCTCAAGAACATATTTTCACCCAGTTGACCATTATATCATTACTCATGAAATGGCATTAAATACACAATTAAATATTACCTGAATTTCAATATTCATTGGCTCTGAATGAGAAGAAATAGGTGCATTCAGCTCCCCACCTGTTGTTTTATGCCTTTCATAGTCAAGAAGTGCCTGGAGTAGCATATCAGAAACAGCAATAATGTAGATTTTACAAGATAAAAAGTATCTCTACACAGTTTTTCAGATCATTTTCTGATATTTTTCAAATAGGTAAAATGCTAATAAAGTAAACTCATATGCCATAGGACTCTAGAACAAGGCCAGTGTTAGGATCCAATTGCAAGATATAATACTTTAGTCCCCCATGGGAAGTATGAGATTCTAATATGGAATTTATAAGGCCTTGGGCTCTCTAATTACCAATAGCTAGCTTTTATGTTCTAAAAACCAGCCATGAGCAGATTATGGCCTTTCTGTCTAACCATTCATACAAATCATCATTTGCTTCTTTTACATTTCATAATAAATAATTTTCTTTCTTTCCAAAACTATATCTTAAAAAGAAATTGAGTTAAAGTCATAGAGGTCAATTTTTCATTTCCAGCATTCATTTTTGACAAAATTTCAACCAACATTTTAGAAATGAATTGGACAATTCAGGATTGGTACAACAAGTGAGTAAATAGTTTTTGATTTTCAAACGAAATTTGAAAACAAAACTTGATGGGCTAAAATAGTTGAGTTGATTTTTAACACATTTCAAAATAGTTTTAACTCAATTCTTAGAAACAAAAAAAAAGAGGTTTCTTGATTGTTATTTTAATCTAAAAATCTTTTGTTCACAATTCTAAGTTCATCTTAACCACCACCACTACCAAATAACCATCATCACAATTACCACTAAACCACCACCAATACATCAGCATCCCCAAACCACCACTACCACTAGCATCATAAGAATAATATTAATAATTATAACAATAATAAATTTCTTTTTACTTTTGTTTTTTATTATTTTGAGATAGTTCAATTTTTGGTTATTTTTTTTCATTAATATTTTTTTCTCTGCTTTTTGTGAATTCATAGCAAAGATATAGGATAGAAAGAATTGACCCATTTTTGCAGCAACCTTTTAAAAACTAAAAATTCAAAAACTAACTAAAATTGGATTTAGTTTTTAAAAACTTCAAAACCAAAAACTAAAAATCATCCAAAACCAGACCTTAATTTTTTCACTCCCATTGAGCACCTCTTAATTATACAGTCTTACTTTTTTATTTGGTTACCAAAAATCCAATAGAAGCATCTCAAAACAAATAAGAACACAAAATCATAAAAAATTGACACATTACAATCGCTTCATATGCATGCCAATAACTTCACTCCTATGATAACAGAGAGACAGTCACTGGAAAATCATGCACAATCCAGAATAACTCTACTTTTCTTTCCTGAACCATGAAGAAGGTTCGGTGATAACACTAAGTTTTTGTAGCAGACAGTTAGTTAGGCAATATCAAAAGTTCAGTTTTATTTTAAATTCACACCATTTTGCTAGATATGCCACAGTATATCATACTAGAGTCATTTAAAAGTTTTTATTATCAATGCTGCTAAGAATTATAACCAAGAGGAATATGAAAAAGAAACATTTCACCCACGAAATTTGGGCAGATGCACATCAACTAGATCAAAATTACATTTTTGTATCCGGAGAAATAGGTCTACTTATAAGCTTTGACAGAAACAATGAGCAAGGACGGATATCCTGAAAACTATATCTGTCAAATAATTTTCTTAAAAGAAAAAGCAAAAGAGCTGAAGCCTAAAGTACACCTTATTAATCTAGAATCACCTTTTCATAAAAACCCCGAAAAGTCCATGAGACTGTGGTGCATGTCCTGCAAAAGTTGAGAACAGAGAACAATATTTTAATATATCACAAATAACCCACGTTTAGATCACCCAAATACAACCCACCCACCAAAAAAAAAAAGAAGGTAAAGAACAATTTAAAGAACATGTATTTGGGATGACGAAGAGAACAAATGTTGAAAGTCTAAAAGAGATCCATATCTTAATAATAAAAAGGATTCAACATTATGATTTCCAATCAATATGGAAATCAATCAATCATGCATAATTCAATGGAAGCATCCATCCCAGTTTGTTTTCCATCAGCACATGGAACTCAGACGGAGAAGTAAATTTCTCTTAACATGCTTGTATAAGAAAACTTTTCATTTTTAGAGCTGCAAAGAGCAAACAAATCAAGAAAGAAACTCTAAGTTGTCCTTACTTTGGAGGTTTGAAAGACTCTCCCACTTGCCGCCACAATTTACATGAGGTAACCTATTCATAAATATAACCCAATTAGGCATATGTCATGGCAACAAATAAAACAACTTCTTTGAAATAAATAAATTTAAAGCGTAGTGTAATTGAAGTTAGTTTGCCTTGAGAAATAACCTCCAACGAGTTTCACTTGCTTTAAAGTAAAAGTACATGATATTTAATTAAGAATTGAAAGCATATTGAATTGCACAGATGCAACTTACAAGAGAAGTGACAGTCAAAGTTACAAACCGTTAGATGCATCATGACAAATCATTCATTTAATTTCAAAAAATAATTTTAATCAAACAAAATTGATTTCAGGATTGTTAAAGGAACATATGGCAGGTAGGGTATCTTCATAACAATAGTTAAAGGGTGTATTTGTTTTGTGGAAATGGTTACAGAAATGCCACCAAGAAATGTAGTTTTTTCCGTCTTCGATATATTTGAAAACAGAAAATAAAGTGAAAACAGAAAATATTTATACAAACCAAAACCACCCTCAGACACCCTGCAACCATGAATATCAACATCATTGTGATAGACCCCTCAATAAAGGGAAATAAAGGCTATAATAAATAGTTAGTTAACTGTTGTAACTGACACTCAGCTGCTATAACAAATAGTTAGTTAGCTTGACAAACTAAGCCTATAAATAGAAGATAATAGGATAGAGTAAGTGTGTGGATAATTTTGAGAAGTTTGTAATTGGAGTGCACTGGGTCTCTCGAAAACTCAGAACTGGTGAGGATTACGGTAAAATTCTTCCCTAAACTCTATTTCAGTTCTGATAGGGGCTGGGACAAAATCATAGGGGTTTAGTAATAAAGATTCATTCTTTTTCATTGTTCTTGGGTACCAGTCCCTATCACATTGGAATGCAGGATGCTAGGAAATCCTTGATTTCTAGATGTACCCAATCACATTGGAATGCAGGATGCTAGGAAATCCTTGATTTCTAGATGTTGGAACGCCCATCCCTTTTTAACTATGTTATTTTCATGCTAAACATATAAAAGCTTAAACACAATGTTATTTGACAGCACAGTATCTCTCATACTGAAGTGAAATTAACCTATGCTAAATGCTTCTGAAAGTTAAAATCTCTCTCTACCCCTATATGTTTCTGTGTGAGTGACCATGAGTACGCATGTATTTGTTTACTATATTTTAATTGCACGGACTAAAAAGCCTAAATTTGGTCTTACCATTGTTGACATTTTTATAGTCCACAAAAATGAAAAACAATGAGACAAATTACATGCTAAATAAATCATATGTATGGTGACAAAAAGGCTAACCAGTAACCACTATTTGACATACTCGAAGCCTCTTATCTAATGTCTTTACTTACAATCATACATTTCATCCAAAATTGGCTACAAAAACTGGTATTGGTACCTTCAGCAAAATAGAAAAAGAAAACAGAAAAGGAATACCTTATCATAGCCACCCAATCTGGTTACAGCTCTCCATAACCTTATATTCAGCCAATCAAGTATTAGGCTAAAGTGATTATTTCAGAGTTTGGTGTATTTGTTCCATATTTAAATTCAGAAGAAAACTTAAACAAACAGGTGTGACTCACTTGAGGCAATTAAGCCCCTCTCCATAGAACTTGGGAGGTTTGAATTCCATGCTCCTCTCCCTAAAGAAAATTTCAAGCTCCTTCATAAAAGCTGACTGCTCCTCATCTGTTCCAGACTCATTGCCATCATAGGAGTGGTCAGGATCCAAAAAATACAAGTTCTTTGAGATCAAACTTCCATTATCAGCAGGGGCAACAGCAGTCTGATTTTCATTATCCTTATCCTCAATTTCTAATCTACTCTTGATTTCAGCTGGTATGCCAGCAGGAAAGGCTTGGGGTGTATTAGGCTCATCGTGACTTGAGGGTATAGAGTTGGAGTCATCATTATCACAAGTTTTACTATCAGCCACTTCACAAGCTTCAGGCTTCACCTCTACAGTTGTTTCAGCAGTATCAGCATTGCTTTGACAAAAATTAGCACCATTATTGATGCCCTTAGCACACTGAGAAACTTCTTCAGTTATGCTCTTCACATCTGACGCCTCTTCAGTTTCATTCAAAAGTTGAGCACTGTCCGTTACAGGGATCAAGTTAAGAGTATTTTCACTATTTTGGACATCATGTTGTGGAATGCACTCTGAATTGTCCTCAGGCTTTACATTTTTATCCTCTGCAGGTGCCTCTGCCTCTACCATTCCATTTTCAATACGATTGTATGGTTCCTCTACAGGCACAGGAGCAGCTAAAGCTACTTCGAATTCAACCTGTGCTTGAGATAACTGTCCCGTTTCTTCTACAGCTAAGGGCACATTCTGCCCTGCTTCCTCGTTCCCTTTTGTATCACTCATCTCCAAAAATTTAAGCACACATGAGAACACACAACAATCCTACACCAACCCATTACACAAATGAATACACATAAAATATCCTAAAAAACAGAAAAGAAAGAAACTTTATCCAAAACAATAAAAAAGGAAACGAAGAAACGCTAGAAACAAAGAATAAACCCTAGTTTTTCATCCGCCATGGCTAATCCAAAAAGAAGTTCTACAGCACTCTATACTTGCAAATTCTTGAAGCTATAAAACAAAGTCATTTCTTCTTTGTAGGCATTTAAATTGAAATGAAAAACAAAGAAAAGATCAAAAGAATGCAAGTAAGTAAGGGGGGAATTACCTATATAGAAATTCAGTGTTTAGCAGAAGATAACACAAAAATGGCAAGAGCTGAAGAGTTGAATTTGATAAACCCTCTTTCTCGAAAATTTACAATAGAAAGTAATTTACATGAGGCATTGAGCCACGGATATTTGCACTACACACGCCTGAACCTGCTGCGACAAAAACCAGTATGTGTTTTTTTCTTTTTCTTTTTATTACAACCGGAAATAAAACCGGTGCGCTTTGTACAAATATTTCTAATTCTTATTAAAAATTGAAAAAAAAGGTATAAGTGTTTTTATATTTCAAAATAATAAATTAATGTCATGTTTTTTTAATTAATACATATTTTGTAAAGTAGTAAGAGATATAATAAAAACTTTCTGTAAAGTAAAAATATGAAAAAAATAATATTTTTTCTAAGTATATCTTTGTATTAAGTTGATCTTCTATTTATTTTATTTTAATTTAATTTTTTTAACCTTATTTTTTTTGCTTTTAATTTTATAATTATTTTGCATTTTATTTTATTGTTTATTTTTTTATTTGATTCAAAATTTAGAAGATGAAAAAAAGTTTTGAGAATTAAAATAAAATATCTAAAAGATTAAAATATTAAAATAAAACAAAAATAATATTAAAATAAAATTAAAAAATAAAATATAAATTACATTCACATCTTTTCACGTTTAATAAAAAAAATTTATATCTTAATTTTTTTATTTTACATAATTTTTTTTAATTTATAAAAAAACGTAATATTATTCTGATATCTCTTTTAATTACTTAAATTATTCTGTTTTTTATATAATTATATAAATAAAAAATGTAAAAAAATTGAGACAAAATTTTATTCCTAAGTATGAATGTAATTCGTTCAAAATTAAAGTTCATAAAAAGTATTATGGGGCAAACCTAACCCAAAATAAGGGACTGTTTGTTTCTGGAAACATTTTAAATTTTCATTTTTTTCAATTTTCTTTAGGTTAGAAATATGTTTGGAATTTTGAATGTTTTGTTTTCATTTTCATTTTCTCCTTTCCTTATTCTTGTGTTATTTTGGGCTGAGCTGGCTCTTAATGGAAGACCAACAGTTCGAAGAGTTGACACAGATTTTTCTTCTGCCATAAGATATAGATGACTTTAATGCTATTCTTCTTCTGTACTGTTCCTTCTCGATGCATACATCGAACTGAACCGTAGTTGAACATTTTTCTGTTCTACTCTCTTCTTCGTAGAAATAAAACCACCAAGATTTGCGGCAGTTTTCTCAGCTTCCAAAGCATTCTTCTTGAAAGGACATCGTGGGTTTTTTTTTTTTCTGTAGTTATGTCTTGAAATTGCTCCGAAGACAACACCATTTGAAAGGGAAGTTTCTAGAAAGGCATCTTAGGATGGTCCTCACATGGTTGGTTAAGGTAGGCAACCATGAGTGTGTTCAAAAATGCAGGAAGTTGTAGGATGAGGGATGATTGCAAGTGGCCTCTCGTCATCACTCAATGGTTTTAAAAATGTCAGCAAAGGTAAAGTGAAAATGTTGCAAACGTCTTTTTTTTTTTTTTTTTTTCAAAATTTCTGAAAATGAAAATGGACAGCAAAATATATTCTCTCTATTATTTTTTGTTTTTGTTAAAAGTAAACGTAAAACAAAAATAAAGCTCTTTAACTATTCTCCGGTGACTGTGTAACTAGATAGGTTCATCTAGAAGAGAGATAGAAATAAGAACGGTGTACGGGGTCTTGTACATGTTTAAGAGAAAGAAAATAGGAAGATAGGAATAAAAGAAATAAAAAAGAAAAAATAAAAAAAAATATTTAAAAAAAAGTTAAAATCAAATAACACTTAATTTTATTTAAAAGATATTTAAAAGAAAAAATCCTAAACTCTCTAACTGTGGTAATATATATATATATATATATATATATATATTCAAAATTATAATTAAATAAATGTATTTATCTTAAAAAATATATTTATCAATTTTAGTTTTTTATAATTTTTTATCAACACAATTAACATGAATAAAATGTAAAAATATATTTTATTGAAAAGAATATTATGTTAATATAAATTTTAAAAATAAATAAAATGTAAGTATCTTATTTTATAAAAAAAAATTTAAAAATATTATTTATCAAGTTTTGATTTTAGTTGAAAAAATTTGAGTTGATCATTATTTAAAATAGGGATGGAGAAGTTAATACCTGTTTTTATTTTTAAACCGTATTTATTATATAAAATTATCTAAATATTTTTAATATTTTAAAAATATTATATAAAATTATAAAAATAATAAATTATATAAATTTTTAAAAAATAATAATTTAATAAATTATAAAAAAATAAAAAATAAAAAAAGACTAACGGAGGTGTAGGATGAATTTGCTCAATCCGAACAAGATGCGGCTTAATATTTTAATTCTGACAAGGACGAGAAACATGATACTTGTCTCCAACCCGCCAGTTGTCATGTCTATTTTTAGCACTTAGCTTTCTTTTCTATCACTTGCTATTTCGACTCTTCCAAACCCATCAACCCGCATGAAAATGTTCCTCGCTCCAGGCAATGATGATAGTTTCACACAGAGCTCAAGGGCCTCTTTCATAGATAGTTTCCAAACAAGAGAGTCTCTAACTAAGATTTGTAGGATAAAAGAAAATTCCCAAAAATAGAAAATAGAGGTGAAAAAGTGGAATCAAAAGTGCAACAATGAGGAAGCTCACTTGGTTTTGAAGGATTAATGGTTGTTTTTCTTGATTCTATAAAGTTAAGAACATCGCAAGAGAGTGGAGGTTCTAAAAATTTGAGTTTTCTTATTGCATTGGACAAAGAAAGAAGAAGTGATAAGAAAATAAAAAAAAAACACAAAAAGAGGGTTGTAAAAGATTGGAATGCATTAAAAGTATAAGCTAGTGCCTCAAGTATTTTGTTATAAAAATTATTTGTTTTTGATTACTATTATAGGCCTTTAGTTTATATATAGATAATTTAGTTTATGCTTACATAATTTTTTCCGTTCCTTTATAGTTGTACAAGGAGATTTTGAATATTTGAGTTATGTATCTTTTGAGTTATTTCTTTGATGTTCCTTGAGTTTATTTTATTTTGAATATTAGTAAGATGTGTAGTGAAGATGTCGATTTCATTTGTTGTTTCACTTACTTTTATTACTTTTGTTTTGAATGTTATATGTTGTTAAAATGCTTAAATAAACTGTCATGTTTTTTTTATTTATTTTGAATTTTAAATGATCTTTTTTAGTTTTATCACTTCATTTGAGTTTTGTCTTTCTCCTTTTTATTTATAGATAATCTATAAAATAATATGTTTTGACCACTTAACTCATCATATTTTGTTCTACTTAATACAATTACATAATTATTATTTATTTTATTTTATATCATTAGTACATTTATTATTTGTTTTAATAATTTAAAAAACAAAAAGGAAGGATTTTGGATGTTCATGCAACGTCAAAAAGCTAAAATTATGCTACTAGTTTTATGTATAAATTGCTAAGTTTGTTAACTCTTTTATTACAACTTTTTCTGAAAAATGTTATAAGTCTTTTTAATATGGTTATGAAAGATGCTATAAGAGTTGATGTGCTTTAATATGTCTATCTTCGTCTTTGATTAAAAAGTATAGTTACCGAGTTTTATATTTTGATAATAAATAAATATAATATTTAATTTTAAGTTTTAATTTTAAAAAATGAATTTGGTCTTTTTTTTTCAACTATCTATTGATTAATTTATTAAAAATTATCATTCTATGAAATACCTAACTAATTGTAAGGTTTTTTTTTTTATTTTGTTGAATAAAAAAAAAACAAGAGATCTAATAGTAAGTACTCCTTCACATTATGTAATTCATAGTAAGCTAATGAAAGTTCTAAGTTATTTTTTTTTTAAAGAAATAAGAATTTTTCTGCTACTTATAGAATAATAATTGATATATAAGTTTTTTTTATTAAATTGATAAATATAAAAATAAATAAATACAAAATTAAAACATAAAAAAATAATGGTTATTATCTTTATGTTGACCAATTTTAATTATTTATTCTTTTTGTAACATTATTTTACTTTTATTATTATTATTATTTAGTATATTTTTTATTATTTGTCATTATTGATTTTATTTTAATTAGTTGTTATACCTAAAGTATATATTGTTATATTTTTTCAATGTTATATGATTATTTTTTTTATTTATTGATATTTATTTTACTCACTAATATTTACTATTTTATTATTTTATTTATTTTTAAGTCTCTTTTTATTTATTTATTTAATTATTTTATATATCTATTATTATCATTAGTTTTTATGGATTATTAATTTTATTTTAATTAATACTATAATTATTATAAATTATCACTGTTTATTAATATCATTATTATTTATTAATATTATTATTAATTATTAATTTATTATTTTAATTATTATTAATAATATTTTAATTTTATTAGTGTTATTGTTATGATTATCATGGTTAGTTATTATTTACATGTTTATGATGGTGTTAATTAATATATTGTTACAAGTTAATTGTTGTTTTTTATATTTAATTATGATTTAATTGTAATATTTTTATAGTATTTTTTATTTTTTATTATTCATATTTTTTATTAATTATTTTATCTTCTTATTTTAATAGTTAATAGTTATGTATAGATGTTTATTTATTTAATTATTTTTTATTACACTCTTGTTTCTATTTTATTTTTTTATTGTAATTATAATTATTATTTTTGTTAGTTATTATTGTTATTTTTATCATATGTTCATTGCTTATTTTCATTTTTTGTAATTTATTTTTTATCCTTAAATTAATATAAATTTAATATAAAAATATATTTCATAAAAAATAATTTAATTTAACTATGTGTAAAAAGAATTAGATGAAAGATTGTTTTAATTTTATACTTTAATTAGGAAAATTTAAAGTGTGACAATTTGATAATTTTTTAATTTTTATTTTATAAATAATTTAACTTGATTTTATGAAAAAAAGGGTCTAAAAATTTTGTTAATCCAATTTTAAGTTAGGACATCTGAATTGTCGAAACTTGCTCTCTCATAACATTAAGTTCTTCGTTACATCGGATAATACACATGAGTTAGAATTAAATCGTTAAACCAAAACTAATTTTTATAACACTTAACTTTTATTTTAATTTATTCATTAATTCAATAAATTTTATATTTATTATTTTATTTATTTATCCAATTATTTATTTATTTATTTATTTATCCTAAAATAAATTATTTGTTCCTATTTTTTAAAAGAATAAAATAAATAATTTTAAAATTATTACTAATTTGTACACATTAGTTTAAAGTAACCATATTAGGATAAGTGTATTAGGGCTATCATGTGATTAAGTTTCCATCGACTCCTTAATCAATCCTTGTTTTCATAGACCATTTTATTATTTATTTAAAATTTTGATTTTCTAAATTTTTTTAATTTAAAATAAAATTGATGACAATTCCATTTTCTTTCAAACTTAATCTTCTTTAAATTTTTTCGCCTTCTATTGTGATCTAGGTTGTTATACATGATCTCATTTGCAGGGTATGGTTGCACTTTATTAGAGTTTTTTTTTTATACTAGTTTGCATGTTGTATTTTAAACATGATTTAAAGTAGATAGCCTTTTCCATTTTAATGCAAACACTTATATTAAAAACATTGAAATTTTCGTTTTGTATTGTTTGTTTACTACATAGGGTTATTGCTTCAATGTTAGTTTGCTTTTAGCTAAGGCTATCTTACTTGAAGAAGATGGTGGTGTTGTTGATATAGCATCTTAGACAATTTTAAAACTTTAAACTCCAGATGATAAAAGTCTTCTTTAAATGCTTCTCTTAAAGTAATCTAACAAGTTCTCAAACATAAGATGTACTGAATTATGTTTTAAATTTTCTTCAAATAACTTTTTAAACGTTTGATGTTCAAACTTTAAACTATAATATTCAACAAATTATTTTTATTACAAATAAGATGAGACTTGCATACTTAAAATAAATAACTACGCTTCATAACTTCGAACATTCTAGGTTTCAACAATATTCTTTTTTACAATAATAAATCTTTACTTATTTTATATAGCACCATGCATTAGTTTGTAAAAAGTAATATATATATATATATATATATTAAGAAACATATATTGACATGTTATTAACTACTTTCAAAAGAATACGTTATACTATATTTTGATAATAAAGTTCATTATATAATCTTTAATTTTCTAGTATGAATAATATTCAAGAAATTTTTATGTTGAAAATATTATTAGAGAAACATTATGTAACATTCATTTCTTTAAAAAAAATATAATAATAAATAAACAAAAAAATGAGAGGTTGACAACATCAAATGGAAAATCGTGAAACCATTTTTCTTACCCTCTACATTGCTTTCTTCATGTAACAACAGACTCTAGCATATGTCCAAGCAATCCTCCTGGTCAAAGGTTGTAAAAGGTTTCAAAAAATTTTATATTTGTTTCTTCCTTCCATTTATCACTTTCACTTGCTTATCTCTTGAGTGTGAATAACTTCGTTGCTCCATCGACTGATGTTAATGATTCTCATTATTACACAATAATTCTTTCTATTCTATGTATCTAGGAAGATAAATGTCCAAAATTCAAAGGCTTAAAATCCTTTTCTCCTTGTATTTTCCTCCTACGAGCATCATTGCACTGTCTTGGTAAAACCAAATCATATGAACAAAGCAAGAAGCTGATTTCACACTGAAGAAACCAAACATCACCAAAAACGCATGCACATTTTTTCTCTCTTCACCAATCCACCTTTCATCTTAGTAAATCCATAAATCCTTCTCTCTTCCATTCATGTACACAATTAGTTTCACATTTTTATTTAGTTGATTTTAAAATCCACCATCTAACATTTCCTTGACCCATTTTCCTTCTCAACTAATCTTTGTTAATTTCTCGACACAACCCATGAATATTTGGCTGCACACCAATTCAATTTTGGAGGTTATAGTGATTATACATTGGGACCAAGAGGCATAGGCGCAAGGAGTTGGGTCAATATAGAGGCAACTGAGTAAAATCAAGTTTATTTCAAGCTTTAATTTTAGGTAAGGGGAGGAGACTCAACTAGAGTGTAGGAGTAGATTTAGAGTTTTCTTGGCTTTAGAATAAAATTCTATTTACTATTTATAAATTTAAAAAATTATATTTATGTAGGTTTAAATTTAATTATTTGATTGAATGTGTGTGATTGTTGATTGAAGATTACGTTCCTTAAAAATGTAAGTATGATAAATGGATTGAAAAATAATAATAATTAAATTATATAATTAAATGAAAGTAGTATATTTATATTTTCTATAACAATCCATAAATATAGGTTTTATTTTAATTGTATGTATATATTTTGAATCCTTCTATATTTAATAATATTATGTAAATTTTAAACTTAACTTTTAAATTTATAAGTGATTGTTTGAGTTAATTTATTTTTTATTTTTAATCTTCTCATGTTATTTTATTTATTCATGTATTATTATATTGTAACGCTAAATGATTCATAAAATTATATCATGCTTGATAACGAAATGTTGATTGAAGGTTACAAACCTCATTTGGTATATTAGAAAATGCTTAATTAAATTCTAAGAAGATATTGAATTGGGAAATGAAATAATTGAACAAGAACTATGAGGTCCTATGTTTGTAGAAGAAGGCAAGACCTTTAAGTGAAATAAGGATGAGAACTAAATCGATTAATTATCATGCATCGTGTGCATAAAAAGTTTGTTTGTAAATCGTTGATGGTGGGATAATCTACAAGCCCTTATGTGAAAGCAAGTTGAAAAATCTAAGGGTCGGCTCATATAAAAGTAAACCAGAGTTTAGGGTAATGGGAATTCCAAGCCTAGGGAGTACGTGAGCTAGGTTTAAGCCTCTCAATGGCTTAGGTTACTCGTTGTAGCCAAGATTTCTCTAATCAAACTTACTCACTTCGATGAGACCCTAAAGACTATTAATGGTTTGAAATTGGATCATGGTACCCTTATTATTCCAATAAAGTGATAATGATTCAAGCCCACATGCATTATGCATATTATATAGATGATTAACTCTAGATTAGTGAGACTTAATGTGGTTTGAGACATGCTAAGTTTTAGTCTAATCTTGAGTTTTTCATCACAGAAATTTATGTAGAAGATGACAAAATAATCTCATTCATACATTGCATGTGATGATTATTTTCTTACAGTTCTTTGAGGAGATGCAATAACTTACATTAAAGTATGATCTAATGTACTACTCCTATCCTTACTTTTACTTGAATAAGGTATCTCACTCTGCTCTGTTATATTTTGTGTGTAACTACGATTTCTCAGTGAGCCTACAATGTTGATCACCCTCTTCTTGATATTGAGGTGACCGTCAATGTAGAGAATAGAAAAAAGACCTCTCACTTCATGAGCACAAGCAACGACCACAAGGTAGGAGTATCTATTTGCAGAAAGGAAGTGAACCTTGTGGTTTTCAGTTTAAATAGAGTAACTTAGTTTTATACGTACCTATATTGTCACCTTAGTCACATTTCTCTATATTACCTATTGATAAAACACCATTCTATTAATTTACCTACAAGAAATTAGTTATAATTTCAATATAATTTATGATTATTTAATTGTAATTCTATCTAATTTCCTTTCTTTTTGCAGGAATGATCACGTAAGTAAAGAATCCGAAAATAGGCAAGTTTTGGACCAAAGAGAGGGTAAAAGGAGCATAAAAAGATAAGACATATAGTGCGATAATGCCACGTCAGCCCTAAGTAGTATAACAAGACTAGACATCTAGTGCGACAATGTCACGTCAGCCCTAATAATGCAGGAAGCATCATAGTTAGCCCTATGGTGTTGTAAGATGACGTAGAATGGTCACAACGCTTAAGGAAGCTGCTAGGTCAAATTCATTCCATGGTAATGAAATCCTAATTCACGTCTATAAAAAAGGAGATTTTGCTATACTACATCACACCATCCTAGGTCCCAAAGGCTACATTGCTCTCCGAGATACAAGCGGATCACTATCGTGGAGACACAACATTCCATTCTTATCTTTCTTTCGATATCCTTTCGTAGGATCTTGGAGGTAGAGACTCTTTCGTAATGCAAATTGCAACATCCTATTACCAGTTTTGTTGGCACTAAGATTTTGTCATTCTTTTTATAGAATTAGGGTTATGGATTGTTTTGTTGGATTAGTATGATTTATTTCCCTTATCTCTCTATGTAAATCATTCCCAAATCATGAGACTTTGGTAAAACTTATAATGTAATTAATTGAACTTTTTTCCTTTTTATGAATGATTCTGTACTTTCATTCAATTGTGTTTTCTTTATTGTGCTTAATTAATTAGTGAGAATTAATCATTCTTATTAATTTATGTTAATTAGCATATAGGAAATCATAGTATTACCTAATTAACGAAACTATAAGATAATCCGAATCTATGGTTTTGGAGGATCAATCTGAATCCTTAATTTCTAATCGGTTATTAATTTAACAAGTCTAAATATTCTTTAAGCTTCTCTAGTTATATAGCTTGTATGATCTTTGGGGCGGTAACTTGAGGGAAAACATATTGCTACTGCATGATGATCATTGGGTAGTAATAGAATGAGAACGGATGGTTAGCAATTGACTTTAAATCATTTATAAGGGAGTTGAGATGAAATTGTAAAGTTATAAGAAAACCAAAGTCTCATGCCTTTTCATAATTGAAATCCTATATATGTTCTTTTATCTTTAAATTTCCTATTCTTATTTTGTTTCCTTTTTTATATTTACTTTGAATATTTCTAAACAAATTCTTTTTTAGTGAGCTCAAAAATTAGGATTTAATCATTCTTTACGATTTTTAAAATAGTTTTTGTGGAAACGATATTGAGGAATATCCCTTTCTACACCGACGGGTGCACTTGCCTATGAGTAAAACTTTGTACATATAGTAAATGCCCAACACCTATATTCTAAGAATGTTAAACTGATGTACTCTTGATAAGGATATATATATATATATATATATATATATATATATATATTTTCTATAACAAGTTCATTTATTTAGATACATGTATGATTTGAAAAATCAGATACATTATGAACGTACAATTGTTTCATAATTAATATGTACATGTAAGGAGTAATGTGCAAACCAGGTGAAAATAATGTAGGTAATCTGGAGTTTATTACACATGCTGATTACGCACAGAGAGTTGATTATGCAGTATGCTTACTTGTGGAAGAGGTTGAGAATTGGTGGATATCGTAACCGTAATTACAACAAGACGACGAATTTGCTAAATATTTTAGAGAAGAATTTAATTGATTAGTGGAGCCGCCACCAAATTTTATTTTAAGGGAAAATATTTGGAAAAATCCTAAGTTGAGGATGAGTTCTAGGTTTGGGAGTCGATTACGAATAGGAAAGGTGTTAGGCAGCCTACTTGCCCGTTCCAAAGAATGACACCCTTAAACTGAGTGTGTGATTTTGATATTTTTGAAAACTGTTTGATCCCTTTAAATAGAAAAGAAATAAATAGGTTTAGAAAATAACCTGACAGGATTTGATCCTGCTCCTACGTATTCCCTGGTGCAATGGAAAATTCGAGGCTACATAGTTCTGGTTAAGAGACTTGCTCTCTTGGAAAATCAAAGGATGATTTTAGATAAAAAATTTGATTTTTCTGGAATGGAGTTAGTGAAGATAGTGATTTTATGAAATCACGTGCTTGCAAAATCCAAATCGTCATAAGCCGTATTTGGAATCCGCACGAATTAAAATACAGTACAACAGAGAAGGCTGCTTACCCGTATTTGAATCCGTTGCTTGAATTTCAGAAAATTTAAAAACAAACGTTTTTGACGAAATTAGTGAAAACAATGATTTTCTGAAATCATGTGCTTGCAAAGTCCAAATCGTCATAAGCCATATTTGGAATCTGTACAAATTAAAATACGGTACAGTAGAGGACGCTACTTGTCCGCATTAGAATCCTTGCACAAATTTCAGAAAATTTGAAAACAGACATTTTTGGATGTAGTTAGTAAAAACAGTGATTTTCTGAAATCACATGCTTGCAAAATCCAAATCGTCGTAAGTTGTATTTGGAATCTGCACAAATTAAAATACGGTACAACAAAGAAGACTGCTTTTTCGCATTAGAACCGTTGCTCGAATTTCATAAAATTTAAAAAACAGACGCTTTTGACGAAGTTAGTAAAAACAGTGATTTTCTAAAATCACATGCTTGCAAAATCCAAATCGTCGTAAGCCGTATTTGGAATATGCACGAATTAAAATATGGTACAATAGAGAGGGTTGCTTGCCCTCATTAGAATCCGTTGCTCGAATTTCAGAAAATTTAAAAACAGACTTTTTTTGACAAAGTTAGTAAAAACAATGATTTTCTGAAATCACATGCTTGCGAAATCCAAATCATCGTAAGCCGTATTTGAAATCCATGCAAATTAAAATATGGTACAGCAGAGAAGACTGTTTTCCCGCATTAGAATCCGTTGCTCGAATTTCAGAAAATTTTAAAAAATAGACATTTTTTACGAAGTTAGTAAAAACAATGATTTTGATTTATTGAGCCTATTGGGAATGAGCTTGTCCCAAATTTAATGTAAAAGAAAAATAAATGTGGTCTTGACTTCAAAAGGAGAATTGGGTTTGAATTTAATTTCAATATTAAAAGAAGATTAGGCTTGACCCAAAATAAAAGAAACTGATTTAAAATTAAAGAAAAGAATGGGGCTTGACCCAAATTAAGGAAAATTGGATTTTTATTTTAAGATTAAAAGAATTGGACTTGACCCAAAATAAAAAAATGATTTAAAATTAAAGAAAAGAATTGGGCTTGACCCAAAATAAAAGAAAATAATTTAAAATTAAAGAAAAGAATTGGGTTTGACCCAAATTAAGGAAAATTGGATTTTGATTTCAAGTTTAAAAGAATTTGGCTTGATCTAAAATAAAAGAAAATGATTTAAAATTAAAGAAAAGAATTGGGTTTGACCCAAATTAAGAAAAATTGGATTTGATTTTAAAATAAAAAGAGGATTAGGCTTGACTTGAATTCAAAAGAAGGAATTGATTTCCAATTAATTTTTTTTTTAAAAGTTGGGCTTAACCAGATTTAAGGAAAAAATAAAGTAAAATAAATTTTAAAAATGGGAAGTGGGCTTGACCCAATATAAGAAAATGGATTTGAACTTAATTTAGATTATTAATGTTACACATTTAAAGTTTGAGTTTGATTTTAGAAGGGCCCAATTGAAGGGGTAACCATTATCATGGCCCAAAAGAGGGATTAGCAGCATAGGCCTATTCAGGAAGAATATGAAGGAATGGCCCAAGTGAAAGAGTAGCTGATGGAATTCAAAACAAAAGGCCACAGGGATCGAAACTAACCACTCTGCCATACTTTGTTGTATGATTATGATCTTGTAAAAGTGTAATTAGATGAAGGGCCAAAGTTTAATTGTCTTTTATATAAAAAACAGGCCCCAGGAAGATTCGAACTTGTGACATAGGGGTTATGGGCAGCAACCGTGACCACTGGACCAAACTTCTGGTTGTGTTTCTAACACTCCAAATTAAAGTTAAAGCATTTTCTTATAAATCTGAGAACCAGTTTTAGCCAACAGAGACAAACATAATAACTTGAGGGATCAATAATCATAGGTGAGGATCAAACGGATTTTACGTGGACGAAACAACTATATGTTTACAAAAACAGATGCTCACAAAGACCACCTCATCAACTCACCTTCTCCATTATTGGATTAAGGTTCTGCAGGAAAATGGAGCTAGGAGATTTTTGGTAAGCTAGCTACTGTGGAGGAAAGGATGCTCTGCATCAGCTCAAAACCTTGTTGATGACTAGCAGCAGGCCATTTATGCATAATAAGAATTTCAAGTATTGCATGAACTTTCTCCAGAAGCTTTGCACACTCAGAGTCATAAATACTGGCCACAATCTGCACTTGCTATTGTTTGTGCAGATATGCCCCCTTGGCACCTATCTATTAGACTAAATCTAAGGCAATTCTGTTTGCACTACTCTTGCACTATTAAGAGCTGTCAACAGATACAGAATTAGACTACCACTCCTATCAGCATTATCATTATTTTATACACATCGTTTGCCTTATTCTTATCATTCAGTTCAATCTTATGCACATCTATCATAAAACTAAACCCATTGATCCTACCTTGTCTATTCTTACTCACACTCTCACAGGTTTGCGTATATCAAGCTTGATACAAATCTTAGAACCACACACTAAGCTACTGTTACTGGATCTTTTCTGGCCATGATCTTATGCATATAGGAACCTAATTTCATTAAGCACAGACATCAATTTTTGTGAGACTTAACCATTGAGTCTAAGCCTATCCAAGGACCATTGATGTTGGAATGAAAACATTTGAATTAGCATTTGTTTATTAACCGCCACTTAGTTCCTATGCTAAAAATCAGAAATTTGTGCAAAAAAACATAATGCCTCTTGATGTATTTCACATATCAGAATTAAGTCTCAAAATTTCAAATTAGTTTATCAAACATTTGTGTAAAGAAACGAAAGGCTTCTTGATATGTTTCCTAAGCCAGGATCAGGTCTCAAGACTTCTCTCCCTAGAAATCCTTTTAGGCAACTTCATACCAAAACAAAATTGATTCTAAATTCACTTGAATCACTTATTTCTCTATTGCGAGTGCATGACTCAAATGCGATAATGCAGTGATTAATAACACAATACTCATCCTCATTTAAGATTTATTTTAATTTCAGGAACACATGGTTAGATAAAGCAATACGCATGAGCTAAAGCATACCTGAAAGTGGCTGAAGTAGAGTTTGTCTTTGCTAAGTAGAGATTTTACAAATTGATGCAGAGTTGAAACAAAATTAGCAGCATTCTTCTTCTTCTTGGTGCAGGATCACTCCGTTTCGAAGAACCAAACAGAAGAGTAGAGAAAAACTTGAGAGAGACTGAGAGAATCCGAGAGAAAATTTAGTGCGGCCGCAACGTTTTTTCTTCTTCTCCCCTTTCACCAAAATCTTGTGAGCAGAGAAGATTCAACAAGTTTTCCCGGAGTTCTTCTTTCTGAAAAACCTCCTCCTCCCAAAAATCAGCTCTCTCTGCCTTTATATCTCACTGTTTTTTCCTTTTATCTAGTGCCCCCTATTTTTCCTTTCGAAAAAAGCTTCCTTTCCTTTTTTCTTCGTTTTTAAATTTTGGCAGGTTTTCATTTTATTATTTTTTCTGATTTCTTCTTTTCCTTTTGTTTTCCTTTTCTATTTTTTTTCATTTTTTTCTATTTTCCTCATTTTTTTTTTGTTTTTTTCATTTTTTCTTCTTTTTTCTTCATTATCATGCTTATTTTTCTGTTTTTCTCTTTTAATTTCTTTTCTTCTCTTTTTTCTAACTAATTTTTGACTAACCTTACCTAATTCTAACTAATTCCTAACTAACTAAAAAAATTTACTTTTTTTTTCTTTTTTTCTTTTTCTTTTTCTTTATATATATATATATACATATTACTTGTTTTTGTTATTTCTTTTATTTTTGTTATTTCTATTTTGATTTTTCCTTTTCTCTTCTTCCTTTTTTTATTTTTTAATTTTTTTAATTTTTTTCATCTATTATTTCCTACTCTTTTTTCTTTTCTTAATCTTTTCTTTTCTTATTTGTTTATTCTTCTTTTACTTAAATTATTTACATCTATTATTGTTTATTTACGGATTAATTAAAAGAATGAGGTCTGAGACATAATTCAGTGTTCACAGTTTGCCCCTCTTTACTAATTTTCTTACCAGATAATATGAGAAACAATTTTTCTAGATTATCATGGTAGGAAATGGGTAAAGACGTGAAAAAATTATGTCCGAGGTATGAGTGCAAGCTTCATTGATAGGCAAGGTTTGAAGATGTCATGGAGATAGGGGAATTGGATGACGCTTGAAGAGTACTGGGAAAGTACCAAGTTTGAAAGAAACTTGTGAGTGTCTAATAGTTTAAATGTGGAAATGTGAATGAGCTTTGCAAGCCGTGCATAATTAACTGACGAAGTTTAAATATGCAGGGCCTAATATGGTATGCCAAAAATTAAAACACAAAGCCTGATTAGGCTAATAGAAAAGAAGGGCTTGTTAAGACAGACAAAGTAAACTGGAAAAGACCTGTTAAGACGGGCAAAATAGAACTGGCATGTTAAGACAGACAATGCAAAACTAAAAAAAATAGACATGTTAAGACAGGAATAAAATAGAATGGCCTATTAAGAAAAACAAAGTTCAATGAAAGATACCTGTTAAGACAGGCGGGGATGTAAAAAATTTAAATGTGCTAAGGTTTGAATAGACCAAAAATGCAAGAAATTAAAATGCAGTGCCTGAATAGGCTGGACAGAAATTACACGTACAATGAGGTCCTGTTGTTGACAGGAAAAATGCAAGCCTGTTAAGACAGGCGGACCAAATTTAAATGTGCAAATGAGGTCTTGTTGTTGACAGGAAAAAATGCAAATGATGTCCTGCTATTGCTGGGAATAATGCAAGTCTATTAAGACAAGCGGACAAAATTTAAACGTGTTGTTGTCCTGTTAAGACAAACAAGATGCAAATGAGGTCCTGTTATTGACAAGAAAAATGCAAGCCTGTTAAGATAAGCAGTATGCAAACCTGTTAAGATAGGTAATATGCAAATGATGTCCTGTTATTGATAGGAAAAATGCAAATGATGTCCTGCTATTGCCATGAAAAATGCAATTGATGTCTTGCTATTGCCAGGAAAAATGCAAGCCTGTTAAGACAGGCAGACATAATTTAAACATACTTAATGTCCCGTTGTTGACAGAAAAAATGCAGATGATGTCTTGTTGTTGCTAGGAACAATGCAAACCTATCAAGACAGGCAGGCAGAATTTAAACGTGCTTGATGTCCTGTTGTTGATAGGAAAAATGAAAATGATGTCCTGCTGTTGCCAGGAACGATGCAAGCTTGTTAAGATAGGCGGATAGGATTTAAACATGTTTGATGTCCTGTTGTTGATAGGAAAAATGCAAATGATGTCTTGATTTTGCCAGGAACAATGCAAGCCTGTTAAGACAAACAATTATGCAGACCTGTTAAGATAGGCAATATGCAAATGAGGTCCTATTGTTGACAGGAAAAATGCAAGCCTGTTAAGACAGGAAGACAGAATTTAAACGTGCTTAATGTCTTGTTGTTGACAGGAAAAAGAAAGAAAAAAAATGCAAACCTATTAAGACAGGCAGATAGAATTTAAACTACGGGGGGTCCTATTGTTGAAAAAAAATGCAAACCTGTTAAGACAGGTAATATGCAAATGACCTGTTAAGACAGACAATATGCAGACCTGTTAAGACAGGTAATATGGAAATGATATCCTATTGTTGACAGGAAAAATGTAAATGAAAATGACCTGTTAAGACAGGTAAAGTGAATGACCTGTTATGACAAGTAATGTAGAGATGGCTTGTTAAAACAGGCGAGAAAAATGATAAAGGACCTGTTAAGATAGGTAAAGCATAAATAGCCTGTTTAAGACAGGTAAACAAAAATGAAACGAAAATGACCTATTAAGACAGGCAAAGCAGAAATTGAAAAGACTTGTTAAGACGAGAAAAATGAAATGAAAACGACCTATAAAGACAGTTAAAGGAGAAATGGCCTGTTAAAACAGGCAAAAAAATGAAAAATACCTGTTAAGACAGGCAATGCAAAAATGAAAGAAAAGAGACCTGTTAAGACAAGCAATGCAAAAATGAAACGAAAAGGGCTTGTTAAGACAGGTAATGTAGAAGTGGCTTGTTAAGACAGGCAAACGATGAAGAATGACCTGTTAGGACAAGTATGGAAAGAAATGGCCTGTTAAGATAGGAAAAAATTATAAAAGGGATGACTTGTTAAGACAGGAAAAAATAGAATGACCTGTTAAGACAGGTATGGAAGACGATATGAGAGTATCAATAAATTCTTTGTTGGGACAATGATGTGTCCCGAAAATGTAGGTGAGGAAGGAATATAAATTCCTTTGTCAGATGTTTTGAATAACTCATTTTGAATTAATTTAAACAAATTGTTGAGTTTGCCTCAAACTTGAAGGTTTTTAAGCAATTGATAATTACTTTGTCTTGAAGAAATTTGGACAAAACTTTTGCCCCAGTTTAGAAGATTTTTGCCATTGAGGAATGCCTCAATTTGAAGGAATTTTGGCAAAGATCCTTGCCCTAGTTTTTAAGATTTCTCTTTTGAATTTTTCTTAGGCGACTATTTGCCCTAATTTGGACTTTTTCTGGGAAAACATTTGCCCCAGTTTGACTACAGAGAATTTTTTAGAAATCGGGGATTGCCCCAATTTGACTTTTCTTGGGCAAACGTTTTCCCTAGTTTGAATTTTGATTTTTACATAATCAAGGATTGTGCCAATTTGAATTTTGATTTTTAAAAAATCAAGGATTGCCCCAATTTGACTTTTTCTGGACAAACGTTTTCTCCAATTTGAATTATTTTTGAAATTGATGATTGCCTCAATTTGAATTTTTTTGGGCAAATGTTTGCCCCATTTGAATATTTGAAATTGAGGATTACCTCAATTTGAATTTTTCTAGGCAAATGTTTGCCCCAAATTGAATTTTTTTTTAAATTAAGGATTGCCTCAATTTGAATTTTTCTAGGAAAATATTTGCCCTAGTTTTGGGATTTTCAGTATTTTTTTAAAATTGGTTTAGGTAATTGACACCTAATTTTGTCATTTTTTCTTGGAAAAGGTTTGGAATGCTTGAATGATGACAAAATGTTTAACTTATCTATTACCTTTTGATGCTTGAAATGATTAAATTCCCTGAAATGAATGCATGCCATGAGATGATTTAGAAAAACTTTGTTCTACTTGATTTTTGTCATTTTTCTTTTCTCGACAACCTTATAGTTGGTATAAGGGGAATCAAGAATCAAGATGAGCTAGAATGACTCTATTTCTTGGCTTCTTGGTCAGCTTTGAAGTTTTCTTTTTTCAATATCTTTGAGACTCAATAGTGGTCAGCATTATGGAATAAGACACACTCTTTTTGTTTTGACAGCATTATGACTGGTAGGAGGATGATTCTTTGGAGATAATTGTGCCATGTTGCGATGGTTGAGGATTTATCTGATTTGTCATGACTTTTCAAAATTAATCTTTTCTTTTTACATTTTTCACATTTCTTTTTGGCATGTGCACCTACGAAACATACAAAGTGATTTTGGATAGTAAATGGGGAGATGGAGTGTCTTGCATGTGAGGTTTAGGGTAATATAGTTGGTGGGAAAGATGTAGGTTTGATTGCCCAAATGGCACCTTTCGGTGAAAATGCCAATGCTGTTTTTCATAACTTTGATTGTTACATTAATCAAATTTGAGAAATGACAAAATTTTGCCCCAGTTTTGAAATGCAACGTGCAGAAATGTTGGATTGTACTCAAATTTTTGTCATTCTTTGATTGACCTTAACTTTTTCCTGGATTTTTCCTTTGAGTTCTTAACCTAACAAGTCTTTTGTGTGCCCTAACTTTTGCCTAGGCTGCCCTTATGGTTTTTCAACCTAGCGAGCTTTTTGTTTGTGTGCCTAAACTTTTGCCTAAGCCTCCTTTAAGGGTTTTCAACCTAGCGGGCTTTTGTTTGTGTGTCCTAACTTTTGCCTAGGCCACCTTTGAGGGTTTTTGACCTAACGGGCTTTTGTTTTGATCTTGATTTTTGCTTGAATTTTTCTTGGAATTTAATCCAGTAAGACTGTTTTTTATCATCATTTTGTCCGTTTCTTTTCTTTTGGATTTTGATCCTAATTTTTCCTAGATTATTTCTTTGACTTTAATCCAGCGGGTTTCCTTTTTCTTTTCTTTTTTTGACTGGTCAAATCTTTTATTTCGTCTTACTTGGATCGTTTTGATTTTCAATTCAGTGGATCTATTTCGCATCCCTAAATTTTTCTTGGATTTGAACTTTTGATCCAACAGGATCTTTGTTCGGACAATATATTTCTTGAAAGGAGTTACCATGGAGAGTGATTTGGAATCCTTGATTGGATTTATGTTTTGCTTCTTCTGCTTCCTCATTTAATTTTTCTTTGAATTTGATTAATAAGACGTTCAAAATTATTTATTACAAAACTAGCATTGTCACCAACAGGTATTTATTATTTTGGATATAAGATGAGTGGTGAGAATAATGAAAAGAAAGGAAAATTAAAGAGGTAAAGTTAATAATGTAAAGCACATGCCCAAGCAACATGAAAAATGTAATTTTTGTATTTCTCATTGAGATTTATTACAAAAGATTGATTTTGAAAAATATGAAAATCTTGAATGATTTTTTCTCAGTATTTCAACTTGTACAAGGCACCTCGTTATGATGCCCCAATTTCTTTCAGCTAGCTGATGGGCTTTCATGATTTGACAATGGATTGTTTCCTATATTAGGAGTAAATCCCTAAAAATCCAACCATTTTGCATCAATCAGGCTTTACATTATAAACACCCAATTAGGTCCGAGGTCCCATTTTTAAAATTAATTAGTAAATAAACAGTAATTTAAATAATAAATAAAATAAATAACAAAAATGATAATAACAAAAAGGAAAAAGAAAAGAAAATGAAAAAAAGCAACAAAAAATAGGAAACAGAAAAAAATGAAGAAATGAAATAATAATATTTGAAACAAATAGATAAGAAATACAAAAAGCAAAAAAGCAGATAAACAGAAAAGCACACAAAAAAAAGATAACAGAATAATAAAAAACAGAAGGCAAAAATAAAATATATAAAAGAAAATAAAAATAAAACAAAAATATTTTAATAATAAAAATAAATGAAAAAATAAAATAATAAATAATAAAAATAATAAAAATAGAAAATAAAAACATAAAACTAAATAAAAATGAATAACTAAAAAAAATAAAAAAAAACAGAATATAAATAACTAAAAAATTGAAAAAAAAGGAAAATAAAAACAGAAAGTAATGGAAATAACAGAAAAGGAAAAAAAAGAAAGGAAAAGCAAAAAGGAAAAGGCGGAGGGGGCCGCCAAAATTTGAAAAAGGGGAAGGCCCCTGGTTTAAAAGGAAAAAAGAAAAGGAGGATCCAGAGGTCTCGGGGGAAAAATTTAAGGAAGAGAAAGCGCTCTGAAGAAAATTAAAGATTGATTCCACTTGCTGTAGACTACTAGTTCCTGGCCGATTGGATCCAATCTAGGATGAAGAGAGCTAGCACCTTGCGATTCCAGGTTAGCACCTTGCAATTTGTAAGCTCAATCCAGTATACTCCTCATCTCCTAATTTGTTCAATTCATGGTTAAACACTTGATGAAAAAAATTTGAATTCAAGATCCTGATCTTTCGATTAAAAATGGATTTGTAATTGCTATACATGTGATTGAATTGAATCAGATTACTATACAATTTTAGAAGAAGTATGTCTAAATTGAATCCAGGATTCTAATTTCTTAACTAAAACTGGATTTATAATTGCTATACACATTTCTTGAGTTGAATCAGATTAATATAGACATTAGAGACTCATTCTGATTTGGAACTAAGATCCTAACACCTTTGTCAAAGCTGGATTTAGACTAGTTATATACATTAACCTGAATTGCACCGGATTGGCATGTGAATATGAGGAGTAAGCCTCCCATACAGGACTCTGTTTCCAGGGAAAGTTTGTTCGCCAGTTTTTAGTTCTGTTTGGCTAAACCTAATTGCACCAAATCGAGATTCAAGCCAAAAATAAACACGAAAATAAAACAAAATCTGGAGTTTCTAGCTCGCATAAGAGAATGAGGTTAAGAGTAAGGGGATTCGTGGAAGTCTTTAGGGTCCTGTTTCTTTCTTTGATTATGTCATCTACAAGCATATTTAGGCGTTGATTGTGGTATCCATAATCTCTATGATAATCATGACCTGCCCTAGCCAAAATGAGTACGTTCCTGAAGAAAAAAGTATGATGTCTCTACCCCCGATTGCAGTGGAACAACTTTGGTTCTTGGTTTGAAACTAGCCTTCATTTTGATTTATTTGGTATAGTGCATATTCACGTTCAGCGGCCTCATGCATCCCGTCTACATTTCTTTGGTTAGGCCATAGTCAAACACCGTCTTGAGCTGCGATCAAAGAATCCAACTGATGTTGAAGGAAAGCTATGATTGAAATCTGCAATGTATGAGTTTAGGTCCCATTGCCACTGTTTATGCCAAGACCTGACTGGAACGAAGATCGAAGTTCAGGAAGGGTTAGTCATTGAATTCTCATCCTGACTATGATTGCCTTAACTCGAGTCAGAGTAGTACATGTTGGGCTTACCGCACAATATATACACAACATAAGATCTGCACCCTCTTAAAGGCAGCACAATGAATTCGGTTTGTAGTCACAGAGTTTGACCCTCTTCTTTAGTATGATGTAGGGTCCGAACCCAGCATGCCTTTGACACTAAATGTAAAAGCGTTCATCAGCTTGGGGACACCCGGTTATGTCGCAAACAGATTCGTCCTGACTATTCTTCAAATGCCTATTTGCTTTGTATATAGCCTCGAGGAGAGGTAAAGTGCACATAGTTTTTTAGGTTCAAGTGGTCATTGCGAGCAACGTCTATGTGAAAGGGCCCAAGGCATTCCCATATCACAAAAAAAGTCTATAAAGATTGTAAAGACTCAATTATGTCTGAGCCCCCCATTGTTAAAAATAATCAAGAAACCAATACTAATTTAAATAAATTAATAAACAGAAAACAAATACAGAAAACAAGTACAGAAAGCAGAAAAAATAGATAAATGGAAAAAACTGATAATAGAAAAAAAATACAAATAGAAAAAAGAAAGAAAGCAGAAAATAATAATAAAGAAAAAAAAAGAGAGTAAAACAAATAAACAAAAAAAGGGGGAAAAATTTAAAGAAAAAATATAAAAAAATCTGAAAAAATAAAAGAAAACAAAATTTGAAAAAAATAAAAGAAAACAAAATCTGAAAAAATAATAAAAATAAGATCTGAAATAAAAAAAATAAACAAAACCTAAAATTGAAAAAATATATAATTAATAAATGCTAATTAAAAGAGAAAAAAATAAAACAAAATGGTAAAACAGAAAAACGGATTTGTAAAAAACAGAAAAACAGATTTTTAACAATAAAAACAGAATTGAAAGAAACAAAAGGAAAAGAGGAAAAGAGAAGGGCGTAGAGGTAGATGCATGGGTTTATTTTTGGTTCTAGGGAGAGAGAAAAAGGACTTAGGGCATGCATAGGCAAGGAAGAACCCAAAAGAAAGAAGGACAGGGGTAGAGCAAGCAGCATATCCAGAACCCACGAGATCAGAGTTTAGTTTTTGGCTTCACCAGCTACCCTCATTTCGGAGCTGGAGGTTCTCACGAAAAAAGGGGGAGTGACGGAAGGATAGAGGAATTCTTCCAGCGCTGGGGATCCTGAGGAGTTTTGGCAAAAAAGATAGGTGCTTGAGGAAGCACAAGGAGAAGAAAAAGAAGTTCGCGAGCAGAAAAGAGGAGTGGGCTCTGTTTCTTGAGGTGGGAGTTGGATCTTCAGGGAGTTCTTTGGCTTTGCTGGAGGAAGCTCCTCCCAACTATCTTCTTGAACTTCTCCGGATCTTTCACCAAGAGTCCGGAAAAATCAATCGTTCTGAAGCACCAACGCCAAGATTCGAGACCAACAAGATTGGATCCGTGAAGCCAAGTTGATATATCCACCAGGTATGATCCTAATGTCCATCCATATGACCATGGCCTAAAAATATTGTTGAAATGAATCTGAATTATAAATCAATATTCTGTATTTATAAGTATTATGCACAGAAAGTCTATTAAGATAGCAACAATACTGCATCTTGTCTTTGGTGACATTGAATCATGATCATTTTAATGCTCTTGATAATCCCACCTGAAAATATTGAGCTCGATTCAAGTTGAATATTAAGGCTTAAGCAACCGGATTGTTGGTTTCGTCACAATAGAATCCATAGATCTTGGGAAGAAGCCCTCTTGGTGATAGCACTCGAATGGGTCCTATATTCTTTGCTCTTCATATAGCCTTCCAAAAAACACATCAGCCATGACCCAAGGCGCTCGTTATGTGTCTTGAACGATAAAGGAACATTTTGAAGTTTCGTGTACCTATTATAGTAGAGTCCTATATCGATCCAAGCGTCAGAGTCACCATACATTTGGTCTAAGATTGGTAGTCATCACTCATGGTTGGAACTATCAGTTTGCATGTGCCCCGTGATTAATAAAGCTTAGGTAAATTAGCTGAAGCGCTACTACATCCATCAGATTCGGCATGTTGAGGAGGATAACCTAAACAGTGTAATGGAGATCGTACAAGAATTCAGATTATTATGTTCAATATGAACTTATGAGGTTTCATGGTTCGGCCTTGACGCAGTCGCACCCCGCCATGCATACCTTGCATACCCACGTTTTTCAGGTGACCATAACACACATTCTGGTAGTACTCCTCCAAGACGCCATTACACATGCCTCGCTTATGAATGAGCCTACGTACCAATGCCTATGATGTCGAGCTAAAATGACCCAAACTTATACATATAGTGACTAAAGATGGGGTCTAGGCAGAGGCCGATGCATAAGGGAGCATACTGACCTCTATTAAAGGGGACGTCGCTGATTAACTTGGAGATTTGGCGCCCTACTCATAATAAAGTGCAGGAGCTCCTTGAACCATCGGTATTAAACGTCCCAAAAGTTTACGATATTGGAAGCATGAGGATAGTTCAGGCAAGTTATTCTAGTGAAAGCTTTATTCTCTAAATCCTAGGAGCATGCCTCGTTGTTGTAGTATAATTCTCCCAGCTCATATTAGGAAATCTTGGTCCCTTACAACGTGCATGGCCAGATCACATTCACATGTATGTACTTGTATACACCATAGCCTTGATCTAATTGCAAGATGACAATGGCGAAGTCTCTTCAATTGTTAGTGGCAAGAAATTTCTCCAACTCAGAGATCGAGTGATATCAAAAGAGGTTAGTTCCTATAGGGTGTTCCTGAGTTCCCTGTTAGTTCGAATACTCAACCACAAGAGGGTGGCTACCATGGTAGAATGACCTGGTCCTTACTTCAACAACAAACAAAAATGTTGGTAGCAATAAAGGACTCTCGCCTATGGACCAGCTCGTATTGGGCTCCACTTCATGCCAAAACCTGTCATGCAAATAGTGGACTCCAGCATATGGACTCCCAGCATATTCCAAATAATGGCCACCTTCTCCCCAATTCAAGTTCATAAATTGGGCGAATGCAATATATATATATATTATATATATATATATATTATATATATATATATATATATAAATCTGTCTATTGATTAATCTGGGTTAAGTTAAAATTTTAATTGGTAATCAGGCTCTAGGACTTTAGAAACCAAATTCATTTTAAGGGTTAAGCCTAATCTTTTTTTCAAAATTTTTGAAGTTAAATTTAATTCCTTTCGCATTCAATCCGCATTCTTTATATTGGGAATCAAGCTTTAATATGGCTCTAGCCCATTTTTCAAGTCCTCTCAATCAGCTTTTCATTGGTTCAAAACAAATCGAATCCGGGTCCTTTTCCCAATTTTAAATCAATTTCATTTAGTTTTAAATTAAGTCAAATCTCAAATCGAATTCATTTTTAAGTCAAGTTCCCCCTCTCAAAATTGAGTTTCTTTTTCCAAATCAAGTTCATTTAAATCAAGTTTAGGTCAATTTCCTAAATTCAAATTCAAGTTCTTTTTAGTTAAGAATCAAGCCCATTCCTTTTTTATTTTCGAATCAATTCAATAATTCTAAATCTCACGAAATGAACCCTAAGCACGAACTGGTACCGTTTTCTGCTGTTCGATGTTTAGGAATTCATAGGGATCCCAGTGCAGCCGTAGTTGTCTTGGACCCTGTACATATGTGGACCAAGAATCCTTTCGTAAATAATTTCGATCAAAAACTTCATATTTTGAATCCCTAAGTCTCACGTGATGAACCCTAAGCACGAACTGGTAGCTTTTTCTGCTGTTCGATATTTAGGGATTCCTAGGGATCCCAGTGCAGTCGTAGGTTTCTTGGATCCTGTGCACATGTAGACTAAGGATTCTCCTTAAAATATTTTTCAAAACATGTTCTTTTTCAAATATTCCTTTTCAAGCACCTTCGAAGGTCAAGCCTTCAAATTAAACCAGAACTACGCAAGCCTTGAGTTTTCCATCGCACCAGGGAATACGTAGGAGTAAGATAAAGTCTTGTCAGGCTATCTTCCACCTACCTATTTATTTTCATTCTATTCTAAAGGGATCAAACAGTTTTCAAATAAATCACACACTCAGTTTAAGGGTACCGTTCTTCGGAATCGGTGAGTAGGGTGCCTAACACCTTCCCTATTCGTAACCGACTTCCGAACCTAAAATCTCTTCCTCATGTTAGGGTTTTTCCAAATCTTTTTCCCTTAAATAAAAATTTGGTGACGACTCCACTTATCAAATCAAATAAATTCTATTTTAAAATTTTTAGCGAGTTCGTCGTCTCGTCGTAATTACGGTTATGACAAAGATAAACAACATGCATCATGGTCCCTGTCAGTTCTACCAGCCATCACCACAAGGTTTGCTATCCCATGTTAAGTTGCATAAGCTTCATGGAACCAGGCCTCTAATGTTGATTTTCTGTCTAGAGTGTATAAGAAAACATGAGGGGATCACTACATGAAAGAAAGGTTCCCGTTTATTGGATTCACTTGATGTCATCTTAACAAGTCTTGATAAAACAGTAACTGAGAAGCTAAGAAATCTTGGGCAAATCGGCAGGACTTGCGCTAACTCAACAAAATATGACGTGTTCATATTCATGATCAATGTTCGGATGTGGTAAATTGCTGCTACAGTGGCACAGATTCTACCTCCAATGCTGCCTTCTCAACTAGGAAAATACCATATATTAGCATCCATTGCAGGGACAAGGCCCCTTGAGAGTCATGAATATAAATTCCCTTGAGATTCATGAATATGAATTCCCCACGTCCAAAGCTCTGTACGTCGAGTGCCAAAGCCAAATAGCAAGTTGTGGGAATTCGGCACCCTATGCACGTGGGCCATTAGCAAAGTCATGCAAAAAAAAGAGACAAATTCAATTGAATGTGGGGCCTCCCACTAAACCTTATTTGAAATGAGAGAGGCCTGGATACCCCATGCATGTTGGAGGAAATTTCATGCAAAAGATGCTACTGCTCCGTCAATTGATAAGCCGCTGGGCCTAGTATTCGATTCCCGCGTTTAGCTGATGCTCCTTTTAGGATTAATTTAAGTCAAGAATTAGCAAGATAAGTGCTCAGTCCAATGGTGGGCTTGCTGACTATAATTGATAGACTGGGGACTCGAGCCCCGCATGCAATATTTTACCTCATATTTTCCCATGAACCCGCTCATGGTCATGGGCCCAGATTAGGTTGATTGTCCCCCAACTACATCATAATGCGCTTCAGAATAAAAGGGCTAAACTACAAAAAAAAAAACAAGGTGGGCCAATGCACCTCAAGTCACGCTCACAAGGTAGGCCTATACACCTTAAGTCACGCTCCTAAGCCATGCAGCCTCATGCCATAGTGGATCATGCCAAAATCCAGGCTGATGTCAATGGGCCAAATTAGGCCATGCCGTTTACAGTTTCTAATTGGACCCATAAAAAATCATGCAAAAATATCCAACCAATCTCTTTACAATTGATTTGTTTAGTTTTCAATTTGAAACCAAAATGCTTCGTTACCTAGGTCACGCCTAAATGTCAAATCATGTTAAATCAAGCCCAATTTAAATCTAAATCAAGTTTATTTTATCATTCAAATTCCTTTCCTCAAATTCAAATCAAATTCACTTTATTCTAATTTTCTTCTTCAAATTTCAAATCAAGTTCATTTTATTCCAATTCTCTTCCTCAATTTCAAATAAAATCAAGTTTAATTCTTTCCTTCAAAAATCAAATCAAGTTTAAGTTTTTTTTCTCTCTTCTTCAAATTTTCAAATCAAGTTCACTTTAGTTCAAATCAAGTTTAATTCATTTCTTCAAATTTTAAATCAAGTTCATTTCAAATCAAGTTCCATTTTTTTACATCAAGCCCAATTCTTTTTCTACTATAGCCCAACCTTTTTTTTATCTTTATTATTTTCAAATTAAATTCATTAATTTTAGGTCTCATGTAATGAACCCTAACCGCGAACTGGTGGCTTTTTTTGCTGTTCGATGTTTAGGGATTCATATAGGTCCTAGTGCAGTCGTAGTTGTCTTAGGCCCTGTGCATATATGGACTGAGAATCCCCATTTTAGAATTATCGTTTTAATGATTCCAAGTCTCATGCGATAGGCTTTAAACACGAACTGGTAGTTTTTTTATGCTGTTCTATATTTAGAGATTCATATGGATCCAGTGCAGCCGTAGTTGTCTTGGACCTTGTGCATATGTGGATGGAGAATTCCCTTTTTAGAAAATACTCTCCAAATCATCTTCCTTCTCACTCTGAAGGTCAAGCCTTCAAACTAGAACTACGTAGCCTTGAGTTTCCCATTGCACCAGGGAATATGTAGGAGCGGTATCAAGTCATGTCTGGCTATTTTCATACAAAACTATTTATTTTATTTCTGAATTAAAGGGATGCAACAGTTTTGCAAAAACATCAAAATCAAACACTCAGTTTAAGGGTACCATTCTTCGGAACGAGCGAGTAGGGTGCCTAACACCTTCCCTACTCGTAACCGATTCTCGAACCTAGATTCTTCCTCAAGTTAGGGTTTTTCTAAATATTTTCTCTTAAATAAAAATTTGGTGGCGGCTCCACTTATCAAATAAAAAAAAATTCCTTTTTTAGAATTTTAACGAGTTCGTCGTCTCGTTGTAATTACAGTTGCGACAGATGGAGACTCCGTTGAGGACTTTAGAGAGTCAAGCCCGTTTGATTGAGTGTGTGTTGTATTGATCCTTTTCCTGTTTATTTGCATGATTTATTTGTTTGTTTATCTATCTGTTATTTGTCTGTTTATTCACTGTACAACCCTAGGGTAGATGAATTTGAAATTATATACTTGTTGTGATTTCTCCAATTGCAGGTATCCCTATTATTTGTGTGCCCTCCGCACATTACATATATACATTCATCATGAGTATGGCCCTATACCCGGGTCTAAGTGCAGCCTACGATTAGAGGGATCTAGTGATGTCACTTTAGGGGTTTACGTCCTATTTGACTATCACAAAAATTCCAGTCAGAGTGCGTCCTATTTGTAATGCCCTACAACTGGTAGCTTTTTCTACTGTTGTAGCAAGCATTATGAACTGGAACATGGCTCTAGTAACCTCTTACACCTCAGGATTACTGACCACCTTCGAGAGGTTCATGCATTAAAGATCATACCCTTTAGGATAGGTGACCCACAGAGGAGGCAAGGAGGGCACACACTCCTTTCAAGATACATGACTCACACATTGCTCACAGATATTCATTCGAATAAAATCATCCGAAGTGGTAAAGGGAGGATGAAATCTGAAAGTTGGGGAGATACAAAAATTTAAGAAAGAAAATCAGACAAAAAGAAAGAAAATATAAAAATTAGGAAGAAAAATCAAATAAAAGGTATAAAATCAAGAAAAATCAAAATAGAAGGAGAAAATTCCTAGGAAAAATTAGAAAAATAATTTTTGAAAATAGTGAAAATATGGAAAGATGCAAAAAGAGAGAAAGTGGAAATTCGAAAATCTAAAGAATGCTTTTTTAGAAAAATCTTAACAAAACTAAAATATTTTTAAACAAAAACAAAGGTTTTCTAGCAAAATAAAAAAAATATCAAAAGTGGAGCCCCACCCGGGTGTAGGGCCCCACTCATGTTATGCATGTAGGACTACAATGTGCGGAAGATATGAACATTTCCCTGCAAGTGAAACACAATAGATATATACGAATCTTCTACCCTAGGGTGAGAAACATACAATTTTGAACATTATCATGAATATAAGAAATAAATAATGCGTGAATAAATAGAAAGGAATTAACATGCATTTACACACTCAATTTGAAACAGGGCTTAACTCTCTAAAGTCCCCAGTGGAGTCGCCATCTGTCGTAACCGTAATTATAATGAGACGACGGACTCGCTAAAATTTTAAAAGAAACTTTAATTCGTTTGTAGGATTTTTCTAAATCTTTTCCCTTAAATAAAAAAATTTGGTGGCGACTCCATAAACGAATTAATTTTTCTTTTAAAATTTTAGCGAGTTCGTCATCTCGTTATAATTACAGTTACAATAGTGGAGACACGCCAAGCTAAGACTGAAAACTGAAGAAATAGAAATAAATTGGAAGGTGTTCAAAGAAAAATTTATAGAGAAGTATTTTCCTGCCAATGTGAGGAACCAAAAGTAGATGGAATTTATGGAGTTGAAGTAGAAAGATATGTTTGTTGGAGAATATACCTCCAAGTTCGAAGAACTAATGCTTTTCTACCCATCTTACCAGCTTGCACCTAATGAAGAGTCAAAATGAGTGAAGTATGAGAATGACTTAAGGTTGGGGATTAAGGAGGAAATTGGACACTAAGAGACCCATGACTTCCCTACCTTGGCGAATAAGTTTCATATATTTAAAGAGAATCACCAAGCTCGACTCACTCAAACTAGAAATTATGGACCACAAAAAATTCAAAAGAGAGCTTCGAATCAAGGGAGGCCATGCTTTAACAACTACTGCTTCCAGCAAGGATCATTTTCAATTGGAGGATAATGACGATAACTCAATTATAATAATTTTCGTTTCCAAACTCTATCGACCATGAGGTGTTTCCATTATAGAGGACCTCATCGAATTAGTGGTTGTCCTTGTAGAACGATTGTCTACTACAACTGTAGAGGGGAAGGATACATCAACAAAGACTGTAATGGACAAAGGCAAGAAGGGAACAATTGAGATTACCAAAACAACAACAATAACAATCAAGGAAGAAGCAACTCTTAAAACAATGGCAACTGTAATGGTAACAGTAATAACAATACTCGCAATAACAACAACAACAATAACAATTGTTAAGGTCAACCATTCTGCGGTAATGATAACATTCAAATAAGGGAGCCCCAAGCTCAAGGAAGGGTATTAACCATCATTAATGTTGAAGCTTCTCAAGATGATAAGCTTATACAAGGTAAAATCTTTTATATGTGAAATTCCTTTATCTGTTGTATGATTTATGTGTAACACACTCGTTTATTTCTGATGAATGTGTGAAGAGGATAGGATTAAATGTGGACACATTACAATTTAATTTGTCTATTTCAACCCCTACCAATAATCCTGTGAGAACATCCCAAGTTTGTTTATATTTTTTGATAAATATTGAAGGTAGGACTTTTGGTGTGAATTTGATATGCCTACCATTAATATTTCTTTATCTTACTTTAGATATGGATTGGTTATACATAAACCATGTTGTTTTGGATTGTCATGATAAAACTATTATGTATAGGTATTTCTAATTAGAATGAATTAAGATTTCTTTCTGCTAGCCAAATTAGTGCTTCTTTAAAAGCAGGAGGTTAAGTATATGTGATTCTTTCTTCTTTGGAAGGAAACAAAAGTGTTAATATTAAAAATATTTCTATTATTTGTGAATATCCTAAAATATTTCCTCATGATATTTTTGGTTTACCTCTGAAAAGAGAAGTATAATTCTCTATAAACCTGATCCCAGGAATTGGACCTATTTAAATAAATTTTTATCAGATGTCTCCTTTAGAACTTGTTGAGTTAAAGAAACAACTAGAGGAGTTGATGAAAAAGCAATGGATTCGTCCAAACGTATCTTTGTGGGGTGCTCCTGTGGTTTTGGTGAAAAAGAAGGATGGTAGCATGAGATTATGTATAGACTATCGACAACTTAATAAGGTAACTATCAAGAATAAGTATCCATTACCTAGGATAGATGATTTAATGGATCAATTAATATGAGCAATAGTATTTTCTAAAATGGATCTAAAGTCAGGATATCATCAAATAAGAGTTAAACGTGAAGATATTCCTAAGACTGTTTTTCGAACGTGTTATAGATACTATGATTATTTTGTCATATCTTTTTGTATGACCAAGGCACTTGCAGTGTTCATGGATTACGTGAATCGAATATTTCATGATTACTTGGATAAGTTTGTGATCATCTTTATAGATAGTATTTTAATTTATTTCAAAAGTCATGAAGAACATAAAGAGCATCTACATATTGTACTACAAGTGTTGAAGGATAATAAATTGTATGCAAAGGCAGATAAAATGTGAGTTTTGGTTGGAAAAAGTGAAATTCCATGGACATGTAATCACCAAGGAAGAAATTTCAATAGATCCTACTAAGGTTGAGATTGTACTTCAATAGAAATGACCAAGGTTAGTCACTGAGATAAGGATACTATAGGAGGTTTCTTGAAGGATCTCATGTATAGATTTGTCGCTCACTCGACTAATATGGAAAGGATAACTCTTTGTGTGGATTTCCAATTGTGAGGAAAGTTTCCAAGAATTGAAGAATTGACTCACTTCTGCCCCTATTCTAATTTTGCCTAATCATGAGAAAAATTTTGAATTGTATTGTGATGTATCAAAACAAGGCTTAGGTTGCATACTGATGCAACAAGGACAAATGGTAGCTTATGCTTCAAGGTAATTACAACCACGTGAGGAGAACTATTCAACACACGACCTAGAATTGGCTGCAGTGGTTTTTTCCTTAAAGATTTGGAGAAACTTTCTATATGGTACAATGTTCAAGATCTTTAGTGATCATAAAAGTTTGAAGTATCTCTTTGATCAGAAAAAATTGAACATGAGGAAAGGAAGGTGGTTAGAATTTTTGAAAGATTATAATTTTCAGATTCTATACCACCTAGGAAAATCTAATGTCGTAACTAACGCACTAAGTCGTAAATCGCTTCATGTCACTATAATGATGGTAAAAGATATAAAGCTTATCGAGCAATTATAAGATCTCAACTTAGTAACAAAATTTCAACCAACGAGTATCATACTTGGCAGATTAACAATCACCAATGACTTCCTGAGATGATTAATGTAGAAAAATCAAAAGACCAAGACCTTCAAGACCAAGTCAATTCGTCCAACAAGAAAGGAGAATTTCATATAGAAAGTGATGAAATCGTTCGATTTAGAAATAGGATTTGTGTTCCAAAGAATAAAGAACTACACAAAATAATTCTTAAAGAAGCCCATAAAAGCAAAATAAGCATTCACCTAGGTGCTACTAAGATGTATCAAGATTTGAAGAAACTCTTTTGGTGGCTTGGAATGAAGAAAGAGATAGCCAAGTACATATCAACTTGTCTCATCTATCAAAAAGTGAAGATCGAACATCAGAAACCATTTAAAAAATTACAACCACTAGAAATTCTTGAATGGAAATGGGATAGTGTATCTATGGACTTTGTGACAGGATTATCGAGGACACCTATAAAGCACAATGCTGTAAGGATAATTGTGGATAGGCTAACAAAATTTTCTCATTTTCTACCCATTAATATGAATAGTTCGTTTGCATGGAGTACCTTTATCCATGGTATCTGATAGAGATCCAAGATTTACCTTTCAATTCTGGGGTAGCTTGCATCAAGCCTTAGGATCTTAACTTCGACCTAGTTCTGCATATCATCCTTAGACAAACGAAAAAAATAGAAAGAATGATCTAGAATTTAGAAGATTTGCTGAGAGTTTGAGTGATGGAATATCAAGGAAGTTAGGATCAATTCTTATCATTGTTGGAGTTCACCTATAATAATAGTTTCCACTCGAGTATAAGAATGACTCCCTATAAAGCTCTGTATGGAAGAAGATGTAAGGCACCATTGTGCTGGTATAAGATAGGAGAAAATTTAATATTGGGACCAAGGATGATACAAGTAATGACGAATCAAATCAAGATGATTCGGTAAAAGATGAAGATATCACAAGATAAACAAAAAAGTTATTTCGATAAGTAAAGAAAACCTCTTGAATTTCAAGAAGGTAATAACATATTTTTTAGAGTTACACTGAGCACAAGTAACAACTACAAAGCAATAGTGCCAATTTGAAGAAAGGAAGTAAATCTTGTGGTCTCTAGTTTCAATAGAGTAACTTAGTTTTGTACATACTTATCTTGTCACCTTAGTCACAGTTCTCTATATTACCTATATTCAAAGAATGTTGAATTGATATATTCATGAACATACAATTATTTTATAATTAGTACATATATATGTAAGGAATAATATGTGAATAAGATAAAAATGATATAGGTAATTTGAAGATTGTGACACATGCTGCTTCCCAATCCTGTGTCTGTTTTCAATTAGGTTTCCTTGGTACCATCCTTATGGAAGTTTAGTGTTTGAATTCTTGATGGTTGATAATTATATTTTGTTGTTTACAATCATGAAATAAAGAATCAAAATCATGTTTGAGGGAAAAAAAATCCAAATTTAGTCAACTAATTTGGTAATTGTTTGGAAATAGTTAAACATTCAAGCGTGTGGAATACTAAATGCGTTGTACAGTGAAATTTTGTTGACATGCTTGGCTTGAATTTACCATATGGATGGTTTTAGAAGTGAAACATTACCCAAGTTTTGTAGTGTGGGGCTTTATCAAAGATAAAGCATACTTGAACTTGAGTTAAAAAGTTATGGTTGGTTGAATGTAAAAATTGTTAAAATAACTTTTAAAAGGAAAAATCTTGCATTGAAAAGCTCAAAATTTTAGACAATGTTTGGTTTCAAAAAATGTTTTTTTTTTTTTATTATTTTTAATATTTTGTATAAAAAATAATTATTTTCTATTTTTACTTTTTAATACAAAATTTTGAAAATAAAAAATAAAATGAAAATAATATGATATTTTTTAAATAAAAGTAAAAACACAATGAAAATATAATGCTTTCTGAAACCAGCACCTATTGGAAGGTAGGTAATTTCCTTGTATATCTTTTTACCCTTCAGGTTTGAAAAAAATCTAATGTTCTTTGATAGAGATTATTTAAATCTAGTATTATCTCAATTTTTAAATACAATTCACATTTGGCTTGTTAGAGTGATATGTAAGTACATAATTTACTAACTTCTGGAATGTTGATGAAAGTAGAAACGTTCAATGTGATTATAAAAAATGTAATGTAGTTTAGTTTGATTAGAACAAATTTTCATTTTAGTTAGAATAAAAAATTATTTAAATTATATCCAACAATTTAATTTTATATTTTAGTTAGAATAAAAAAACTGTTATTTCTTTTATCTTTAATTAAAACTTAAATTTACAGAAAACATAAAATGTATACAATTAAAAATTGAAAAAGAACCTTTGAATTAATCCTAAACTACTAAATTGATAAATATATTAAAACAATAAAATATATCCATAAAAATTATTTACTTTTAAGCATTAAATGATGAAGGAATAATTATTATTAATTGCATAAATAAAACCATACCTAAATTAAATTAAATTAAACATTCATGCTTAAATTAATTATTGTTCCTATACAATTCAAACTATTTATAAAGCATTATAGATCACAATTTGGTTATATCTAAACAAAAAATAACAAACATTTTCTTATTTTTATTTCAAAAATAAACATGAAATTCATTTTAATCCAATTTTTTTAAATTTTTAATTTTTTGGTTCAATTTTACATTTTGCATTAATTAGTTCGATCTATGATCATTCAAATTCTTGGAAACTCCTAGGCATTTTATGTTGTTTCATCTTAAAGCGCTCCAGTTTATTCGATAGTGATGAAAAGGCAGTGGCGTTCATGCTCACATAAAGGATAAAAAGGGATCTTCAACCATTATAAAACCCTAGCTAGCTGATATTAACATGGTTAAATAGTAATGCTTGAGGAAACCGAGTGAAAATTTTATACCAAATATTACTAACACTTCGCACTGAGCTAGTCGAACTTTGCATGAGTTCGGTTTGAGGGTCAACTAATCCTATAAATCATTGTAAATGAGGACAACATGAACCCATCAGACTTCTCTATTCCGATTGTTCAAACGGGACACGAACAAACAACTGTCCATGCAAGGTCACCACGGCTGACGTCTGATGAGGATCAATTCTTGAGGGCAAGCTGACAACCTGGATTAATTAATACATTATAATTAGAGGAATACAAGGTAGAATTTTAAAAATGTGCCAGCATGGCTGTTTTGGAACAAATAAAACTTGTGATAAATAAAAGTGGAAACTTCATTGAAGCCAGTCACAATGATACAGAAAAACAGATTTACAGAATGATTGTTCACTATTTAATCAAACAAGCGGTATTTATGGGTCAAGAAAACAAAATTGTGGCAAACCTTTACCATGTATATAAATAAAGATATTGTATGTGAAATAAATAAAGATATTGTGTGCGAAATAATTTATCAAGTCAAAGATTGAAACAATAGCAATTTTTTAAAATAATAATCCAGATAGATCATTCCCATTGTATCAGAAAAAGAGAATCTACCTTTTTGAAAGGTGTTACCCCCCATGGATTATCCGAATGCTCCGGTTCACCACTTATGACCAAGCGACCAGCTGGGTCTGATTGAACACGCACCTGGTTTCAGAAAGTATACAAAAATCAAACTTAATTTAATGGCAGTTCGGTAAATTACTCTGTCAAATACATAGCTTATTGCATCAAAAGCAAAGATGACTGAATAAAGCCAAAGTATCAAGTAATAGACCTTGCTGCAAACAACAAAATACTAGAAAACGAAAATGTAAAATGGATCAGTGAAAGCACTTTATAAGAGGTTAGCGCATACCCCCATATACCAAACCCCTTAATTCCTGCAAACCTTAATTCCCTTTCAAAAAAGAATGCATTTGTAAAGCAAAGGAACGATAGCAGAGCAGCAGCAGGAAAATTTCAGTGTTCTACTCAAAGTGCAGGTATGTACTCAAGAACTGCTCATACTCTTTTATACGATATTTTGTTGTAAAGGCACTGTTCTTTGAATGCATAAAGCTCATATTATTTATATTTGAGAATGGGGATGTCACTACTAGTATGCATGCCAAATTACCATGGAACAGTGAAAAAAATTATAAGCCAAAATTTCAACAGAAGTACAGAACTACAAATTATTAGAGAGAAAAATGATAAATGCAGCATATCACCTCTTCCCGCAGAAGGCCAGGAACTAAAGCATAGACCTCGAAACAATCCTTCTGTACACAAAGCTTTCATTTGATGAGTAACTTACATAATTACATTTACAGGTTATATTCTATCTGAACACAAGATAATGAAACTTACAGTTTTTTGCACATTGATTTTTACCCAATCAGCAGGAGGTCCAATATCAACCACAGATGTATCCAATCTAGGCCACCAAACATACCAACAGAGCCAGGCAAATCAGCAAATGAACCAAAATGCCAAAGTAAACAATTCTATCAAGGGTATAAATTAGCAATACATATCATGGACTGTTAACTGTACAAATAGATTAAGAAAGCATGTGCAACACACTCAGATAAAAGAGAAATGAAATGACATGGGTCTTAACTGTGGTTTAGATGGTTTACTATGTCCCACTTTGACTGCATTATCCATGTAAGACGGCTTCTTACGCTTAAGTAAATCTGAGCCAAAAAGTTGGGAGGGGGGGAGTCCAATAGTTAGAATGATTCAGCAATTGTACAAGTTAAAAATGATAGCAATAGGATAAAGGACCATACTGATGCTTTTAAGCTGCTTTTCACGCTTTTGCATAGACAAAGAATTCCTATCCTATGAAAATCAAAGCTGTTTTTTACACTTTTGCATACAATGAGATAAAATTAAGGAGAACATGAATCACATTGTCACAATTTAACCAGACCTTAATAATAGGATCACTAACTTCGCCATTGCCAAGGAGACGCTGTGAATGCCAACCTTGCATAGCCCGTGCCGCAGCATCTCTCCGTGCTCTACCTGATGCTGAAGCCTGGACACACTTAACAGGCAAGGGATTATAAGACACAAGTATAATTATCACAGTATAACCAGTTATGACAAATAGTTCCACTTGCAAAGCCTATTGAAACTAAAGGAGGAAATTTATTAACTTGCAAGGTAGAAATTCAAACCATTTTCAAATATTATTCAAGCAAATTTCATACAAAAATGGACTCAGTTAATGATGTCTTAAAACCAACATGTAGTCATTAATATTACTTTCCTATGGTTACAAGTACACCTTTCTCTATTGTTTCAGTAGCAGGGCAGATAAAAATTGGAAATAGACCAATAGAACTGGAGTGGTGTATGAGAAAAAGTGATTAATCTTTATTGCAAACAATCAATATTTGCACTAGTATCGATGAGATAAAGAACCAAGATCAAGAACACTAGTACAACAAAGGAATTGTCTCCCTCTCCACCCACGTATTTGAGAGACCTGGATCTCTCCATTCCAATTTCCTTCTCCCAGTTCTCAGATGACTCCAACTAACTTCCCCTATCCCCTTTTCATCACTGACAACAAGTAATTATTCCATTATCAACACAATTGGCTCCTACTTCCCCCTTAACCCTCTCGTTCTATCTAACTTACTTAGACCCTTTTAATCACAGGGTCCGCTAACATAATCATGACTAGAGACATAAATGATGCACTTTTGGAGGGAGGCATGAGACAGCTCTACATGAGTTAATTTTTTTAAGGCAGAGACTCCAAGATAATAATGCTACTTCCCTTCAGAACAATCTTCAACTGATCATTAGAAGTGACACAAATTTACAACTAAACATGACAAGATTAATTCAATTTATAGACATCATAAAATAGACTCCTCCTTAAACCAAAACAATTTACTTTCAGAGAGAATATGTGTGTCAATTTCACTTCATTACAGCTTGCATGTTAAATAACAAAATGGATATGTCAAATGTGGTTTTCCAACAGGTCATATCTTATTTCAGAGAATGGTCTAGTCGGAAGTTCATAAAGTCAACAAAGAAAATAGGACAAATTATACTCACACCCATGAAGTTTAATGAAATTTCACTTGATAGCCCTCCTTTTTTTGATCCTACAGAAACCTCCTTAATTCATATAACACCCCACCAAATATCCTTCTTGATAATACAACCCCCCCCCCCTCCCTCCACCACCCCCACCAATTTTTAATGCAGTTATACAAATCAAGGGAGGTCAAAGGGATGTCAAAATGTGGAGCAGTATAGAGTGAAATTTTATTAAATCTCAAGGGACACGAATGTAATTTGCTCAAGAAAACATTTTCACCCAGTTGGGCAATATATTATTTCTCATGAAATGATATCAAATACACAATTAAATATTACCTGATTTTCAATATTCATTGGCTCTGAATGAGAAGTAATAGGTGTATTTAGCACACCACCTTTTGTTTTATGCCTTTCATAGTCAAGAAGTGCCTGGAGTAGCAAATCAGAAACAGCAATGTACAATTTAAAGATGACTAAGTATATAGTTCTACACAATTTTTGAGATCATTTTCTGACATTTTTCAAATAGGTAAAATGCTAATTACATAACCCATATGTCATAGAACTCAGGAAAAAGGATGATGTTAGAATCCAATTGTAAGGTATGAGACTTGGGTCCCACATTTGGAAGTATGTGATTCTAACATGGGTTTATAAGGCCTTGAGTTCTCCAACTACAACATTTAGTTTCTGTAATGTAATTCTCCTAAGGTTCTTATCAATTGGCATCAGAACTTTCCACCATGCCTCTCAGCTGCAAACAAGTGGTGCAGGTGGCTATGCCAGCATTCCAGGGTTCATGCAAGAATAGTCAAATGGGCTAGTGAACAACCAACCAAGCGCCAAGGCTGCAAAGCATGGTGGGATGTTATGATTCAATTGCAAGGTACAGCAGTTTTGTCCCACTTTGAAAGTATGGGATTCTAGTGTGGGATTTACAAGACCTTGGGCTCTACAAATACAATAGTTAGTTTTTGCTGTGTGGTTCTCCCGTGGTTCTCATCGTTAAACAATAGATAATTGTGAGCAACAGATAATGTACCCAGTGTACAGGTTAGAAGTGAGTAGGGAAAAAAGGAACGTAGAAAACATTAGACAATTTTTGGGAAAGTACAGTAGTAAAGTCCCTAGTAGGTATATTAAATTGATTAGAATGCTTTGTCTGTGTGGGATTAATAAACACCAATGACCAGAAAAGCTTGTTATTGGCAGTAGTTAAGAACCCAATAACACCATCCAGCAACTTCTTAAAGAATGCAATTTTTAATCAGTGGTAGTTGATAACAAGAAATCGATTTTACCCATCTAACAATATAAGTGGCATATCAACTAAGAGAAGCAGCATTTTATGGAAGAAGCATCTGGTCTGGACAGTGGGATATTACATAAATGGTCAAAATTAAAGCATATAGTCATTTGCCAATTATGCCCTTTCTTACTAACCATTCATACAAATCATCATTTGCTTCATGTACAATTCACAATAAACTATTTTCTCCCTTTAAAAAAACTATATCTTGAAAAGAAATTAAGTTAAAGTCATAGAGATCAATTTTGTTTCTAGCATTTTATTTTTTAGACAAAGTTTCAACAGACAGATTTTAGAAAAGAATAGGACAACTCAAGATTGATACTAATAATTCTGTTATTTAATTTTCACTCCAATGGAACACCCCTTAATTATATGGTATTACTTTTTTATTTGGTCACATAAAAGCAAACAGAAACATCTCCATATAAATAAGAACCAAAAACATCATAAAAAATTGACACATCGCAATCTCTTTATATGCATGCCAAAATCTTCACTCCTATGATAACAGAGGGACAGCCAATGGAAAATAATGCACAACCCAGAATAATTCTACTTTTCTTTCCTGAACCATGAAGAGGTTTGGTGATAACACCAAGGTTTTGTAGCAGACAATATGTTCAGCAATAGCAAAAGTTCAGTTTTATTTTAAATTGGTACCATGCTGCTATACATGCCACAGTATATCATTCTAGAGTCATTTAAAAGTTTTTATTATGAATGCTGCTAAGAATTAAAACCAAGAGGAATATGAAGCAGAAATACAATGATAAAGATGCAGGTTACAGCATAAAACCTGAGATAGTTTCTCCTATAATGTCATATAACTTTATTCATACCAAGTAGGAAAAGTACGACATAAAATTTCGACCAAGAAATTTGGGCAAATGCACATCATCTAGATCAAAATTACTTTTTTGTGTCCAAAGAAATAGGTCTACTTAGAAGCTTTACAGAAACAATGAGCAAGCACAGATATTTCAAAAATTATATTTGTCAAATAATTTTCATTAAAGAAAAAGCAAAAAGCTGAAGCCTAAAGTACACCTTATTAATCTAGAATCACCTTTTCATAAAAACCCCGAAAAGTCCATGAAACTGTGGTGCATGTCCTGCAAAAATTGAGAATAGAGAGCATTAGTTTAACATATCATAAATAACCCAAGTTTACATCACCCATGTACCCCCCAAATAAATAAAAAAAAAGAATAGAAGGTAAAGAACAATTTAAAAAACACACATTTGGGAGGTGAAGAGAACAGATGTTGAAAGTCTAAAAGAGATCGATATTTTAATAACGAAAAGAGCATCAACATTATGATTTCCAATCAATATGGAAAATTGGAAATAAATCAATCATGCATAATCCAATGGAAGCATCCATCCCAGTTTGTTTTCCATCAGCACAAACTCATGGAAAATTCAATTTCTCTTAACATCTTTTCCAATGCAAAATATAATTGCTTAACAGCATCCTCATAACATAGATAGAATACACATAACAAATTTAATATTAAATAACCTAATGAGAAACTAAGCAAAAACAAATGTAACATGTTTGTATAAAAAAGCTTTTCATTTTCAGAGCCACAAACAAGATCAAGACAAGAAACCATAAGTTGTTCCTTACTTTGGAGGTTTGAAAGACTCTCCCACTTGCCGCCACAATTTACATGAGGTAACCTATTCATAAATATAACCCAATTAGGCATATGTTATGGCAACCATGGAAACAACTTTGAAATAAACAAACTTAAAGCTTAGTGTAATTGATGTTAGTTTGCCTAGAGAAACAACCTCCAAAGAGTTTCACATGCTTAAAAGTAAAATTACATGATATTTAACTAAGAATTGAAAATGCAAATTCTTGCGCAGGTGCAACTTAAAAGAGAAGCAACAGCCAGAGTTATAAACCATACATGCATCACAACCAATTATTTATTTTATTTTCAAAACAAAATAATTTTAAAGAAATAAAATAGATTTTAGGACTGTTAAGGGAACATTTGGCTGGTAGGTATCTTCATAACAATAATTAAGTGTGTACTTGGTTCGTGGAAATGATAATAAGAATGCCACCAAAAAATGTAGTTTTCACCATCTACTATACAAATATTTGAAAATAGGAATATATGTGAAAGCAAGATGAAGTTTTTGTAATTATAAGTGAAAACAGAAAATATTTACACAAACCAAAAGCACCCTCATATACCCTGCTATCATGAATGCCAACATCATTGGAATGCAGGATGTTTGGAAATCCTTGATTTCAAGATGTTGTAACCCCCATCCCTTTTTAGCTATGTTTATTTTCATGTCATACATATAGAGCTTAAGCACGATGTTATTGGATAACATTGTACTCACATACTGAAGTGAGATTAACCCATGCTAAATGCTTTCTAGAGGTTAAAATCTCTCTCTACCCCTATATGTTAGTGTGTGTGTGACCAAGCATGCATGGTTACTTTATTTTACTTGCACTGGCTAAAAAGCCTAGATTTGGTCTTACCACTGTTGACATTTTTATAGTCCACAAAAATGAAAAATAGTGGAACAACTTACACGTTAAACAAATCATATGGATTGTGTCAAAGAGCATTATCAGTAACCATTATTTGGAATTACTAAAGACCTCTAATCTAATGTCTTTACTTATGATCATACATTTCATCCAAAATCGGCTACAAAAACTGGTCTTAGTGCTTTAGCAAAACAGAAAAAGAACAGGGAAAAGGAATACCTTATCATAGCCACCCAATCTGGTTACAGCTCTCCATAACCTTATATTCAACCAATCAAGTATTAGGCTAAAGTGACTGTTTCAGAGTTTGGTGTATTTGTTCCATATTTAAATACAGAAGAATGCCAAAATAAACAGGTATAACTCACTTAAGGCAATTAAGCCCCTCTCCATAGAACTTGGGAGGTTTGAACTCCATGCTCCTCTCCCTAAAGAAAATTTCAAGCTCCTTCATAAAAGCCGACTGCTCCTCATCTGTTCCAGACTCATTGCCATCATAGGAGTGGTCAGGATCCAAAAAATACAAGTTCTTTGAGATCAAACTTCCATTATCAGCAGGGGGGGCAACAGTAGCCTGATTCTCATTATCCTTATCCTCAATTTCTAATCTACTTTTGATTCCAGCTGTTAATTCGGCAGGAACAGCTTGCGATTTATTAGGCTCATCATTACTTGAGGGTATAGAGTTGGAGTCACCATTATTACAATTTTTACTATCAGCCACTTCACAAACTTCAGGCTTCACCTTCACAGTTGTTTCAGCAGTATCAGCATTGCTTTGACAAAAATTAGCATCATTATTTATGCCCTTATCATGCTGAGGAACTTCTTCAGCTTTGCTCTTCACATCTGATGCATCTTCAATTTCATTCAAAACTTGAGCACTGTCTGTTACGGGGACCGAGTGAAGAGTATTTTCATTATTTTGAACATTTTGTTGTGGTTTGCACTCTGAATTGTTCTCAGGTTTTGCATTTTTATCCTCTGCAGGTGCCTCTGGCTCTACCTTTACATTTTCAACACGACTGGACGGTTCCTCTGCAGGCACAGGAGCAGCTAAAGCTACATCGAATTCAACCTGTGCTTCAGATATCTGCTCGGTTTCTTCTACAGCCAAGGGCACATTCTGCCCCGCTTCCTCGTTCCCTTTTGTATCACTCATCTCCATAAATTTAACCACACATGAGAACACACAACAACATCCTGCACCAACCCATTACACAAATTGAAGACACATAAAAGGTCCCGAAAAACCGAAAAGAAAGAAACTTTATCCTAAACACCCCCTCCCCCAACCATTACTTACACAAAACACTAAAAAAAAAGGAAACGAATATACATTAGAAACAGGGAGGATGAAAATTCGGAAAAGAAAAATATAAAAAAAATAAACCCTAGTTTTTCATCCACCAATATGCTAACAACCATGGCTAATTCGTACAAAAGCTCTCCAGCACTCTATGCTTGCAAATTCATAAAGCTAGAAGAGAAATTGATTTCTCGGTCTTCTTGGTAGGCATTCAAATTGAAATGAAAAATTAAAAAAAAAAATATCAAAAGAATGAAAGTAAGTAACAAGGCATTACCTATACGGAAATTCAATGGTTAGCAGAAGAAAACCCAAAATGTAGCAGGAGCGGAAGGGTCGAATTTGATAAACCCTAATTCTTAATAGAATACTTACAAGAGAAAGTAAATTTGTGCACGAGCTGAATCGGCAGATTTTACAGGAGATACTGACGCTCGGATGTTTGCACTGCACACGCCACTTTCTGCGACGAATCCCAATATATTTATTTATATTTATTTATATTTATAATTATTAAATGCAGAAAAATAAATATTTTTTTATGTATAATAAATGAATATAAATATTTTAATTTTATATTTATATTTATTGCAAAAAATAGAAGGAGATATTATAAAACTCTTTTTAAAAGTGAAAAATGGGCAACAAAAATATTTTGAATTTTGAATTATTTTTATTTTAAGTTAATCTTCTACATTTTTGCTTCATTTTACATTATTTACTTGGTTTTTATTTTGATTATCTAAGTATTTTGTATTTTATTTTGTTCTCTAATCCTATTTTTTTATTTTGATTTAAAATTTAAATAACAAAATTAAAAAATTATAATGCAATAAAAAATAAAATTAGAAAACTAAAATAAACATGAAAATTAGAAGATGAAACTAAAATAAAAAATAAAGTTAAAAATTAAAGTAAAAAATAATGAACAAAGCTAAAACAGATTTTCTTTTGCTCAGATATTATTCCTTCTCGATGCAGTAAACAAACTTGTAAAACAGTGGATCTGTAATAGAAAATATTTCGTAAATTAAGAGTCACTTGTGTTACGTTCGGATGAGAAGAGACGAAAGAAAATAAAATGAGATGACAGGGAAAGAAAAGAAAGATAATAAAAATAGAAAAAATAAATAAATTGTTCAAATGAAATAAAATAAAAAATTATTTAAATGTATAAAAAAATAAAGAAAAATATATTAATAATATAAAATTTAATTTTAAAAAATATAAATTTTTTATTTTTTTATTAATATAATATTTCTTTTTTATATTTTAAAATATTTTTATTTTTTTTCAATCTAATAAAAAATTAATATTTTAAAAATAACATCTAATCAAAAGTATTGAAAACGTCTTTTTCTTTTCAAAATTTTTTATAATGATGTGATTGTTTTCTGAAAATGAAAATAAAAATGGACAACCAAAACATATTTTCTCCATTATTTTCTGTTTTTATTAAAAATAAAAATAAAAATAGAAAAAGCAAAAACCAAACATAGCCTAATTTTGCCTAAAACATATTTGAAAAGAAAAAATTCCTTTACACAGTTTACCCTTCTGTTATTACGGTGTTGTTAAGTTACATTCTAGATTTCGAGAATTTCATTTCAATTTCTTATTTAACTAACGGTTTTTATTTTTCTTATTTAACTAATATTACTAGCGCCACAGTTACATATTTTAAAATCTATAATAAAATTAATTTAATCCTTCTTTTTATTAGGTAATTTCAATGTAATCCATAATTATATAGTTTTTAACATTTATCAACTTAATTTTCACAAGGAAAGTATATCCATAACTTTTATATTCCTGTTTAGTATTTGGTATTTATAAAAGAGTCCAGAATATTTTTAATTTATAATTTGATAATAAACAAATAGACATGCACTGCTTGTAAAATAAATAAATTTAAAATTAACTAATGATAAACGTTCGTATATAACTTCAAAAAATAGTAAGCAAATAATAAAAATTGTAATTAGAAGTAAACCAAAAAATATATCTTTGTCAACTTAGCATTTTTCCTTTTTACTTATTTTATTGGAATGCTATATGATTGCTTATAAGTCATTTTGTAGTATATTTTACGTCTAAAATAATCTATGAATAAAGAGATCGATTTTTACAGTTTTTAGTAATATGTTCATATTGATGGTATATCTGAAATTTATTAGAAATAGGTTGCATCCTGAACGTAATTAGTTGCAAGGTTGTCTTTCTTAACTTTTTGAATTTGTCAATCTTTTTACTGTTGTTATTGTTAGATTAAGGATGTAATAAAATTAATATATATATATATATATATATATATATATATATATAACTTCAGACATGTTATCACTGTTCTTAAAAATTTATGTCTTAAATAATATATTTATTAATAATTTGACAATTTTTCTTAAGATATAACAAATTTTTTTAGGATGAATCAAGTGACAAAACTAATAACAAAAAGTTTTATCTTTATACCACAAAACAAAAGAATAAAATATGAGTGTATATATAAGTGGGAGAAAAGAGAGACATCCATTTCTTAAAAAGAAGAAATGGTAGTTTATTATTTTAGATATAGTTTGACTTGATAAAATTTAACAAATTAAATCAAAATATTTTAAAAAATAGGGCTAATCTTGTCAAACACTTACTCCACAATTTTCTTTTCTTGTTAAAAGATTTTCTTAAATTAATTGCAAATTTTTTATAAACAAGTATTTTTAAAATAATAAACACTTTAGCTTTCTAATTTTTTTTTTTTTTTGCAAAGTTTCAATTCAAAACAAATTATTAGTCTAAACTATGTTTGACATTATAATAAACAAAAAAGAAATAATTAAGATCCATACAAAATGTGATTTAGATTCAGTTGCATTTGGATATAAGCTATTGAATTTTTTTTAATAAGATCTAACTACTAGAGTATAATGAGGTGTAAGTCATTTTTTTTATATGACTCAAATATTTTGCTAAAAAAAAAGAGTGAGAGATTAGAGAAATAACATCAGGATTTGTACTAGTTTCCTTAAAGTTTAAGGGTTACATTCATTCCTTAACTATCCATAAAATTTTTTTATTAAATAGATCATTTTACAAATGTACTCTCATGTGTTTGTTAAGTATTACTACACATACTTTTTTTTAAATTTTTTGGTACTAGCCTTTTTAGTCCTTTCACACTCTCCAAGGATACAAGAAAATAAATATTAATCTATATAAATATAACAAGTATAAACAATGATTGTAGAACGAATATAAAATGATTTGAGAGAAATGAATGAGAATTTAAAGGTAAGTGTGTCTTCTTTTCAATGCATAAAAAATACTATCTTATATCCTTGGTACCAATGGTATTTATCAAATGATTTTTTTCTTATATATATTAGTGTAGATTGTGAAGCATTTAATTCCTTTTGTTTAGTATGCCTTTTTAGACTAAAAATTTATTTTTTCAGAGGATCGTACGAAAATTGACCTTGTTGTTTTGATGAACCTCTTCATAAAATAAATTTGTTATATGTAATTTTCATTATGCGATAAGACACTATAACTATCATATGTTTAAAACATATTAAACATTTCAAAATAAAATATTATTATATAAAAACTTTATTTAATCTTCATATTTTTATCATTAAAATTTTTGAATTTCCAATTTCTTTGCCTTTAACATTTATAGTGCTTCTTATCTCATAAATTTTTTGAAATACTCCTAAAATATTTAGCCAAAGATCCTCACACCATTATTTCAAAAAATTTCTATTCAGTTATGACATATACAAAAATTTCAAAAATTGACTAAAATATAAAAATAAAGTCATTCGCTTCCAAATTGAATAAATTACTTACATAATTCAAAATATTTTTTAATGAAATGTTTCAAAAATGAAAAAAAAAACAAAAAAACAAAAAGAATATATAAAACTTGCTATGACAACAAATTCCTCTTAAATATTAAAGATTTTTCTAAATTATTTTTACAGTTAGGAACTAAAATAACTTTTTTTACATGTAAAAATTAAATTTAAATTGTATCACACTTATAGAAACTAACATTTTGATAAAATGTGTAACTGTCACGTTATTAAACATTAGCAACATAACTAAGAACAGGTTAGAATCATGATAAATTAAAAAACTTTTTGAAGTTATCAAATGACATAGAACTAGATTTCTTGATTTGTGAAATTGTGGATCTTCTGAAGATTTTTCAAACTTGAAAAAGGAAAATAAATTTTACGGACAAAATTCAAAATGTAATCATTTTTATAGATATTAAAAGAAAAATATCTTTTTGATACCTATGATTTTGAACTTGAATTAGATGTTGGAAAACTCAAGATCTCTCGACTTGAAATAGATTTAGCTAACCTCTTCAATGGCACAAACAACTTGTACATACTTCTAAGAAAGCTTGACTTAGATACAATAAAGTTTATAAAAAAGTTTGATATAAAAACTTTTTTGTACTTGAGAAAGCTTAAACTAAGAAGAAATGTTACCATTACTAACAAATTAAGACATTTGCATCAATACTAAGAAGAAATGTTACCATCACTAACAAATTAAGACATTTGCATCAAATTGATGGTTAAGTAAAAATAATTCAAGGTAAGAAAGATCCTTAATCATTTAGGATCAATAGGATTTAGGTATCTAAAAAGATGTTTTGGTTAACATATGTGTGCTAAATGCAATAAGAAAAAAATATTATTGTATCTTAGATAATGTGTACACAGAATAAAAGAAAAAAGATATAAATATGTTTCTACATATTGAAGAAATAAATAAAGGATTCATCATCTTTGATGATAAGAAAAAGATCCAAATTAAAAATAATAAGATTAATAAAAAAAATAAACTTATCTTAGATCAAGAATATCTATTATTTTAATGGCTTCAAGTTCAACCTTTTTATGGTGGTTGTAAGTTGAACTTTCAACTGATAGGGATAAGAACTTGTACATAATGTATCTTAAAAAATTCTCTTACCAAAAATTCTTTGTATGCCATGAAAGTGATAAATGGTTACAACATAGAAGAACTAGTCATACTAACATGAAATCTTTCGCAAAATTATCTTTCATAGAATTGGTGAGACGCTTTTTCGAAATCAAATATTAGAAAGAAAAAATGTGCAAAAAATCTTACGCTAAAGGTGAATAAATAAGGTTTAGGTGTCATTTCAAAGAAATGATCATCATTTCTCAATCTCTAGAACTATTTTATAAGGATCTATTTGGTCCAACCAAGGTTGCAAGTCTTAGTAGTAAAAAAAAAATGGATTTCTCATTGTAAATGATTTTTCTAGATTTACTTAGGGCATTGTTTCTTGGTTAGAAAGATGAGTCATTTATCTCATTTAAGACTTTCTATAAAAAAATTTAAAATAATAAATATGATGCATGCAAAATATGAATGTAAAAACTGTATATCAAGTTTTATCCATGAGCAAGTATACATATCAATGTAAAAAGGGGATATTTTAGACCTTCAATATCGATCTCATAGAAACTATGCCAATAATCTATAGAAAAGTTTAAATCTTAATTTTTAAGCTCACTAAAAAGGGGTTTTGTTGCAAGTGTAAAAAAAATGTAAAGAACACAAGTGTGGAGTTATGAATAAGCATGAGACTTTAGATCTTCTTATGACTTTATTTATTTTTACCTCCAAATTCTCTTATAAATATTTAAATATTAATTGCTAACCAGTCGTTTTAATGTTATTACTATCCAATGATCATGTAATAGTAATAATCTTTTTTCCCAAGTACAATGTCCAATGATCATGCAAGGTAAATAGGTAATAAAAACATAAAACACACTTGGATTTGTTAAGTCAATAAACAGTTAGAATCCTAGGATTTCAATTGATCCTTTAAAACCTTAAAATTAATTGCCTTATACTTCTCCCAATTAGGGAATGATACAATTGCCTACTCCCCAACCAACTTAAGGATCAACAAAAGAAACTAATTTACATTAATTGATTAAGTGTGATAAAGAAACATAATTGGATAAATAATCATGTAATCATTCATAATGAAAACATATAATCATTTTAAAAAAATAGAGCTTAAATAATTATATCATAAGGTTTACCAAAGTTTCTTGACTTAGGGCTTAGTTATACATAGAAAAAGAAAACAAATAAAAACAAGCTAACGGAACAAAATTATCCATAGTCTAATCTTAAGATAAGAAACACAAAACCATAAATACCAGCAAGGCTAACAGGAGACTTTGTAACTTATACTATAAAGGGGTTCCTTTCACTAAGATCCTATGGGAGGATGCTAGAAAAAGAAATGGAATGGAAATGAGGAAATGAAAATGAAAATGAAAAATGAGGAGAAAGAGAGGCATTAGTGGATAGAGGAAATCTTGAAGGGTTAAGAGTGTTGAGATGTGTTTTCCTTCTATAGAGAACCTTTCTTTTTATAGGTGTGGATTAAGGTTACCTTCGTTATGAACCAGAAGTCATCTCTTAAGTTGTCAAGTTGCTCTGGATCACCTGCAACATTGTCAAGGTTGGCCGGGATCTTTTCCTACATGATTAAGGTTCACTTCTAATGCTTTCTAGGGTTAGCACAACCATGCTCAAGTCTGCATGACTGTGTTAGAAAACTTGGTTCGCTATGAGGGTATGCTCAACGAGCATGGACATGTTGGTAGAAGTGGGCATTTGACCAAATTCGACCAGAACCGCGTAATTTGAAATGCTAGTTTTGGGTCTTAGTGGTTGCAGGTTGGGTCTTGATTAAAATCAGGGATGAAATTCGAATCCAAATGGTTTGAAACGGTCGAGTGCGGGTTTAAATTTTTATTATTTCAATAACTAAATCCAGCCGAAATTTATATGCATATATAATGGACCTAAATTTGTTAAGCCGGCTAAGGAAACTTGAGTGTGACTAACTAAGCAGGAGATTAGAAGTGTGTTATCCTTATGAAGCTTAAAGAGTAAAATTAAATTAAAAAAAATGTTAAGTTATATTGCCCTTGCACTTACTCGCTTTCTCGACCCTTCTATTCTTCCTTTATCTCATTTTTCATCTTTTGCTTTGCTAGGGTTTGAAGGGTTTTGATCACTGAATCCAAATGAGTAATTCAATTTAGAAACTTCTTTTTTAAGCTTATGATATGGGTTAAGGTTGATTCCTACTTTTATTTAATTAAAGCATCAAGATTTTAATTTGTTTTTTTACCTTTTTAGGCACTATAATTTGGTCCTGCAATTTCTATAATATGTTTAAGTTCAATTATTTTTTCATCTTTGTAGCATTTCCGATCTATGTCATCCAGTTTCCTGTGATTATCACTTCATGCTTTTATTATTATTGATATTTTCTTTTTTAATATTTCACAAGTTATCCAAAATATGATTTGTTAGTTCATAGTTATTTCTTTGAAGTTTCTAGTGGTGTTTATGATGCTCAATATTGATAAGAAAAATAATTTAATAATAGTTTCTAAGATCTATAGTGTTCCTTTTGACTTTTAAGCATGTTGTTTTTTCTTTTGTTGTATTGAACTCCTAGCAATATTCACTTGTTGTTTATTCAGTAGCTTACTTTTTTCTTACACACACTAAACAAGTGAATTTTTTTAATTTATTTTGAGGATGGAGTAGTTTTAAAAACTACCTTTAAAATCATATTTCTCATTTTTTAAAATAAAATTTAATTTTTTAAGAGACGTTATACTTGGACATAAAACACATCTTTGTCTTTTCTTCTTTATTTTATTTAGAGAATACATAAACTTAAATATTTAAATAGATACCTATAAACAACTTATTTACTATTTAGAACTTTTAAAATTTCAAACAACTACCAGCTCATTACAATTTACTAGTTTGTTTGCTTAAAATTGCTACCTACTAATGGTAACCTCCTAATTATAAGTTATTTATAGCATGTTAATTTCAAATTACTGCAACTAATTTGAAAGTTTTTTCAGGTTAATGAATATCCTTGTGTACATTATATATCTTTGGTTTTATTGGAAATTCTTTGTAACTGGATTTTGTACCTTCAAATGTGGGTTGTTGCAGATTTCCTTTCAATTTCCTCTCTTAGGAATTACTGTTCCTCTTTTCTCTTCAAATTATGATTGGGCTTTAAACCTTGGTATTTCAAATTTATATTTTATGCTTTTAACCTCAATAAATTAGAATATTTTCTGTTATGTTTGTCCTTGTGTCTAAATTTTATTGTGACAAGAATACATAACTCCCATTTGAGTAAACAGTTTTTCTATTCATGGTTCTAATTCTATTTCCATTTATTAGTTATGAATGTGATATTTTCTTTGGTTCATGTTTGAAGTGTTTTGGCTAATTGATGTACTGCATATCTTGGAATACAAAATTGTTACATTCTGGATTTATTAATGATTCTTTTGTTATTTGTGGTTCTAATTTTATTTTCATTTATTAGTTGTGAATGTGATATTTCCTTTGGTTAATGTGTGAAGTGTTTTGGATAATTGAGCCATTGTATACCTTGGAGTACAAAGTTGTTACACTCTAGATTTTATTAATGATTATTAAGGAGTATATAGATTTCAACCTGAGGTTAGGTTAGGTAAGGATGCTAAAGTTTTATAAACAATATGGAAATTAGAAAAAAATAATATGATAAAATAAATATGATACTAAAACAAAATTAATGATGTCATGAATTTAAGATACATTCTTAATAAATTCTTTTATTTATTTTTATTATTTTATTTTATACTTTTTAATTTTCCAATAAGATATTTTGTGCATAAACATTATATTGGATAAGATTTAGCCATAAATGGTTATCACGTAAGAAGTTGGACAAAAAAAATTGCTATTTCAAACCTATGTAATAGTGGTCAAGTAAGAAAAACAAGTCAATTTCTCAATTTCAAATAAGCTCGATGTTTTCCACTTTGAATAAAGTAAAACAAAAAGAAAAGGTAGACTATCATGACAAGAGGGCTAAGATTGTAAAATGCTTAATTTTATTTTGTCTTGGATTTTAAGGACTAGATTTAAATTTTATCATTTTCTTTGTTGAAATATCATTACAATTAAGATACATTTACTTTGGTAAGGCATCCAGTTTTTATGGATTAAAATATTTATTCAACTGTTCATAAAATATTTGCACTAACAAGGAGTATTGGTGGGATCCCATACAATTTTTGTTCCAACATAGTTTTTTATTCTTTAAATGGTCAAATGGATGAATGCTTTTCAAAAAATTTATTGGTATATACAGGTATTGATGAGATATTCTCAAAATGAAGAAATATAATTAACCAATTAATCTATTTATTAGCATATTAATAATAAATTTTTGAAAGATTTACGTATAAATAGTATAAATGGTTTATTGAATGTGATATTAACTCAAACATTCAGAAAACTAAATTTAATCCTCAAAATCTGAAATTGATATTTTCCTTTATGTAAATTCTTTTTACAGGGAGATCGAATCATGTGCAAGAACAGATCAAAGTTTGAACTAACTCTTCCAAAGGTTCTTTACATAGTACTCTCATAGATAACTTTTGTACTTGTTTGATAAAATTTGCTATTTATATATTGTTGGTTCTTCTAAATCTTATAATTGTGGAACAAAAATGTAATTGTTTAATTTTATTTTAGTATACTATAATTGAAAAAAAATTAGTTTAATAATTTCATATTATCTACTAAATTTATTAGAAATATAAATAGGAAAAAATACTTATAAAACATGATTTTAATGATGAATTAGTGATGTTATGTTGTATTCTAAATGAGATAAAATATTCATATTTTTATCATAGGTATTGAACATATGTACCATTATAGTCACTATTAAAAAATTTAATTTTTTTATTATTTAAATTTATGTTGTTGTACTGCTACTAGATAGACTTATGATTATAAATATTTTAATAAGTATATATATATATATATATTTAAAACTTTTATATTCAAAATTTTCTATTTTATTACTTTTAATACTAAAATTTTTTATATTTAAATTATTTAGTCTAACAAAATCCTCAGTATAAAATCAATAGGTACTATTAGTTTTAAAAGTTTTATAATTATATTTAGTTATTAAAAAAATATATTAATTATAAGTTAAAAATATATCATTATGATACATGTTTTTAAATGTTATATTTTTTTGTATATCATTAATGTAGAGTATGAAATAAATAGATAGTTAATTCAATTAAGATTAAATATCATAAAATATTGATGCACTGTGCAACATAACCTATTTTCTATGTTCATGAATTTAACATTTCATCTACTATCTTCATCTGACTATGTATTAACATATATTGTTTGACTATTAATTAGGAACCTAAATTTTTAATTTAATGCAACAAACCATTATACCAAATATAAAATAATTTCTCAAATCCTAATAAATATTTAAATATCTTTAAATAACATTATAATGAATGAAATATTTTAAATTTAAGTATAGATAGATAATTGATCCTAATTTATTATATTTAAGTATTATGAAGCAATTTAGTCATAATCTAATCCTTTTCTTAAACTCAGCAACAACAATCATCCACAATTTGTATAGTTGATATTTAAGGCCCTGCACTTGAACTTGAAATTGTAGGAGCCAATCCCACCCTTCCTCTTCCTTAAACTTTTAGGAAAAGGAAACCCAATGCTAGTGGTATTCGAACAACTTCTACAACAACTAGGCTACCTATAATTGATGGTAAAGAAGCATAAAGATCATGTAACTATTGCAAGAAAACCTATTACTATAATGTCAAGACTCATGACACATCAAACATGCTAGCTCACCTTAAAGTCTGCTCCAAATATACTTGTACAATTAGTAGTCATCCCTCCTAAACAATTCTTACTTTTGGTCGTAGTAGGATTGCAGAGGGAGAAAATCTGGTAATAGCAAGCCAAATATTTAAATTAGAAAGCTACAGAAAATTCCTTTCTATATTTATCATCCTAGATGAATAGCCTTTCAAATTAGTTGATGATGAAGGGTGTAAGTTCTTTTAAAAAAAACTCCAACCTTAGTTTATGGTACCTTCTCGACATATTGTTGTTAGAGACTGTTTTCAACTATACCTTGATGAAAAGATAAGGTTAAAGGTTTTGTTTAGGACAAAATGCACTAGGATTGCCTTGACTACAGATTTTTGGAACCCAATTCAAAACCTCAACTATTTAACTTTGATAACCACTTTATTGATAATGACTGGACCTACCAAAAAATAATCTTAAGTTTTTATGTTGTACCCAATCATAAAGGAGATACAATAGGTAGGCAGATTGAGGAATTTTTTAGGGATTGAGGACTTAGAAATGTATCAACAAGAATTATAGATAATACATCATCTAATGATGTGGCAGTCCTTTATCTAAAGAAGAGATTGAATAATTTCAATAGGCTGGTACGTAATGGGGAATTTTTCCATATGAAGTGTTGTGCCCACATTCTTAATCTGGTGGTAAGTGATGGATGGAATTTAAAGAATGCGTTGAATTTTAAAGAATGCGTTGAATTTTCTAAAATCACTTCTAAAAACTTGTATGTCTTGATGTTCCTACAAGATGGAACTCTACTTATATAATGTTGGACACTGTTGAAAAGTTTCAAGCAACATTTGAGAAATTAGAGTTTGAAGATAATTTTTCACCTTATTTTTGGATTGATTCTCCCTCATCCAAATTTGATTAGGATAGTGTAAGAGCATTTAAGAAATTTCTGAAAATATTCTATGATGCAACCAAATCATTCTCCTCTTCTATTCATGTTAGCATCCATGGAGAATTTCACCAATTAGCTTTCATTCTTGGTGAGCTAAAACAATCATCTATGAATTTCAATTTTGTCTTAGCTGTAACAGGTTTTGAAATGAAAAAAAAAAGTACAGAAAATATTGGGGGAATGTTCTTCACATTAATTAACTACTATACTTTGGTGTAATTTTTGACCCTCAGTACAAGTTGAGGTGTGTGAAATAGTCTTTCATTGATATGTACAAAGATGACACTAATTTTTCTAAGGAGATATTTTCCATTGTGAAACAGAATTTAACCAAAATGTATGACTGGTATGTTGAGTAGGTTCAATAGAAAAACAACGTTTCCCATTTATTTCATTCTTCTTTGCTAGGGAATTCTTGTACTAAATTTGTTTTTCCTAAAATTGATAAACACTTAGCAAGGACCAATGCTTTCAAAGAGCGTTTGAGGGAGAAGAATTCCATTAATTAAAGAAATGAGCTAGATAGGTATCTTTGTGGACCTTATGTTGATGAGGATGATAATTTTTATATTTTTTTTATGGTGGAAACAAAATTTATTTCATTTTTCTATACTTTCTCTCATGGTTAAAGATGTATTAGCCCTCCTGTATATACTGTTGCTTCAGAAAGTACATTTAACACTGAGGGTAGAATTCTTGATACATTTTAGAAGCTCTTTATCCCCATAAATAACTTAGACATTGATTTGCACTCAAAACTAGATCAAGCCTTCATTATTTTAGTTTAAAGATCTAGATATTAATAATGATTTGGAGATTTTAGAAAAGTAATATTAGGTGGTTGTTGGTGTTTTTTTTTCTTCTTTTCAATTATTATTACTGCGCAGTTGTCTAACATTTAATTTTCTATTTTTTCAACAAATACAATAAATTCAAGGAGGAATAACACCTGTTGAAGGACCTGGAGCAGGAGTTCCTAAAGTTGTATTTGTTGGTTCAAGTGGTCCACCTCAATCTCAACTAATGCACATTGATTGAAACAAAAAATTAAATGGATGTATTCTTTTTATTTTTATGAGTAGACTGATTATTTATTTTTTATATTTTTTTAGACACAAATTCTTTATTGGAATTTTAGGTGTGTTGTTAGAATTATTTTGGAGTCCCAACTCTCAACATGTTGGATTCATAATATTTTTGAAATCATCACTCATGGTAATGATTATTTTGCAATGGAATATCTATTAGGCTATATTTTCCACCTTTCTAATTACTAGTTAGCATGTTTACTGTATTTGCTTAGTTTTTTCAATACTTTTTTATTTAGGTTACTACTTAAGTGATGAGATATTTTGGTTGCATTATATAGTTTCCTTTAAACTGAATGGAATGGGGCATAATAGAAACACATGTTAAATGGAGGATGCTAGAATGGCATAATCTAACATTGTGAATGGATGGATGATAGATTTTGATCTTATGCCTCAAATAGAGTAAGCATTTTCTTTTGGTAACTCATACTTCACATCAAATAATATACAGTTTACTTAAACCTTATTGAATGCTAATTTTATAATTATTAAATTCCATTATTGGGGATAGTTGAAAAGTTTGAAATTGATGGTAAATGATATTTATGATGAATCTTTCTTCTGTTTGTTTGTCTCATCAATAGGTAACAAATTTATGCAATATTTAAATTTTATATTGAATTTTTTTTCTAAGTACCTATTTGTTACATCTAACCATTCCTCCTATCTTAGGCCATCCTTTTATTTGTTACTACCATAATAATCTGAAATTGTTGGCAATAGAAAAATCTAAAAGTAATGATCTTGTGTATGTGCCATCAGCAAGTAACAAATTTATGCAATGTTTAAATTCTTTAATTTTTTTGGTTTCTTCATCATTTGAAAATAATAATTAACTGAATCTCATTTTTTGTGTAGTCCATAATTTTTTGCATCATTTTTCTATGATTGTTATGATAATGCTACTATAATGGAGAAATTGATTTTGAATTTTATTTATTTAAATGTTCCATTGTCAATTTTATTATTACCAATCTATTATGAAATTTTGTTTCCTTCCATTGCATCTAGTTTGATACTTTAATTTACCTTATTTATTATTTTATTTATTGTTTTAAGTTTAAGTTAATTTACTAATGTAGTTAATTTTTAAAGGGCTGAACGTGGGGATTTAGGATGTTTTCTTTTTTCACTCATTAAACAATTATTGAATTATGATGAAAACAGCAAAAATATTTCAAAGTTATTATGATTTTATCAATGAAAATTTTATTAATGATTGATCATTCATGAATTAAGAATTATTTAGTTACTTGTTGCTTAAAAAACAAATAAAAAGGTGAAAAAATCAAATTCAAATTCCTTCAAATTTTCTAAATAGACCAAATTTTGTCTCACTCAAAACGATGACTTAACTGAAATAAACCACCTGGTGAGCTAATTTAACCGACTACCTGAGACCTAATATTATCCAACAACAAAGCGAATGGAGATGGATTACATGCTGATAACATTCGAATTACATTAGTTTTAGTTATACTCAATCGAAACTGACCAAAGCTCACCCATACATGTTGGCATCCTCTAAAGAGCATTTTTATCCTTCTATTACTCCTTCATATTTTTATACCCTTTTGCCTTTCTTTTGGTCCAAAATCCGCCAAGTTTTTAATTCAATACTTGCGTGACTAATAAGCGAAGTTGCGATCGAGTCAAAAAAAAAATAAAAGTAAATAAAAAATGTAGTACAAGGCATAACCTTGGTCGTCTCTCAAGGACCTTGAAAAACAATTTGATTGAATTTAAATTTAGAAAAAATGGGAAATTTGTAATTTACTTTGGATAAAATAAAAATGAAACTTAATGAATTTATAATATTAAAAATCAATTAACTCGTTAGTTCAATTCATAAGCAAGATTATCATAGGTTCAAAAAAAAATTGAAAACAATTTGTAATTCTTATTTGGTTTGAATTTAATCAAGCAAGCATAAATTAAACTCATGATTTATTACTAGACTAACACCTATAATTTGAATTAATTTATGTTCAAATAATTAAGCATCACCTGAAGTCCCCAAATTAATTTTTAAGAATTGAAATCACCAAATTTATAGGAAACCCCTTAACCCTTTTTTACCAATAAACAAGAGAATTAAGCAAACCCTAGTTTTAGAATTGTGTCATGCAAGATGAGATTAAATTAAGCATATAATTTTATCATTACAAACATCAATTTCAACGTATAAAAGGGGAAGAAAAATAAATCACAATAGAAATTTTATGAAGAATAAACCTCAAATCTCTTACTTGTAGAATTAGAACCAACGAGCCAACCAAGGAAATTAGCCTTCCATGAGACTTTCTACAAAAGAAAGAAGAAGAAAAAGAATGAGAATAAGAATGAGGATAAGAATTGAAACTTTATTGAAAATTATGAATAAGTTTCGGTGTGTCTACAATGTGCAAAGGCTTCCCCTTTTATAGACCCAGTTTGCTTATTCAAATTCAAAATTTAAAATAAAGATAAATTTTAAGTTGGTTCCCTTATTCTTATAGGTTTTCACTTGAATTCTTGTTTGATTTTATCGTTTGAATTCAAGTTATACATGAAATATGGAATCTTATCTCATGTCTATTTTTTATGAATTTTTTGAGTATGTTGACGGCCAAACTAGGGTTTTCCTTCTGAACAAATGTTGTAGACAATTGTATCCTTCAGCTTCAGAAATTAACCCCATCTAAAAATGACTTTTGTAACCCTAGATATGTTTGTTTTACTGGAACGTGTCTAGGTTATCTAGATAGAAGCTTTGAGTCACAGTTTGGCCTAAATAAGTTTATGATCCATTAAGGTTGGACCATATATGGATACATGTTATCTTAAGATTTTCTCTCATCTTTCTAATACCTCTTGAATCACTTCAATATCAATTTTATAGCCCAAGATATGGCTGAACAATGAACAAAGGTTAAAAAGCATTAAAATTCAAAAATTAACCAATTTTATCATGTAAGTCCAATAACATAAAAATCACTCAAAATGATAAAATTAGACATGATTACAATCCAATTAAGCCCAACACATAATGCAAATAAATGTACAAAAATCCATTTATCAAATTCCCTATACTTAAACGTTTGCACTCTTGAGCAAAACATAATGATAAGAAATGTACAAAGGATTACAATGTATGAAGACTTGAGTAGCATACTTTCCAATGAATCCTCATTCAATACAGTGAGCAAGAATCATGAAAATACATCCTAGGATTCAAGAAGTTAAGATAATCATAAACACATCTTACACATTGAAAGTATAAAAGAGAGCAAATCAAATCAATTTGTGGAACAAAAGTTATAGAGTCTTTACTAGGCATACTCTCTTACTCTCAAGTGTTTAAAGTTTGTGTTTACACTTAAGAAACTCATGAAAGCAGCACTACCACAAGCTTGACAAGCCTCTAATTTTCGACGCTTAAAACATATACACATAAAGATTACTAGAACTTTATTAAGGTTTGTGAACACCAATTTCCGTCTGGGAAATTTTAATTAAAACACAAAGTCTAAATGAATGGAAAAGACAAGAGAAAAGGTAGAAATAAAAATAGAAAAAGAGAAGAGGGTTAGTAGTAAGAAATGCAAAAAAATATACATAAAAAATAATAATATAATAATAACCATAATAAACAAAAAAGGGAAGAAAAGAAAATAGAAAGAGGATTGGTCCCCATCCTAATAGGCTAGGGTTAGTTAAGAATTAGTTAGGGTAGTTAGAGGTTAGTTAGGATGGGTATTTTATTGGGTTAGGGAGAAACCAAGGGCAGTTTAGGTATTACCCTAGTTAAAGAGGGGTATAAAAGGGATTTTTGGGGGAGAATCTGGGGACGGTTTTTTTTTTTTTGGCACCAAAAGTTGAGAGAAGCGAACTCGAAAGAGGAGGAGAACATTGGCACAGGGAATCGAGGAAGCTTTTGGGTTCAGAAGTCTCGATTGCAGATTGGGAAATTGGCCTAGCATTGGAGGCGATTCTGTGCAAAACACTGGGGAAGAACCTCTTTGGAAACCGCATCTCGTTCTAGGAAAAGCTTTGCTTACCTGTGGAAAACTTCAACAGTGAGTTCCTTCCGTTGTGTCTTGAGCTTCTCTGCGTTGAGGTTAGGTTCATTCTTATCGCCATTTTCCTATTCATGCTCGTTGCGTTTATCATTTTCTTTGCTCGATACTTATGCCTAGAATAGGTGGAATCCTAGTAGAGCATAACAGTTACTAACTCTGGATTTAGCATGAGTAATTAGGCTGCCTGTGCTGGAATTCTTTGATAAATTGATGAGAATTTGATCTCAGTGTTGTTTATGGAATGAACTTGTGAATTGCTTGTAATTGAACAATACTTGCTGAATAAATGAAGATAAACAGTAGGAAATAAAGGCTTACGCTTCCCTAAACCTTAACCAAATTCCAGACTTAACTCTCGGTTGCTCAATGGATCCTATGATAGAATCAATAATAATTCGTGTTCGCTGTTACAGAACACAAGTCTCAGAGTGAGTAAATTCCAGAAAACTGATGTACCTAAGGCATAGTTCAGATAAAAATTGATAGAGGAGGAGTTTCTAATCCTATCTTGTGAGTTTATTCCGGAAGTTAGGTGTGATAACTCAGTTTCACAAACTTGACGAGTGGTACAGGGATAGGTTCTGCTAATCCAGATTTCACTAGGGATTTATTAACATATGCCAGTTGCATACCTGTTAAGGATCAGATTGAGGCCTGCTAGGAAAACTATAAATACTGATTATATGCACTGGACATGATTCTAATTAGTCAGAAAATGAAACCGAAAAGAAAAGGTCAAGAACTGATAAGAAAGTCCTAGGTGCAGTTAGCAAAGAGGGGGTTCTTAGCTTAAAAACTGAAGTCATAAACCTGTGATATGGGAACAGGTTTTGCAGAAACCAATAAAGGCTTACTGTCTCATTATGCCATAAGCGTAACATCTACTAGTCTCTATGATGACAGTAAGGTAAGGATTAGTGGAATGGCTTCAATGACTCTAAGTCAGGGTACCCTGATAATTACAGATCATATCTTTCAGTACCAGGGGTTAAGGGTAGATGCTAAGTGAGTGTCACTCTAGAAGCAGAAATCCTGTCAGCATTAAGAGCCTGGTAACCAGCTATGTCTTAGTTTGTGTTGTGCAGTCAGAAGCAAGCCAAAGGATCTGTGGCTAAGTCTAAAGATTTTAGGTTGGAAACTTGACTCAGTTTGCAATAGGTGGGTAAAGATTTCATATTCAGGTTGTTATAAAAATTAGAATCAGTAATAAACTCCTGCGAAGTCACCCTCTTTTGCTGGCCTATGACCTCATATAGGGTCAAGCACATTGGGAGTTAACCTGCAGTCCAAAGATAACCCTTGATAATGAAAGACAGAAACTGAAATAGGGAAATAGCACTAGGTAATAGGAAATGCCTGTTTGATCTTAGGATTATGCCCAGAGCTAGCTACAAGATCACACGTAGGAGTTCTTAGATTATGTTGGGAGTCCATCATGCAGTATAGTACTGGAACTGGTTGGGATGAGTCTCGAAACAAGGTTGCTGAGGATGAGATAGAGACCTGGGCCTCAGGTCAGCCCTCACATGGCTAAAACCTGACTATATATTATAGTAGCAAAGAGGTAACATTAACTTGGATCACAGTAATTGTCAAGTTACACCACTAATGCTAAACTGTTAATTACATATGCCCTGGAGTTGTCAGGTTTATTTCAGTTTGGTTTTAGCTTTAGCTGCATTGTTTTCATGAAGGGTTGTCCTAAGAGATAATGATCAGGCAATGATCAATCTGAGAATGCCAGCTCCTACGGCAGACACTCATCCTAGACTTAACTGGTACTAACTTAGCTGGTAGGATGAACCAAATCATGCCTTGGTTCCTAGAATGAACAAACAGGCAGATGATAAGGCCTTATCAAGCTCTTAGGCCTAGACTCAAATTAATTACATATGCAGGAATAAAGAAATCTACCAAATGGGTAATCATGACAACCACAAGTCTAAGGTGTTGATCAAGAGTGTGCTTGCTGAAGTTAAGGAGTGGGACTCTGCTCTCCTAGTCCAGGACTAGGATACAACTGTATCAGTTGGTAAGTGACACGGCTACAGCAGGACAATTCCCCTTTAGAACTGGTAGTCCTAGTTAAACTATAGTCACCATCATAGGTTTTCTCCAAGACAACCTTGCAGGCCAAAACAGAGGCAAGATTATAGGGTCATTAGCAGCACACTAGGAGGACTAAAGATCTTAGAATACCATCAGAAACCTTGTACTGCCCAGTATAGGTCTCCAATGATTAAGTTTTGACATTTATATCAAGACATACCTTTAGGACACCCATATCTCTCTGATTCAATTTGGTCTTACCCAATTTAAAGGTGAAGAGCAGGGTCAGGTATGTGAATCAGGATCATCAAGCCTGATAGTTAGTATTTCACTCCAAAGTTTTAGGAAAAATGAGTCTGTAACTCCAAGGATAACATAGCTAAATGAACTAAATAAGCCAATCTGTTAAGAATCTGTACCTGTATAAGCTAGTCTGTTGCTAAGATGTATAGTTAACCAATGAATATGCACTAACATAATGCATGATTCAGTGTGCAATATCTACACCCTTGGCATAACCTTTCCTGACACATTATCTACTTATTGAAATCATCTGCCTGATAGATGAAAGTGTAAAAAGACTCTTCCCCACAACTTGAAACCAGTCCAAGCATGATGTCCTAGATCAAACCTCATGTTCCCGCTAGTTTTCAAGTAAGTTCAGGGGCCTCCCTTAAATCAGGATTATTAACAGAAACTAGTCAAGATTAGCAGACTTGGTCTAAGAGTTATCCTGGATATATAGATGAGCAGGGTAATGATTTAGCAAAAGCTCAAATCTGTTAAGATAGCTCAAGATTAGGAATAGCAGCCTGGGGCTCGCCTTAGGTGCATTAGACAGATATGGCATGGTCTTGGTTTCTGCAGCTTATTGCACTAGAGGCCTAATTATAGTCTCTACCAGATATCACTCTGGTTCCCTGGCTAATTACTAAGGCTAACCAAGGAATTCAAATACTGAAAGTAAGCTTCATGCAAAATATATCAGAAGTCTAGCCTAACATCAAAGATGAGCAATTGTTAGTTCTCCAATTCCATTACCCCCTGATATCTAAGTTCAAGGTGCTGATAGATGTTAATCAGAAAACTAGGAATGTTATTAGGGTAGGAGTTGAGTTCTATAAACCAAGTCAATGAATACATGCTGGATGGCAACTAAGAAATGCACACCAAGTACCCTCACAGAGTCATTCTGCTGCGTGACTCAGTAAGCTCAAGAACCTTCAGCCCCAAGATCTATCATGATAAATAAGCCAATCATAGTTTAAATAACTTCCTGACTCAGTAATTGGATAAGAGTCTATCTAGGAATGAGGGGTTATGCCAGGAAGATTAAAATTTGGGTGTGGAAGTATTAGAGTATGATTAAGAGTCAATTACAACCAGGGGATGATCTTATGCATTCCATGTCTGCCTGGCCAATCTCAATCCTACAAAAGCAAATTATTGGGATACTCCTGCAGCAAGCATGAACCATCCCAACTCATACCATAGTTGTAGGGTTGACCTATATGAATAAGTAACAGAAAAGGGTCCCACTTCATTCCATATGATCAACAGTACCTTAAAAGGGATTTATAAATTTAACCAATTAGGAAATAAGACTGGGGATTTTCTTTAAATCAGTCTTATTGATGAACCAGAAACAGACAAAGATTTAGGAATTATCACTATGTATACAAGGCAAAAGAAAGGGTCAAATTTGAACTTTATAATCAGGCTGCCTCATCCTTGGTTTGGTCATCAAAACAGCCTATAAACTTCAGGAATTCTCACCATCATCGTGACTAAACCAGATTTCCAAATCTGAATACCAATTGACGTCTTGGTAAGGATACAAGTTATAAACTCACTACATGCTTAGAGAGAATTAATTTCTTTTTACCCTCAAAACTAAAGTTATCCAAAACTCTTCTAAAAACTTCTTCAAAAACCTTGGTTCTCACGCAATGAGCTTTAAGTGCAAACTGGTAGCATACCCTACTGTTTGACATTTAGAGAGTCATAAGGGTCTAAGTGCAACCTTCGTTTGTCTTAGACTCCGTGCATATGTGGAACTGAGAAGACTTTTAAAAACTAAAATAAGCCAAAACTCTTCTAAAAACTTCTTCAAAAACCTTGGTTCTCACGCAATGAGCTTTAAGTGCAAACTGGTAGCATACCCTACTGTTTGACATTTAGAGAGTCATAAGGGTCTAAGTGCAACCTTCGTTTGTCTTAGACTCCGTGCATATGTGGAACTGAGAAGACTTTTAAAAACTAAAATAAGCCAAAACACTTCTAAAACTTCTTCAAAAACCTTGGTTCTCACGCAATAAGCTTTAAGTGCAAACTGGTAGCATACCCTACTGTTTGACATTTAGAGAGTCATAAGGGTCTAAGTGCAACCTTCGTTTGTCTTAGACTCCGTGCATATGTGGAACTGAGAAGACTTTTAAAAACTAAAATAAGCCAAAACTCTTCTAAAACTTCTTCAAAAACCTTGGTTATCACGCAATGAGCTCTAAGTGCAAACTGGTAGCATACCCTACTGTTTGACATTTAGAGAGTCATAAGGGTCTAAGTGCAACCTTCGTTTGTCTTAGACTCCGTGCATATGTGGAACTGAGAAGACTTTTAAAAACTAAAATAAGCCAAAACTCTTCTAAAACTTCTTCAAAAAACCTTGGTTCTCACGCAATGAGCTCTAAGTGCAAACTGGTAGCATACCCTACTGTTTGACATTTAGAGAGTCATATGAGTCTAAGTGCAACCCTCGTTTGTCTTAAAATCTGTGCACATGTGGAATTGAGATCATATTTGAAAACCACATAGCCCAAAAATCCTTCTAAAAGCTCTTCCAAAAACAGAACTACGTAGCCTTGAATTTCCCATTGCACCGGGGAATACGTAGGAGCAGGATCAAGTCCTGTCAGGCTATTTTCATACAAACCTATTTATTTTTATTATATTTAAGGGATCAAACAAATTGTAAAGAAAATCACACACTCAGTTTAAGGGTACCGTTCTTTGGAACGGACAAATAGGGTGCCTAATACCTTCCCTATTTGTAACCGACTCCCGAACCTAGAATTTCATCCTTAAGTTAGGGTTTTTCCAAATGTTTTCCCTTAAAATAAAATTTGGTGGCGGCTCCACATATAATTAAATTCTATTTTTAAATTTCTAGCGAGTTCGTCGTCTCGTCGGAATTACGGTTGCGACAAGGTTGTAATAGGGTTAGGGTAAAGGTGGATGAGAGAAGGAACATTTGATAATAACCAAAGAGAATAAAGGAGCAATTAGAAAAATTCAAACAATACATGTAGAAATCTCAAACACATCAATGATAACTCCATTTTTTTCTCTCAAAGGGGCAAGCAATGGAAAATGAATGGTAGGGTAATTTGGCTAGTAGGTTAAAAACAAAGAAGGCCTAGATCATTTCTATACATGCATATGAATAAGTAACTTCAAAGAGAGACAAACCAAGTTGAGTACTAACAATCATGAGTGAATCTCACAAGAAAGGAAGAATGGTAAGATGTAATCCATTCATAATTAAAGCCCAAAACTTCACCAAGGTTAAATCTCTCATGAATGATCCACAACTTAGTTCTCATGGCAAACTTGCTTTACTTAAAAATGCAAGAAAAACATTCAATCCTATCATGCATTCATTAACTAAGAATGATAAAATTTCTCAAAGTTTATAAAGACCTAGGAATCCATTGCAAAGTATCCAACAAGTTTTTTTTAGAGAGATAAAAAAACAGAGCACTAGGATAAAGAAAAAAAATCCTAAAAAAAAAGAAAAATAATAATAATAAATAAATAAAATTCCTAAAGTAAAATTTCTCCTTCCCCACATTTAAAATATACATTGTACTGAATGAAACCAACATAATTCATAGAGTAGGAAAGAAAACTCCCTTATCAAGGTAGGAAAATTTGCACTTCCGGAATGTGGGCTTTTCCAAAGAGAGCTATTCAACATGCTCCTTTACCACAATGAGACTCTCATGAAGTTGTTTGAGTTGATGACCATTAACCTTGAAGATTTTGTTAGTGGTCTCACTTTTTATTTCTACCACACCATAGGGAAAAACATTACTGACGATAAAAGGACCAATCCATTTAGAACAAAGCTTACCATGCATGAGTTTTAGGCGTGAGTTGAACAACAACACCTTTTGGCCAATGAAGAACTCCTTTCTAGCAATCATCTTATCATGAAACTTCTTAGTTCTTTCCTTGTAGAACTTAGATTTTTCATATGCCTCTAAACAAATTTCTTCAAGTTCTTGCAACTGGAGCTTCTTTCCAAACCCGATTGATCAAATGCCATGTTACAAGCCCTTACTGCCCAATATGCTCGATGCTCAATTTCCACTAGAAGGTGGCATGATTTGCCGAAGATAAGCTGATAAGGAGACATCCCTATAGGTGCCTTATAAGTTGTTTGATGTGCCCAAAGAGCATCTTCAAGTCAACAACTCTAATCTTTCTTGTTTGGTTGGACTATCTTTTCCAAGATTTGCTTAATCTCTTTATTGGAAACTTTAGCTTGCCCATTGGTTTGGGGATGATATGATGGAGAAATCCTATGCCCAACCCCATACTTTCGAAGCAAATACTGCATTGTTTGGTTACAGAAATAGGTTCCTCTATCACTAATGATAGCTCAAGGCACTCCAAACCTACAAATGATATTAGACTTGACAAAATCCACAACAATTCGAGCATCATTAATTTTGGTGGCCTTAGTCTCCACCCACTTAGATACATAATCAACAACAAGCAAGATATATATGAGACCAAAGGAATTAGGAAAAGGTCCCGTGAAATTAATACCCCAAACATAAAAAATCTCATAAAATAGCATAGCTTGTTGAGGCATCTCTTGTCTTCGAGTGATGGTTGCTCCTGCTCTTTGGCATTGTTCACAAGTGGTGAAAAACTTATATGCATCCTTAAATAAAGTAGGCCAATAGAATTCGGAATCCAGTACCTTTCTAGCTGTTTGTTGTGGGCCAGAGTGCCCTCCTACTACAGAGTCATGACAAAATTGTAGGACGAACTGGATTTCATGATTTGGTATGCACCTGCTGTAACACTCAATTATGTCCGAGGCCCCCAATCATTAAAATTAACCAAAAGTTAAGTTAATTAAAAATTTGAAAAGATGTAAAACAGAAAACAGAAAAAACAGAAAGCAGAAAATACAGAAAACAGAAAGCAAAAAATAAAAAATAAAAAAAATAATAAAAATAAAAGGAAAATTAAAGAATAAGTAAAAATGATAAATAAATAGAAAAAAAATAAAAAATGAAAAAGGTAAATAAAATGAAAATTGAAAAAAATAAAAAGCTAAAAAATCAAAATAGGGAACAAAAATTTTGAAATCAAAGGGGTTGGCTTTTGGCTCCTAGAAAGGGGTGGCTTTTGGCCCTTTGAAAGGACTTGGCCCTTGCTAAGAGAGAGGAGGCTGGCTTTTGGCTCTTTGAAAGAGCTTCACCCTTGCCAAGAAGGGATGTGGCTATATATACCTACAAACAAGAAAAAAAAAGGGCTTTTTCTCATTTTTGGAAATTCTTGGGAGGAGGAGAACTTGGAGTCTTAGAAGGGAATTTTCAGAACCTTTGAGGGGAGGACCTAGGAGACTCTCTGGCCTTCAATTCAGCCCTTGGCCTCCATAGGATCAGCTCTTCATCACCTTCCAATGGAGGTTAGGTTCGAATTTTATCCCTCTTAAGTTTCTTGCTTCTTCTCGGATTTCCGAGTCCATTCTCGTGTCTGTTTTTGTTTTAATTTTTAATCAGTCAAATGATCTCCAATTTTGATGATTTTTGTTGCGTTTTCTTCGTATTTCTCTCTAGTTTCTGGAATGATATTATTTGTCCAATTTGGATCTGAAATGAAATTTTTATCACTTGATTACCGAAGCATGTTCATCCTGGTGCGCGAATTGACCTAGCTTGTTTGATTTGTGCATATCTTGCTCATTTCTGATTGGATTGATGTCAAACTTGTTTTGTTTCATTCTTATGATCCATATCTTTCAATTTATCGGTTTTGATTTTTCATATCTACCAAAAATATTTTCTAAAACTTCTGAGATTCGAATTCAAATTTTGGCGCCAAAAACTTGTGTGTTCTTGAGGTTCATTTTCTTGTCTGTTTTCGTTTTAATTTTTAATCGGTCAAATGATCTCAGATTTTGGTGATTTTTGTTGCGTTTTCTTTGTATTTCTCTCTAGTTTCTGGAATGATATTATTTGTCCAATTTAGATCTGAAATGAAATGTTTATCACTTGATTACCGAAGCATGTTCATCTTAGTGTGGGAATTGACCTAGCTTGTTTGATTTGTGCATATCCTGCTCATTTCTGATTGGATTGATGTCAAACTTGTTTTGTTTGATTCCTATGATCCATATATTTCAATTGATCGGTTTTTATTTTTCAGATCTACCAAAAATATTTTCCAAAAATCTGAGATTCGAATTCAAATTTTGGCGCCAAAAACTTGTGTGTTCTTGAGGTTCATTTTCTTGTCTGTTTTCGTTTTAATTTTTAGTCGGTCAAATGATCTGAGATTTTAGTGATTTTTGTTGCGTTTTCTTTGTATTTCTCTCTAGTTTCTGGAATGATATTATTTGTCCAATTTAGATCTGAAATGAAATTTTTATCACTTGATTACCGAAGCATATTCATCTTAGTGCGCGAATTGACCTAGCTTGTTTGATTTGTGCATATCCTGCTCATTTCTGATTGGATTGATGTCAAACTTGTTTTATTTGATTCCTATGATCCATATCTTTCAATTGATCGGTTTTTATTTTTCAGATCTACCAAAAATATTTTTTAAATCTAGGACTAGAGGGGTCTAGTGGTGTCACTTGGGATGCACGTCCCGTTTGACTATCACGAAAACCCCAACTAGAGTGCGTCTTTTTCTTAGTGACCTGCAACTGGTAGCCTTCTCTACAGTTGTAGCAAGCACTAGGAATTAGAACTTGGCTCTAGTGACCATCATAACCTCCAGGATTACAAACTACCCTGTGTGAGAAGCATATATTAAAAAGACCTTAGATCTATGTCACATCACCTCATATATGACACAAAAAAAGGGGGCAAAAACATATTTATTTTGGGAAAAAACACAAAATATTAAGATTTGAAATTGATTTAGATTAGAAAAAAAAGCCAAAGAAAATTGGAAACTAAAAAAGGAAGAAAATAAACAGATTTGACAAATGAAATCAAAAAATTAAAGAAAATTCAAAAAATAATTTCTTATACTAATAAGTGAAATTGGGGCAAATTTTTGCCTAAACCAATTCAAATTAAGATTTTGGAACATAAACATATACAAATCCAAAAGTAGAGGAGAGTTAGAACATTTGAAAAAGAAAGAAAAATTAAATTACTAAAATAAACAGATTATGGAAAATCCAAAAAAAAAAAGAAAAAGGAAATTGAAAACAAAAAATGCTTTTAGGTTTGAAAGAAAACTAGGGAAATTCTAGCAAAACCAAAAGATTTTTTGTTTTAGAAAAACTAAAAAGTACCAAAATTACTAAGAATCCAAAAAGAAGCTAAAATAAATAAAGATCATTCAAAATGATCAACTTTCAAACCTCTAATTATTTGTGCATCCAACATTGCATTCATCCATTTGTTAAATAAGTTTATCATCGATTTTGAAAATTATCCCCACCTCCCTCATTTTAATATTCACTGAAGCATTAACATTTTTATCATTCATTGATTTTGGCATTCACATTGTTTCTCAAAACTTAATTTTTAATTTAACAGAAAGATTAAAAATTGAAGACAGACAACTTTCTCAGCATCCTTATAGAACCCGTTCCAAATCAAGAATCATGGATGAGTTGGAGAGACAAAACGAGGAACTGAAAAATGAGGTCAAATCTCTAAAGGAACAGATGGCCAAGCTGATGGAGGCCATCCAATCATCCAAACAAAAAGAGACAAGGGAATCTCTACCGGGAGAACCAAATGACCTGTCATATCCTCCTGGGTTCACTCCACAAAACCCTTCAGCATTAACCATGCCTCCACCCACCGAAGGGGTTTATTATGGGTTTCCTCACCACCATACACATACACTACCCCAAACACAAGCTCAAACACAAACCCAAACACATAACCTACCGCCAAACACCATTCCACAAGCATACCAAATGGCTGTTGGGGGAACGAATCCTATGTTCACCCAAGGGCCTCACCCTATGCACATACCATTTTCTCAAGCTCACCATATGCTAGAGGAACACCCAAGCCATCCTTCAAATGAGGATACTGAAAAGTGGAGAATCCTAGAAGATAGAATCCGGGCGATCGAGGGAAGCGCTTATGAAGCCAAAAATGCAGCTGATCTGTGCTTGGTTCCAGACGTGGTCATCCCTCCAAAATTTAAGGTTCCTGAATTCGAGAAATATCAAGGAACCAATTGTCCAAAGAAACACCTGACTATGTACTGCAGGAAGATGTCTGCATGTACCTACAATGAGAAGCTGCTCATCCATTTCTTTCAAGACAGCTTAACATGGGCAGCTGCAAACTGGTACACTCAACTGGAGCGGACACGCATCCGTTCATGGAGAGACCTTGCCGAGGCTTTCACAAAGCAGTATCAGTACAATACGGAGATGGCCTCTGATCGGACTCAGCTCCAGAATATGGCCAAGAAAGAAGAAGAAACCTTCAAGCAGTACGCTCAAAGATGGAGGGAGTTAGCTGCTCAGGTACAACCTCCTTTATCCGAAAAAGAGATGGTCAGCATGTTCGTGGACACACTCCAAAATCCTTTCTATGAAGATGATTGGAAGTGTGACTTCTAGCTTCTCCGATGTCGTCATCATTGGAGAGAGGATTGAAGGTGGCATGCGCCATGGAAAGATCATGCAAAGGTCCGCAGGCGTAGTCAACGCTTCCAGTGGATCTGGGAAGAAAAAGGCAGGTGAAACCTACAATGTGGCTTCTGGTCAAGGCCAATACATTCCTCAAATGGCACAGTATGGTCCAGCTGGCTTTCAACCACCACCATATACACCATACACACCTTACTTACCATATCCTTACATTGCAGCTACATACCAAACATCATACCCTCCTACTTACAACCATCCAACACAAGTTTGACCTCCAACACCATATACGACCCAAACACAAGCCATGAGCCAAAATGCCAACCAAAGCTAGAAAAAGGAGAGGAAGCCCGTCCAATTTGACCCTATCCCAATCTCTTACACTGAGCTACTACCTTGGCTGATCCAAAACTCGCTGGTTGCGCCTTATCCTCTGAAACCTCAAGAGCCACCATATCCTAAATGGTACGATGCTAACGCCAGATGCGATTACCATGCAGGGTTCATCGGCCATTCTACGAAGGATTGCCTAGCTTTGAAACGAAAGGTACAAAGCCTAATCGATGCGAAATGGCTGGATTTCGGGAGGCTTTCTCCTAATACAAAAAACAATCCGTTGCCAAATCACGAGAGCCCATCGACCAGCTGAAAAGATGGGAGAAACACGACAAGTTGCATTGTACAAATCAAGCTATCGAGGATACTCATCCAAAATTGTCGTACTTTTCAAAATCAATCTTTTGTAAACAAATCTCAATGAATAATACAAAAGTTACATTTTCATGTTTCTTGAGCACGTGCTTTACATTTTGACTTTACTTCTAAAATTTATCATCCTTTTCATCACTCAACCTATTTCTTATTCCTACACCAAAACAATAAATACCAATTGGTGAGGATGCCAGTGCTGTAATAAGTAATCTTGAATGTCGAATTAATCAAGCTAAAAGAGAAAAACCCAATGAGGAAGCAGAATAAACAACCAGGGATTCTACATCGCCACTCAAAGAAAAAATATCCCGCTGGAACCAAGTTTAAATCCAGGAAAAATTAGGGATCCAAGAAAAGATTTGCTGAATTGGAAGCCTTAAATAATCCAAGCAAAATCAAGGTCAAAACATAAAATTCAAGAAGAAGAGAAGCCCGCTGGGTTAAAAGCCAAAAATAATCCAGGCAAAAGTTAGGGCACAACCAAAATCAAGAGCTGCTAGGTCGAAAACCCTTAAAGGGAGGCCTAGGCAAAAGTTAGGGCACAATTAAACAGAAGCCCGCTAGGTCGAAAACCCTCAAAGGGCGGCCTAGGCAAAAGTTAGGGCACAATCAAACGGAAGCCCGCTAGGTCAACAATAAAAGACGACCTAGGCAATAGTTAGGGCATAATCAAACAGAAGCCCGCTAGGTCAACCATCAAAGAAGACCTAGGCAAAAGTTAGGGCACAATCAAGCAGAAGGCCCGCTAGGGCGAAAACCCTCAAAGGAAGGCCTAGGAAAAAGTTAGGGTACAATTAAACAGAAGCCCGCTAGGTCGAAAACCCTCAAAGGGCGGCCTAGGCAAAAGTTAAGGTACAATCAAACGGAAGCCCGCTAGGTCAACAATAAAAGACGACCTAGGCAAGAGTTAGGGCATAATCAAAAAGAAGCCCGCTAGGTCAACCATCAAAGAAGACCTAGGCAAAAGTTAGGGCACAATCAAGCAGAAGGCCCGCTAGGGCGAAAAGCCTCAAAGGACGGCCTAGGCAAAAGCTAGGGCACAATCAAGCAAAAGCCCGCTAGGTCGACAACCCTCAAAAACAGCCTAGGAAAAAGTTAGGGCACAATTGAGTAAAAAAGCCCGCTAGGTCGACAACCCTCAAAAACGGCCTAGGCAAAAGTTAGGGCACAATTGAGTAAAAAAGCCCGCTAGGTCGACAATCCTCAAGAACGACCTAGGCAAAAGTTAGGGCACAATCAAGAGCCCGCTAGGTCGAAAACCCGTACGGGCAACCTAGGCAAAAGTTAGGGCAATACAAAAGACCTGCTGGGTTGAAAACTCAAAAGAACAACCCAGGCAAAAATTAAGGTCAAACTAGGAATTCCAAGACAACATGATATTCTGCACCATATATCTTCTTAAAACTGGGGCAAAATTATGCCATTTCTCAAAAGTTTGGCTAATTTGACAATTAAGATTATGAAAAGCAGCATTGGCATTTTTCATCAAAAGGTGCCATTTGGGCAATCGAACCCACCCTTTTCATCATCCTTTTCCTTTCAAGTACACCACCTTAAAACATACAACCTCAAAATTCTCTATCTCCTTCTTCTGACCATCCAGCATCACTTTGCACACCTCAAAATGCACGTGCCACAAGGAAACATGAAAAATGTAAAAACAATTAAAAAGGGATTAATTTTGAAAAGTCATGACAAATCGGATGAATCCTCGACCGTTGCAACACAATAGGATTGTTTCCCAAAGATTCATCTTCCTACCAGCCACAACGCCATCAAGACGTAAGGAGTGTGTCTTATTCAATAATACTGACCACTGTTGGACCTCAAAGATCCTGACAAAAGCAAATTTACAGAATTGACCAAGAAAATTTCGTAGTTGAGTCAATCCAACTTGTCCTGACTCTTGATTCTTTTCACACCCACTATGGAGTTGTCGAGGAAGGATGTGTCACAAAAATCAAAAATCAAAAATCAAGAGAAACAAGAACATTTTCATTTCATAGTTTGCATTTATCCCACAGCACCTGTTTCATCAAATAACTATTTCAAAGCATCAAAATAAGAACCCCACATCATTTCTGCATGCATCCAAGCATCACAAACACCATATTCTTTTTCCTTCATTCAAACATCGTAAGAAGCATTTTGTCATTCAAGCATTTCATAACTCATCTTTCAAAAACTAATTAAGACCTGGGTAAAATTGCCCGAGTTGATCATAATTAAAAGACTTCCAAACTAGGGCAAATACTTGCCCACACAAAAATTCAATTTGAGGTCATCCTCGAATTCGGAGTCAAGCTCAAAGTGGGGCAAGCGCCTGCCCATTAAAATTTAATTTGAGGTCATCCTCAAATTCTGAACCAAGAACAAAATTGGGGAAAACACTTGCCCAGAAAATTCAAGTTGAGGCAATCCTCGATTCCTCAACGTTAGAAAAATCAAACTGGGGCAAATGCTAGCCCACACAATTCAATTTGAGGTCACTCTCAAAATCAAGTTCAAACAGGGGCAAACGCTTGCCCACAAAAGTTCAAATTAAGGTCATCCTCAGATTCTGGATCAAGTCCAAACTGGGGCAAACATTTTTCCAAGAAAGATTTGAATTCAAGAACAAAGTTGGGGCAAGCTTTTGCCTAGAAATTCAAGTTGAGGCGATCCTCAATTCCAAAAATTTCATAACAGAGGGAGACATTCACCCAGATAATTCAAATCGAGACAGTCGAAAAATTTTGAATCAAGTTCAAACAAGGGCAAACACTGGCCCACCAAATTTCAAACTGAGGTCATCCTTAAATTTTCAGTCAAGTTCAAACTGGGGCAAACATTTGCCCAAGAAAATCCAAGTTGAGGCAATGCTCAATTCCTCAACTCCAATCATGTTCAATAGTGCAAAGTTGCCCAGAAAAACTCAAGTCAAGCTCATCTTCAATCTCATCGAGGCTTAAACTGGGGCAAACACTTGCCTAAAATCCCTTCAAATCAAGACATCCATCAATTATCAAGAATCCTCTAAACTGGGGCAAAATGGTATCTCAAGTATTTTCAAGAAAATAATTATCAAGTATCTATCTTCATTCCACCCTGTCAACAACAGGACCTCCGCATGATTCCCGCCTGTCTTCACAGGCTCATTTCTGTCCTGTCAACAACAGGGCTTTCCTTCGATACCTATCCTAATAAATTCTTGTCTTTTTTCCTTTGCCTCTATTAATAGGTCATTCATGCTTTGCCTGCCCCAACAGGCCATTCTTTCAAGTTAGTATAGATCACTTTACTTTTCCTTTGCCTGTCTAGCAGGCTCGCAACTTTCCTGTCAACAACAGGATCTTTTTGTTTTTGCCTGTCTTAACAGGCTTTTATCTTTCCTTTTTCCTGTCTAGCAGGCTTATTTTTTTTATCAAGAGTCCATCTACATTCATCCTGTCTTAGCAAGATAGTTTTCGTCATTCATTTTACCTATCTTAACAGGTTTCTTTCATTCCCCTTTGCCTCTCTATCAGGCTTGCATATTTCCTTTCAACAACAGGATCCTTTCTTTGTTGCCTGTCTTAACAGGCCTCTTTCATCTTTCATTTCCTTTGCCTGTCAAGCAGGATTGCATCCTCCTGTCAACAACAGGATTTCAAGCATATTTAATCTTCTGTCACCTGTCAAGCAGGATTGCATTTATCCTGTCAACAGCTGGATGTCATCATTTGCATCTTCCCGGCAACAGCGGGACTTCATTTGCATTCTCCTGTCAACAACAGGACTTCAAGCATGTCTATTTTTCTGCCACCTGTCAAGCAGGTTTGCATTTATCCTAGCAACAGCAGGATGTCATCATTTGCATCTTCCCGGCAACAGCGGGACTTCATTTGCATCCTCCTATCAACAACAGGACTTCAAGCATGTCTATTTTTCTGTCACGTGTCAAGCAGGTTTGCATTTATCCTGACAACAACAGGATGTCATCATTTGCATCTTCCCGGCAACAGCGGGACTTCATTTGCATTCTCCTGTCAACAACAGGACTTCAAGCATGTCTATTTTTCTGTCACCTGTCAAGCAGGTTTGCATTTATCCTGGCAACAGTAGGATGTCATCATTTGCATCTTCCCGGCAACAGCGGGACTTCATTTGCATTCTCCTGTCAACAACAGGACTTCAAGCATGTCTATTTTTCTGTCACCTGTCAAGCAGGTTTGCATTTATCCTGGCAATAGCAGGATGTCATCATTTGCATCTTCCCGGCAACAGCGGGACTTCATTTTCATTCTCCTGTCAACAACAGGACTTCAAGCATGTCTATTTTTCTGTCACCTGTCAAGCAGGTTTGCATTTATCCTGGCAACAGCAGGATGTCATCATTTGCATCTTCCCAGCAACAGCGGGACTTCATTTGCATTCTCCTGTCAACAACAGGACTTCAACCATGTCTATTTTTCTGTCACCTGTCAAGCAGGTTTGCATTTATCCTGGCAACAGCAGGATGTCATCATTTGCATCTTCCCGGCAACAGCGGGACTTCATTTGCATTCTCCTGTCAACAACAGGACTTCAAGCATGTCTATTTTTCCGTCACTTGTCAAGCAGGTTTGCATTTATCCTGGCAACAGCAGGATGTCATCATTTGCATCTTCCCGGCAACAGCGGGACTTCATTTGCATTCTCCTGTCAACAACAGGACTTCAAGCATGTCTATTTTTCTGTCACCTGTCAAGCAGGTTTGCATTTATCCTGGCAACAGCAGGATGTCATCATTTGCATCTTCCCGGCAACAACGGGACTTCATTTGCATTCTCCTGTCAACAACAGGACTTCAAGCATGTCTATTTTTCTGTCACGTGTCAAGCAGGTTTGCATTTATCCTGGCAACAGCAGGATGTCATCATTTGCATCTTCCCGGCAACAACGGGACTTCATTTGCATTCTCCTGTCAACAACAGGACTTCAAGCATGTCTATTTTTCTGTCACCTGTCAAGCAGGTTTGCATTTATCCTGGCAACAGCAGGATGTCATCATTTGCATCTTCCCGGCAACAGCGGGACCCCATGTCTATTTTCCTGTCAACAACAGGACCTCAAGCATGTCTATTTTCCTGTACACAACAGGACCTCAAGCATGTCTATTTTTCTGTCACCTGTCAAGCAGGTTTGCATTTATCCTAGCAACAGCAGGATGTCATCATTTGCATCTTCCCGGCAACAGCGGGACCTCATGTCTATTTTTCTGTCAACAACAGGACATCAAGCATGTTTAATTTCTTGCTATTTTCCTGTCAACAACAAGACATCAAGCATGTTTAATTTCTTGCATTTTCCCGGCAACAACGGGATATCAAGCATGTTTAATTTTCCTGCATTCTTCCTGGCAACAACGGGACCCCCTTTCTACATTCCTTCCCGTCAACAACGGGATGCCCTCATATTTACTTTCTGCATCCTGGCCTATTTAGGCCCCAGCACGTTTACTTTTCTGCATCCCGGCCTATTCAGGCCCTAACACTTTTACTTTTTCGCACCGTGGCCTATTCAGGCCCAAGCACATTTACTTTCTGCATCCTGGCCTATTTAGGCCCCAACACGTTTACTTTTCTGCATCCTGGCCTATTCAGGCCCTCCTCAAGTTTACTTTTCTGCCCCCTGGCCTATTCAGGCCCCTGCACGTTTATTTTTCTGCACCCTGGCCTATTCAAGCCCCAGCACGTTTACTTTTCTGCATCCCGGCCTATTCAGGCCCTAACACGTTTACTTTTCTGCACAGTGGCCTGTTCAGGCCCAAGCGCATTTACTTTCTGCATCCTGGCCTATTTAGGCCCCAGCACGTTTAGTTTTCTACACCCTGGCTTACTCAGGCCCAAACACATTTACTTTCTGCATCCTGGCCTATTTAGGTCCCATCACGTTTACTTTTCTGCATCCCGGCCTATTCAGGCCCCAGCACGTTTACTTTTCTGCACCATGGCCTATTCAGGCCCCAGCACTTTTAGTTTTCTACACCCTGGCTTACTCAGGCCCAAACACATTTACTTTCTGCATGCTGGCCTATTTAGGCCCCAGCACGTTTACTTTTCTGCATCCCGACCTATTCAGGCCCTAGCACATTTACTTTTCTGCACCGTGGCCTATTCAGGCCCAAACACATTTACTTTCTGCATCCTGGCCTATTTAGGCCCCAACACGTTTACTTTTTTGCATCCTGGCCTATTTAGGCCCTCCTCAAGTTTGCTTTTTTGCACCTTGGCCTATGTTGTCAGGCCTCATCAAGTTTACTTTTCCACATCCTTGGCCTATGTTGTCAGGCTTCCTCAGGTTTACTTTTCTGCTTTTGGGCCTACGATGTCCGACCTCACCAAGTTCGTTTTTCCACAGCTGGGCCTATGATGTCAGGCCTCCAACTTAGATAGATACCTCGACCTATGCTGTCAGGCCACCTTGTACATATCTTACATTTTAGTTCTTGCATGCTTTCCTGTCTTAAAACAGGTCGTTTTCACTTTACTGAGCCCGTCGTAACAGACCATTTCTTTTCTGCTTTTCCTGTTTTAACAGGCCATTTTCATTTCATTTTGCTTGTCCTAACAAGCCATCCCATTGAATTCCACGCCAGTCCTAACAGGCATTCATTCATTCCACTTAGCTTAGTTAGGTTATACAGCTAAGCCTCGCATATTTAAACCTTATCGATACATGAAGTCGATAAGGTCATTCAATCATCCTTCTCCAGGCATCCATGAGGTTCAATTTCAAGTTCAAGGCTCCTTCTGTTTGTCGGACTTCTTCAAGGCCTGCCTCGGACATAATGTGTTCACATCTTTACTCATTTCCTATTACGATAATTCAGAGAATCATTTCTCACATTATCTGGTAGGAAAATGAGTAAAGAGGGGCAAACTGTAAACACTCAATTATGTCTGAGGCCCCCAATCATTAAAATTAACCAAAAGTTAAGTTAATTAAAAATTTAAAAAGATGTAAAATAGAAAACAGAAAAAACAGAAAGCAGAAAATACAGAAAACAGAAAGCAAAAAATAAAAAATAAAAAATAAAAATAAAAATAAAAGGGAAATTAAAGAATAAGTAAAAATGATAAATAAATAGAAAAAAAATAAAAATAAAAAATGAAAAAGGTAAATAAAATGAAAATTGAAAAAAAGAAAAAGCTAAAAAATCAAAATAGGGAACAAAAATTTTGAAATCAAAGGGGTTGGCTTTTGGCTCCTAGAAAGGGGTGGCTTTTGGCCCTTTGAAAGGACTTGGCCCTTGCTAAGAGAGAGGAGGCTGGCTTTTGGCTCTTTGAAAGAGCTTCACCCTTGCCAAGAAGGGATGTGGCTATATATACCTACAAACAAGAAAAGAAAAGGGCTTTTTCTCATTTTTGGAAATTCTTGGGAGGAGGAGAACTTGGAGTCTTAGAAGGGGATTTTCAGAACCTTTGAGGGGAGGACCTAGGAGACTCTCTGGCCTTCAATTCAGCCCTTGGCCTCCATAGGATCAGCTCTTCATCACCTTCCAATGGAGGTTAGGTCCGAATTTTATCCCTCTTAAGTTTCTTGCTTCTTCTCGGATTTCCGAGTCCATTCTCGTGTCTATTTTCGTTTTAATTTTTAATCAGTCAAATGATCTTCGATTTTGATGATTTTTGTTGTGTTTTCTTCGTATTTCTCTCTAGTTTCTGGAATGATATTATTTGTCCAATTTGGATCTGAAATGAAATTTTTATCACTTGATTACCGAAGCATGTTCATCCTGGTGCGCGAATTGACCTAGCTTGTTTGATTTGTGCATATCTTGCTCATTTCTGATTGGATTGATGTCAAACTTATTTTGTTTCATTCTTATGATCCATATCTTTCAATTTATCGGTTTTGATTTTTCATATCTACCAAAAATATTTTCTAAAAATTCTGAGATTCGAATTCAAATTTTGGCGCCAAAAACTTGTGTGTTCTTGAGGTTCATTTTCTTGTCTATTTTCGTTTTAATTTTTAATCAGTCAAATGATCTCCGATTTTGGTGATTTTTATTGCGTTTTCTTTGTATTTCTCGCTAGTTTCTGGAATGATATTATTTGTCTAATTTAGATCTGAAATGAAATTTTTATCACTTGATTACCGAAGCATGTTCATCTTAGTGCGCGAATTGACCTAGCTTGTTTGATTTGTGCATATCCTGCTCATTTCTGATTGGATTGATGTCAAACTTGTTTGTTTGATTCCTATGATCCATATATTTCAATTGATCAGTTTTGATTTTCAGATCTACCAAAAATATTTTCTAAAAATTCTGAGATTCGAATTCAAATTTTGGCGCCAAAAACTTGTGTGTTCTTGAGGTTCATTTTCTTGTCTGTTTTCGTTTTAATTTTTAATCGGTCAAATGATCTCAGATTTTGGTGATTTTTGTTGCGTTTTCTTTGTATTTCTCTCTAGTTTCTGGAATGATATTATTTGTCCAATTTAGATCTGAAATGAAATTTTTATCACTTGATTACCGAAGCATATTCATCTTAGTGCGCGAATTGACCTAGCTTGTTTGATTTGTGCATATCCTGCTCATTTCTGATTGGATTGATGTCAAACTTGTTTTGTTTGATTCCTATGATCCATATCTTTCAATTGATTGGTTTTTATTTTTCAGATCTACCAAAAATATTTTCTAAAAATTCTGAGATTTGAATTCAAATTTTGGCGCCAAAAACTTGTGTGTTCTTGAGGTTGATTTTCATCTCTGTTTTTCGTTTTTGTTTTTAGTCAATCAAATGATCTCCGATTTTGATGATTTTTGTTGCGTTTTCTTTGTATTTCTCTCTAGTTTCCAGAATGATATTATTTATCTAATTTAGAAAATCTCTATCTACTAACTCTGTTAGAAAACGTCTATGTCAAATATCTATTTTAAATCTCTAAGATTCGTACAACGGATTCTAATACGAACAGGCAGCCTTCTCTGCTGTTCCGCGTTATAATTCGTGCAAACTCACTCACGGCCTACGACGGTTTGGGTTATGCAAGTACGCAATTTTAGTCTATTCAAAAATCAATCCTATCCTCAAATCACCCCTCTGCTTCTTCAAAAGATCAAGTCTCTTAAAACCAGAACTACGTAAGCCTTGAATTTCCCATTGCATTGGGGAATACGTAGGAGCAGGATCAAGTCCTGTCAGGCCAACCTCCATCAACCTATTTATTTTCAAATTAATTAAGGGATCAAACTATTTTCAAATAATCACACACTCAGTTTAAGGGTACTGTTCCTTGGAACAGGCGAGTGGGGTGCCTAACACCTTCCCTACTCGTAACCGACTCCCGAACTTTGAATCTCATCCATTGAGTCAGGGTTTTTCCAAATCTTTTTCCCTTAAACAAAAATTTGGTGGCGACTCCACAATCAAATCAAATTATTTTCAAATTTTAGCGAGTTCGTCGTCTCGTCGGAATTACGGTTGCGACACCTGCGAATCACCTGATCACAAAAAAATTTCCACAAGTATGGGTCATCCCAAACATAATACTTAGCATCACCTTTTATTTTATCTCTTTGTGCCTTAGATGCATGAGGAGGAAAAACATATGCGACCAAGTAATTAACTTATTCAGCAAACCAGGGATATTGGACGGCGTCACCCAACTGTATGATATGCTCATTAGGGAAATCATCACGGATAGGGAAAAGGTCTACAATTCCCTCAATTCTGCTCAAATGATCTACTACTAAATTTTTTTTCTCCGGTCCTATCTCTAATCTCCAAGTCAAACTCTTGAAGCAGCAGCATCCATATAATTAAACTAGGTTTTGATACTTATTTTTTTAAGAAAAACTTCAAAGCTACATGATCTGTGAACACAAGCACTCTAGAACCAAGTAAATATGATCTAAATTTATCAAGAGCAAATACAATAGCAAGAAATTCTTTTTCAGTGGTTGTATAATTAACCTGTGCGGCATCTAAAGTTTGAGAGACATAGTAAATAGCATAAGGGATCCTACCACTTCTTTAAGCGAGGATAGCTCCTGGTGCATGGTTTGATGCATCACACATCAACTCAAAAGGAAGTGTCCAATTTGGTGCCTGGATGATGGGAGTGGTGGTCAATGCTCTCTTGAGACAATCAAAAGTTGCCTTACATCTATCATCAAAATTAAAAGCCACTTCTTTTTGCAACAAATTAGATAATGAAAGGGTTTTCTTGCTAAAATCCTTGATGAACCTCCTGTAGAATCCTGCATGTCCAAGAAAGGAACGAACCTCTCGCACGCTAGATGGGTAAGGTAGTTGTGCAATTACATCAATCTTAGCAGAGGCTACCTCTATACCTTTCTTAGAGATTACATGGCCTAAAAGTATTTCTTGTTTTACCATAAAATGATATTTCTCATAATTAAGAGTTAGTTTCAACACATCTATGCAATACTCTATCCAAGCCATTTAAGCATAAGTCAAATGAGGAATCGTAAACTGTAAAGTCATGAACACTTCCATGGAATTTTCTAAGAAGTCAGAAAAAATACTAACCATGCATAGCTGAAAAGTTCCTAGTGCATTACATAGGCCAAATGGCATCCTCCTATAAGCAAAGGTTCTAAAAAGGCATGTGAATATGGTCTTTTCTTGGTCCTTGAGTGCTATATGTATATGAAAATATCCTGAAAATCCATCAAGGAAATAGTAGTGAAATTTACCTACCAAACGCTCAAGCATCTGGTCAATGAAAGGTAAGGGAAAATGATCCTTCCTGGTTGTTTGATTTAGTCCCCTATAATCAATATATACTCTCCAGCTATTGATAATTCTGGTAGGAACTAACTAATCCCTTTCATTCTTTACAACAATAATTCTAGATTTCTTTGGGACCACCTACACAAGACTTACCCAAGCACTATCTGATATGGGGTAGATAATGCCAGCTTGTAAAACCTTACTTACCTCTTTCTTTACAACATCCATAATTAGGGGACTAAGTCGTCTTTGTGGTTTCCTTACAGGTTTAGCTTCGCTCTCCAAGAGAATTCTATGCATACATAAAGATGGATTGATACCAGGGAGATCAGATAGGGTCCATCCAATTTCCTTCTTATGTTTCCTTAAAATTTTTAGCAGCCTTTTCTCTTTCTCACCATCAAGGTTCGTGGATATGATTACTGGCAGCTTGTCACCCTCCTCCAAGTATGCATATTTTAAATGCACTAGGAGTGGTTTAAGCTCTAATGTAAGTGACTGCTCTATGGAAGGGAGCATTCTAATGGTAGGAGATGCCTCTATAACTTGCAAATTAGCATCATCAAAATTTTTACAATCATCATCATTATTGCAATTATTATCATAATCATCCTTCAACCAAGTTTTAACTTCAGCACAAGTACTACATAACTCAGGAACAACACAATCATAACAATTACACCCACCAAAATCAATCATAGATGAAATCTCTGAATCACAACCATTATTGAGATAACCATCAATAAGTTCATCTATTACATTGACATTAAAGACAAAGTGGTCCTTTATGGGATGCTTCATAGCATCCAAAATGTTGAATTTGACTATACTGTCTCCAAACTCCATGGATAAAGTTCCTTCATGCATATCGATCTTTGTCCTAGCTGTCTTAAGGAAGGGCCTTCCTAGGATGATAAGTGCCTTGTTAGTTTCACACTCTCCTTCCATGTCCAGTATGTAAAAGTCTGCAAGGAAGATTAAATCATTGACTTGAACCAATACATCTTCTATGAGCCCAGCTGGGTATGCATTACTTCTATTGGCTAGCTGTATCACAATACTTGTGGAATGTAAAGGATCAAGGGAAAGTGAGTTAAAAATGGACATAGACATAACATTGATTGAAGCTCCTAAATCTAGCATAACATTTTCAAATTTATTGTTACCTATAACACAAAGGATAGAGAACATCCCTGGATCCTTGCATTTTTGTGGAATGGGGGTTATTAGTGCAGAAACATTTCACCCCACACTTATCTTCTCATTTCCTTTCAACCTCCTTTTATGGGTGCATAATTCCTTAAGGAATTTGGCATATTTTGGGATTTGTTTGATCATTTCAAGGAGGGGTATGTTCACCTCCACTCTCCTAAAGGTATCCAAAATTTCCTTATCCTTATCTACTTCATCTACTTTGTTCTTCCTTGCTGCTTTTTGAGGAAAGGGTAAAGGAATGATTTGTTGACCTTCATCAATTGCTGCATCAGGAAGGGACGAAGGAGAGAGCTCCTTACTAGTCAAATCTTCAGTTAGCTTATCTGCTTCCTCTTCATCATTATCCTATAACTTGTTATCAATTATATTTTTAGACCTCAAACTAACAGCACTTACATTTTTAGAATTAACAACTATTTGTGCAGGAAGATGATTTGGTCCTTGTGATTGCATCTAGTTTAGAGAACTAGCTAATTTGTCAATCTGATTTTGCAAATTATGAATCCTAGCTTCTGTTATTTGTTGAAATTTTGTGTTGTTCACTGCCATTTGATTCGTCAACTCCTCAAGTCTAGTTTCAGTATTTTATTGTTGGGAAGTAGGTTGTGGCTGGAAAGGTGGTTGCTTGTGTCGAAATTGCTGGGAAGAGGAACGTGCAGAATTATCACCCCACCTTAGATTTGGGTGATTTCTCCAACTACGGTTGTATTTGTTGGAGGAAAGGTCATAATTCTAGTTTTGTTACTGTTGTGATCCATTGTTGTAAATGTTGGCATCGTAGGCTTGTGGTGCAGCATCATCTTCTTCTTCTTGTAGTGTAGGGCATGCATCTATTGGATGGTCAATCGAAGTGCAGATTCCATATATTCTAGCTGAAGTTTTCTGTTGTTGACTCATGGCCATCTCTCTCACCAAGGATGAAACTCATTAATCTTTTTCTCTAGCTTGTTGTGTTCTACATCGTGGGTGGTTTGTATCTCATGGACATTTTTGGCTAAAACCACTGAATTGCTCCTTGTGCTGAACTGTTGGGAGTTGGTTGCCATGTTTTCAATTAGGTTTCTGGCAGCCATTGGAGTCTTGTCCTCAAGTGCACCTCCACTAGCAGCATCTATCATACTCCACTCCATAGGGTTTAAACCTTCGTAGAAGTATTGGATTAGGAGTTGTTCATTGAATTGGTGGGGGGGAGGGCAACTTACACATAGCTTCTTGAATCTCTCCCAATACTCTTGCATGGACTCCTTGTCAAACTGTCTGATGCCACATATTTCCTTTCTGATTGACACAACTCTAGAGGCAGGGAAGAACTTCTCTAAAAATAACTTCTTTAGGTCATTCCAGCTATTGAACTTGGTTGAAGGTAGTACAACCAATCTTTAGCTACATCTTGCAAGGAAAAAGGAAAAGCTCTTAGTTTAATATGGTCTTTGGGAATATCATGAGGTCTCATGGTGGAGCACACTATGTGGAATATCATGAGGTGCTTATATGGGTCTTCACTTGCAAGACCATGGAATTTTGGCAACAAATGAATCAATCCTGATTTTAATTTAAAGGGAACCTCAGCGTCAGGAATGGAAAAACATAAGGATTGATATGTGACATCTGGAGTGGATAATTCTTTTAAAGTTCTTTCATCCATATTATGCTTAGGTTCAGAATATTTAGTAGTAACAAGATGCATTAGTTCATGATACCTATTACAATCAGTTACCAGATTAGTAATGAACGAAGGTCTCCTATTAGTCCTAATCAATCTATGAAATGATTTTTCAATCTCAGGATGCTCGAGATACAAAATAACAGGATTAGATTGGGTCATGCAACATATGCAATATTAATAAATAACAAGATAGTAGATAGAATGAAACACAAATAAAGTTAAAATATAAAATATAATTAAAAAAATTAGAAAAATTAACCTGATATTATGCAAAAAAATATTATAAAAATTTTATTTAAAATTTAATTTCTAAGTATGCAAAAAATTAATTTGAAAAATAAATAAAATAAAAGAAAAATAGAAAAGTTATAGAAACAGACATAATTTTGGAATTTCAAGGGCTACCTCACCCCTAAAAGGGTCAATTTTGCTAAAAGTGACGTTCCCTTTCAGAAAATGTATGCTGCGACATGGATAAATAAAACCATACGAAAATTTCCAAAATATGCAAAAGAAACAAACAAAACAAAACTACACAAAAAAAAAAGAAAAAATAAAATTGAAAAAAATAGAATAAATAAAATAAAAGGTTAGTGTGAAATTAAACTCAACCAAATTGAACCAAATGTCCTTGCCAACGACGCCAATTTTGATAACTGAAGACGCGTTCGGGTCAAAATAAAATAAAAGAAAATAAAAAATGCAGTACAAGACACAACTTTGGTCGTCTTTCAAAGACCTTGGAAAACAATTTGATTGAATTTAAATTTAGAAACAATGGGGAATTTGTAATTTACTTTGGATAAAAGAAAAATGAAACTTAATGAATTTATAATATTAAAAATCAATTAACTCGTTAGTTTAATTCATAAGTGAGATTATCAAAGGTTCAAAAAAAAAATTTGAAAATAATTTTTAATTCTTATTTGTTTTGAATTTAATCAAGCAAGCGTCAATTAAACTCATGATTTCCTACTAAAATAACACCTAAATTTTGAATTAATTCATGTTTAGATAATTAAGCATCACCTAAAGTTTTCAAATTAATTTTTAAGAATTGAAATCACCAAATTTATAAGAAATCCCATAACCCTTTCTTACCAATAAAAGGGAAAAAAATAAATCATAATAGAAATTTTATGAAGAACAAACCTTAAATCTCTTGTAAAATTAGAACCAATGAGCCAACCAAGGAAATTATCCTTCCATGATACTTTTTACAAAAGAAAGAAGAAGAAGAATAATAATGAGAATAAGAATGAGGATAAGAATTGAAACTTTATTAAAAATTATAAATAAGTTTCGGTGTGTCTACAATGTGTAAGGGCTTTCCTTTTTATAGACCCAGTTTTCCTATTTAAATTTGAAATTCAAATTCAAAATTTAAAATAAAGATAAAGTCTGAGTTGGTTCCCTTGTTCTTCTAGGTTTTCACTTGAATTCTAGTTTGACTCTATCGTTTGAATTCAAGTTATGTGTGAAATATGAGATCTTATCTCATGTATGTTTTTTTTTTAATTTTTAAGTATTTTGACGGTTGAATTAGGGTTTTCCTTCTGAACAGATGTTGTATACAATTATATCCTTCAGCTTCAAAAATTAACCTCATCTAAAAATGACTTTTCTAGTCCTAGATATGTTTGTTTAACTGGAACATGTCTAGGTTGTTTGGATAGAAGCTCTGAGTCACGGTTCGGCCCAAATAAGTTTACGATCCATTGAGGTTGGGCCATATATGGATACATGTTCTCTTAGGATTTTCTCTCATCTTTTTAATGTCTTTGGAATCACTTCAATATTAATTTTATAGCCTATGATATGACATGCACAATGAACAAAGGTCAAAAAGCATTAAAATTAAAAAATTAACTAATTTTATCACGTAAGTGCAATAACATAAAAATTACTCAAAATGATAAAATTAGACATGATTAAAATACAATTAAGTCTAACACATAATGAAAATAAATGTACAAAAATCCATTTATCAGTGACCATTCTTGAAAAAAAATTGATGGAATTACGATCCAATAATCATTAATTGCACAATAATTATAGTTAATTTCTTGTAGATAAATCAATAAAGTGGTGATTTATCAAAATGATATAAGTGCTTTCAAAAGTAAATATGGAAGAGAACTTAGAAAAACCTCATTTAAATTTTTTTTTATGATCATGACATCTCCCATAAATTTTCATGTCCTAGAACTTCCAAGAAAAATGGCGTAATGGAGAGAAAAAATAGATCTCTCGAAAATATGGATAAAACTTCTTTATGTGAATCTAGTATGCAAAAATATTTAAGCTAAAGTTGTAAATGGTTCATGATATATATTTAGAGTCACTATAAGAGTTTCTATAAAAAAATTCATATAAACTTTGGAAAGGAAGAAAACTTGGTATCTCTTGCTTTCATTTGTTTGGATGAGAGCGTTACATCATGAATACCAAGGATAACTTGGGAAAATTTGATTCTAAATATGATAAATCTATCTTTCTTAACCATTCATTAACTTCCCAAATCATATAAAGTTTTCAATCTTAGAGATAAAGTAAATCATATAAAGTTTTCAATTTTAGAGATAAAGTTGTAGAATAAATGCATGTTGTGTTTATTGAAATTAACCCTACAAATAATTAAAAGGATCCAAATTCTGAAGAAAGTATGGATGTTATTTGTATGTGACTATTACATTAAGAACACCAAGGATAACCGGGGAAAATTTTATTCTAAAATTGATTAATCTATCATTTTGGACCATTCACTAACTTCCTAAATTATATAAAGTTTTCAATCTTAGAATTCAAGTTCTAGAAGAGAGTGTGCATGTTGTGTTTCATAAACTTAACCTTACATTTGATAAAAAGGATGTATATTTTGAAGATGAGAAAGATACAACTCAAAAGGACAAGGATAAGAATAAGAAAGATAAGTATCCAAAGGGTGAAATTGATGGACCATACGTCAATCCGTCAATCCAACTAGGATTGAACAAGATATTCTAAAGACAGATGAGAAAGTTGCTGATGACTTTGATCATAACATGTTTCAATTACCAAGGAAATGGAAAAATGGTTCACTATCATCCTAAGAATCAAATCATTGAAGATGTAACTTCCTAATAATTTCATACTACACTTAATTCATATTATAGATAATTATTAGTCATTACTTATGCTTGTGAAATATTTTCTATTATTCTATGAAAATACTGTACATAAAATTAGTGGTAAATTTTTTCTTTGAAAAATATTTCATATAATGAAATCCATGTCGTAATATGTAACATCAAACAAATATAAGTGTTATAGTCGTCTCACTCGTCAAAATATAATGACATCCAAAAAAGAAAATTTAACCCACAATAATATACATAGATATAAAATATAGTATAATATTACAATACCATGGCTCGATGCAAGTCCAAATTAAAAAAATATCAATACCCCATTTGATAAATACTACAATAACCTATAGATTTTCTCCCACGGGAATTAGTACATAATACAACACAATAAGTAGAATTTTGCAACATCACATAGTTGAAGACTTCAAAGCTACTAGAAAACTTTTCCGCTAGTATTAATGGTTGAGCCTTTTCTAATAAAATTCGTCTCTAGTACCCTCGAGTCCAAGAATACAAGGAGAGATACCATATGACAACCATTCATATGACAATTTGTATTAATGTGGTGGTGTTAGGGGTCATGCTCAATCCTTGAAGATGACGACACAAAGGTGAGGTCAATAAGAGACCAGAGAGAGTAACCAAGGTAAGGTGGAGGTGGAAAAAATGATGCAAGGTGAAGATTCCTTGATGGCTTGTTGAACTCTTCATAGTTAAACATGGTGCTCATAATTGGAATAGGAATTCATAATTGGAATAGGAAAAATCCTCCTAAAAAGAAGTGTGCATGCATAGAAACTCTAGCAACGATGACCATGTCACTCTGTAGGTTGTCATAGTTTCAAAAGGTATTAGTGATCTCTAGAATACCATCACAATTGTAAATGATATTATTAAAATTTAAGGTACCAAACAAAAGGATGTAGGAAATGAGAATTAAATTTCTTAATAGATGTATACTTTAAAATTGGTGTCAACATCTAGTTCTTAACCACTTTAATTTATTTTGAAAAGGTCTCATACATATACATTCAATTTTAATTTTAAAAAATTTGTTTAAAATAGTTTTGCTTTTCTTATCAAATCATCATCAATAACAACATTACATAATAACACTACTCTTACTCTTATGAACTAAGTATTCATTTTATAAACATTCATAGAAACATGAATCAATATATAACTTAACATTTGCAAGAGAATAATCATCATACATAATTTTTTCTTTCCATTATATTAACTACCTTTAGAGTGGGACTTTTCATCTCAAACACATAACTATGGAAGGTACTTTAACGTTCCATTTAAAGTGGGATTTAATTTATTGAACCAATTTAAAGAGATTTATATTTTCATCAAGTTATCCTATTATTTTTGTTTTTATTCAACCCATAATTTTAACTTAGGACATGAGCTCATACCTCAGAGACCATCATCACCTTTAACTTTAATAATCATTGTCATTCTTAACTTTTGTAAACATCCTCATCCTTAAACTTTGAAGCATAGGATTCATTGGATGATTGAAATAGGAATATTTAGTGTTTTTTAACAATCATCAAATAATTAGTTCACTTAATCAGTTTTTTAGATATTTTTTTTCATCACACAATAACACATAATAAACCATACCATATAACATCGTACACTTAAATAAAATTAAGTAATAATTCTTTACATACATTTGCATAAGCACATAATTTTTATTTATTTTATAAATATTACTAATAAATTTTAAACATTTATTAACATAAGAGGTTATACAAAATGAGCTTACTTTCATAGTAAAATATAATGAAGAAACTAGCCTATTTTATGGAATAAAAGCAAAAATCCAACTCATATATTAAGTCCTCAAATCAATGTAGGATTGAACATTTAATCCTAAAATTTAGCACAACATAGTATATTCTTTAAAATAAATCACCATGCTAAGATATTCTAGTCCCACTTCTATATAAATTTCCTTTATAAATTCTTATTGTCAATCAACTTAAGTCCTTGTATTAAATCTAATTCCTCATATCCTTATTAAAGATATTTGAAGCTAAAGTATTTCTTACAAACTTAATGGATAATTTTTTTAGTGGTTATGAATTAACTTTTATTTTCTCGAAATTATAGATCATGTTAGGGTTAAATGTAACCTATTCTTCTTTCTTAATTATGTCTTTTAATCTCATTTATCAAACTAAGAACCTTAACTCCTTGGTTTCCTTCCTTATGATGGTCGAATTACACCTAAGTCCTTCTAAGCCTAGGTTTTTGTCATTTTCAAGGTTTTTAGTAGCTAATAATCCTCATATGTATAAAGGTCAAAAGGGTTTATATTATTGACATTATTAATTAGAAAAAGTTTTTCCTTAATTAATTAGTCATGATTGCATCCTCCTCTTAAATCCTCTCTGCTAACAAACAATACATCAATATATTAAACATATAAAAATTTTCTAATGAATAAGCACAAAATCAACATTCTACATTTCAAGCATGGTGACACCCTATTAAGTTTTACTCTCCACTAACAAACAATATATTATATATAATATACAGACAAATTGTCTAATTTATTAACAACTAACCAATATACTACATTTTAATTAGAGTCACATCTTATTAAGCTCTACTCTCTGTTATCAAACAACATAACAATTACATTAAAGATATTGCAAACAATTACACATGGTAAAAAAAATGTTATATACTTACCTCAACCTCCTAATATAAGTTTCTACCAAATTGAAAAAAATGAATTTACAATTTTGTAAACCATATTGTGAGTCATGTTATGAAAATGTATGACTACTAAATTATTCTTTTTTTTAAAAAATCAACTAAGTAAAAAAAATACATAAAATTTTGAAATCTCATCAAAGGATCTAAAAGCTTAAGTTATTAACTAAAAACAAAGGATTCGTTCCTACTTCTAAAACTAGACTTTATAAAAAACAAAAACTGGATTGCAAATCTATCATATTAAAAATTATTATTCTAAATTTACTATAAGCATTCAATTTTATCCTTTTCTTTATATAAAAAAATTTAATAAATAATAAAATAAAAAAATCATAAAAATAAAAGAAGTGGTCATTCACTACAAAACCTAACAACATATGTTGCCCTAACTTCCCTTCTCCATGCACCTACAATTCACCCCAACACTTATTCATGGGTAGGCTTTGTCACCTTCTCCCTTATTCATACTTGTGACATCTTCCCAAGATATAAAAGGGTAGTAGCACTTTTTACCTTTGGACTTTTCCCTCCACAAATCAGTCTTCTCACAATTTTTTTCACACAATGAATTTTATATATGTCATGTAAATTATTTTATTATATTATATTTGAAGAATTATATGTGTTTAACTACAATCTTCGTTTGTCTTAAATTGTGCGCATATGTAGATTTAGAATATTATTCTTAATTCGATGCTTCTTGAATAAATTTTTTTAAAATAAATTGACTTTAGATTTATCGTTTGATGTATTTTAAATAAATATTTTAATTCGAAATCTAATGCAAGAAATTTTACATACATATGTATAAATAATTTTATCTTATCGTATTTGAATAATCGTATGAGTTTAAGTACGATATTTGTTTGTCTTAAACTTTATAAATATATGGATTCAAAATATTATTCTATCATAACATATTTGAAGAATTATATAGGTTTAAGTATAATTTTTGTTTGTCTTAAGCCTTGTGCATATATGAATTCAGAACATTCTTTTTAATTTCATGTTTCTTGAATAAAAATTATTTTAAATAAATTAAATTTAAATTTATTATTTTATATATTCAAAAATATATTTTAATTTTAAATATTACATAACAAATTTTAGATACATACGTGTAGATTACTTTATCTTATCATATTTGAAGAATCATATGAATCTAATTTCAACTCTTATTTGTCTTAAACTTTATGCATATGTAAATTTAATATATATATATATATATATATATATATGAAAAAGAACTAATTATCAAAAGTCAAATTTATTCTCAAAATTTTTATTTTACAAAACTTCTTTTAAAAAAATTAATTTTAAATATAAATATTTTTTAAAGATATATGTAAACACCCAATTATGTCTGAGGTCCCTAATTGTTAAAATTAATCAAGAAACCTACACTAATTTAAATAATAAATAAACAAACAAAACGAAAGTAAAAGAAAAATGGAAAAATTAAAAGAATACAAAAAAATAATCAAATAATAAACAATAAAACAAAATTAAAGAAAATAGTAAAAATAGAAGTCATTAGAAAAAATTCTAGAATAGAAAAAACTTTTTCAACACAAAAAAACTTTTAAATAAAAATAAAAATAATAATAATTTTTAAAATTTCAAAATACATAAAGAAATTCAAAAATCTGGAAAAAAAAAGAGGAAAATTAAAAATCTGAAAAGTAAAAATATACAAAAATAAAATTTTGAAAAATAAGGAAAAGTTAAAATCAATAAATAGAAATAATAAATAAAAAAGAAAAGGAAATAAAATATATATAATAAAAAAAAATTAAGAGAGTAAATAAATAAATAAATAAATAACTAAATAAAAGAAAAATCTAAAATTTCAAAAATCAAAACAAAATTGAAATAAACTAAATAATAGAAAAATTAAATAAAACAAAAATCAAAACAAAATTGAAATAAACTGAATAAAACGGAATAAAAAAATAAACTAAAACAAAATGAAATATATAAAAACGAGATAACAGAATTACAAGAAAAGATGAAGAACAAAAAACTAATTTGAAAAGAAAGAAATTTTGGAAAAGGGGTTGGGACGAGAGCTTCACAATTTTCCTCTAAAAACTTTCTCCACCATCACGGGGTAGCTCGATTCTACAATCCAAGAGTTCCTTTGGAGATTGTCTTCGTTGCTGGAGAAAAGGAAGAGAAAAAACCTCCAAGAACTCACCACACCTGCAGTTTTTCAACCACTCTAGGTTCATCTAGCTTCTGCATATAGCCTTTATGTGAATATATATACATCACAAGAATTGGAGTGAATCTTGAAATCCTTTGCTCTGTGTATGGTATTCGAATCGTGCATTATTAATGAAATAACATGATTAAGGTAGCTTAGGTTGAGTTTTGCTTTCCTAAAATCTGATTCAAATATATGAAATTCAATGGCTGAAAGGCCCTAAAGAGCTTTGGTTTCTCTGCATAAAAATCTAGGAAGAAACTGACTTTCCTAAGACTTAGTAGAGGATTAATGATCAAACACAACACAGAAGCGATTCCCGCATCAACAGGCCAAGATCTTACCTCTTTGCCCCGTATATGAGTAAATTAAAACCTCTCTCTCAAGCCAAGTAAGTCTAGGAAATCCAAAACAATTCCATGTAATTTTGAGCCACCTGCAATCTTTTGGTTGTACACGCATTTGAGGGCTATGGAAGTGAGCAAACAGATTTTAGTTCTAGAAGCATTGGCCTAATATGAAGTGATGATGTGCGGATGTGGCCGACTTTGCTATGTTATTGCTTGAGTGAATCTCTGTGAAAGATTTGATATTGTAGCCTGTTGATGGCAACTTGCATAAGAGCAAAGAAAGGTTCTGCATCGTATGTCTGTGATGACTACTGAGCTAAGGAAGGGAGCTTCGAATCTAGTACCATCTGTGCGAAATTCTGATGAATGGAAATTGGAACATAAGCTCGTAGTACTAGACAGGTTCACTGATAAGAGAATCTCTCATCCTAGCCTTGACTATCTTGTCTTAACTGATTGTGACCTTGCATAGGTAGTTGACATCACTAGCAACTTCAAGCCATGATTCATATACTGTAAGGTCGTCAACCAAAAGGTTCCAAAAAGAAGGACAACTGCATCTAAAAAGCCAACCTGATGTGAACGCCTGTGACCTTGTTCTCATGTCATTAGAGTAATCGTTTGTGCATCAGCAAACCCTGCTCAGTTTGGGGAGGACGAGGCTAGTGAAACCATCAAAAGCATGCTTTGGTGTGAAAGAAAGACCGAGTTACCCTGTGACCCTCAAGATGGTTACACGATGTAGGCGTGCAAACTGGGCAGCCAAAACATAATATTCCCAAGGACATAACCTGTTATATCAAGTACACTAGAGAAGATATCTACATGACTTACGGCAGCAGAATTCACATTCCCTAAGGCATATTAATCTGTTCCCACATCACGGGTCTTATATGGCAAATGCAAGCTTCAAACCACCACAGCTCTTTGGTATTTCTTAGTAGAAATTGGTCTCAAATTGGTCTCCTTTTAATGTGCAGAGCGTGTTCTGCCATGAGGAATTCAGCGTCTGGTATGGCAATGCATCCGCCAAAACCTGTTTTAAATCTAATCCAGGGAATTAGAAACTTAACTACAAGGTTGGTGTAGTGGTTCATTCACCGCCCACCAACGACCATGTTCCCTGTTCAAATCCCCTTGGCTACATTTTCTTCAAATATTTGCCCAGCCTTGGCCCCTTATAATAATGATAAAATAAAAATACTTTCAACCCCGGGCCTGGTCTTCTTCAAATATTTGCCCAGCCTTGGCCCCTTATAATAATGATAAAATAAAAATACTTTCAACCCCGGGCCTGGTCCAGTGGAGAGGCCCTCTCCCCCATTTTTAAGAAAAAGAAGGGAAAGACACCATGTCTCTGCTAATTACTACGCTGCCCTCAAGGATTTCCAAAATGTCCAACATGTCTCTACCTGCAAAATTACAATACTGGCCCCTGTCAAACTCCAAAAGGCCCTACATGCCATTGCCAGTACAATTACCAAATTACCCCTAACCTTTTCAAATAATTCCCAACATGCCCCTGCTAGTACAATTACCAAATTATCCCTAATCTTTTCAAATAATTCCCAACATGCCCCTACCAGTACAATTACCAAATTACCCCTAACAATTACCAAATTGCCCTTAACCTTTTCCAATAATTTCAGATATATCCCTCAAGCCTTAATTACCAAACTGCCCTTTAGAAATTCCATAATTGCTAATAAATCCATAAAAATTCCATAATTGCTAAATAAATCCCAAAATTTCTAATAATTATCAAATTGCCCCAAAATTCCTAATAATTACCAAATTGTCCCAAAATTCCTAATAGTTACAAAACTAACCCCAAAAGAATTTCCTCATCACTCTATATATAGCTTTTTCCATCAAATTCTCAAAACAAACCTAAAATTCTTTCTTTCATATAAAATCAAATTCATTTTTAAATCAATCAAGATCAATCCTTTTTTGCAAGTTCATTGGTTCTAGGTCTCACACAATGAACCCTAGGGACGAACTGGTAGTTTTTCCTACTGTTCGCTTCCTAGGAATTCATATGGGTCCCAAGTGCAGCCGTAGTTGTCTTGAACCCTGTGCATATGTGGACTAAGGATCCTTTTGTAAATAGTTTCAACAAAAACTCCATTTTAGAAATCCTGAGTCTCACGTGACGAATCCTAAGCACGAACTGGTAGTTTTTTCTGCTGTTCGGGGTTTAGGAATTCATATGGATCCCAGTGCAGCCGTAGTTGTCTTGGATCCTATACATACATAGACTAAGGATTCTCCATAAAATATTTTCAAAACAATCAAACCATTTTCAAATGCCATCTTCCAAATAGCTCCGAAGGTCAAGCCTTCAAGCACTTTTCAAACATTCCTTTAAACACTTTTGAAGGTCAAGCCTTCGAATCAAACCAGAACTACGTAAGCCTTGAGTTTCCCATTGCACCGGGGAATACGTAGGATCAGGATCAAGTCTTGTCAGGCTAACCTCCATCAAGTTATTCATTTTCAAATTAACTAAGGGATCAAACATTTTTCAATAATCACACACTCAGTTTAAGGGTACCGTTCTTCAGAACAGGCGAGCGGGGTGCCTAACACCTTCCTCACTCCTAACCGACTCCCGAACCTAAATCTCATCCTCGAGTTAGGGGTTTTTTTTTTCCAAATGTTTTTCCCTTAAAGAAAAATTTGGTGGCGACTCCACTTAATCCAAACAAATTCTATTTCAAAATTTTAGCGAGTTCGTCGTCTCGTCGAAATTACGGTTGCGACAATATATACAATTTATTTCAGAGCAATTAAATTTTAAAACTATGTTGGTTTTAAGTTTTTATTACATTTAGAAATACGTACGCACATATTATTTACACAGGTTAAAATTTCAAAATTTTGTAAATATTATTTTCTTCTTATTTCTTTCATATATTTAAGGAATTAAATGAATACTTTTAAAGTTAAGGTAAATTTGTGTAATTAATTTAAAGTAACCATTTTTTATATTGAACTGTAAACATGTTAATACCTTTTCTACTTCCTACTTGTAATAGACTTTCATACTTAACTTTGATTTGTAGACTAGTGTTAAAAAAAAATTAGTAAATTTTTTATTTTTTTTTAAAGTAAACAAAATTGGTGACAACTTCACTATATTTCGTATGTCATCCAACATTTTATTTCTACAATTTTATCTTCTTATTTATCATCTTGTTCAGACCTCGGTTGCAACATCCACAAGAATATAATTTTAAAAACATAATAACCTTAACTTAAAAAAAAAATCTATCACCATTCAATACTTTCCTCCATTTTGCTAAAAGATTAGAATACAGAAACAATATAATCCTATCCATTAGAAAACATAATCAACATAAGCAAACTTTCCCCAACGAACCTAATAGACCATGTAACAAACTATCCAATTTTTCTACCACCCAAGATATATAGGATGGATCTCTTCTCCCATGTGGCAAAACTATCCAAATTGATCACAAATACAGTATCACGAAAACCAAACTAAAAAGGATAATCTAAACACACTCATTCTTTAAATAAATGATATGATTTTAAATAGAAAAAGATTTAAAAGATAAAGAAATAAATAAAAGATTTAATATAAGTCATAGTTCCCACAATCAACTTAACTATCACCATAAATACCTGAAACAAACATTTAGAAAATATTGCTACTCTCACATACATGGATATTTTAAGCTTTGATTTAATTCATTTATACACAAATTTAAAGAATCCAAATTCAAACATTTATTAAGTAGTGATAAAATGAAAAGAAAACAATTCATGAAACTAGCACATAATCAATCTCTCTCACGTACATTCACTCATTTTCTACCTTTTCAATTTGTGGCACTAGTATTTAGTGGAAATGAAAACGAAATAATATCAAGATAAAACCTAACTTGTTGGTTATTACGGAGATGGTGGATATTACGAAGAAGAAAGCGATGACAATATAAGCAGTTGATCTAAAAACTAATGAAGGTAAGAAAAAGAGAATAGAGGACAACTATACATAGAGAATGAGGAAGTTTGACGTTGTAGATATCATTACAATCACAATTGTTGGATTCAAACGAATAAAATGATCTCACTTGGAGAGTAGTTTATAACCACACTTTAATGTAGCTTAAAGTTTACTTATAAGTGGTACACACTCTAAGTTAATATTTTTTAATCCTATTTATGTGATAATAAATTAAGAATTTAATTTTATACAAAAATCTTAAAATATATCCTCTAATTCAAGTAAATTAACCGACATTGATTTTGTTTTTTCAACAATTAAATTGACCTTTAATAATCTTTCAATAAGATATTGTAAAGCTTCCTTAATTTTTTTTCCACTAAATTTAGTAAAAAAAAAACTCCAAAGATCTGTAAAGCTATCTCTAGGATGTTTTCATCTTCTCTTAAATTTGATTCCTTCCAAAATTATCATAAAAAATAAAAAATTACTAATATATTTTAATTAAACAATAATAATATTTTGACTATTTCTCTTAATCATCTTTATTGATAAGATTTTATTAGTACAAATTTGATTTAAATATATTATTTTTATTATGATTCAGATCAAAATTTAATATACTAATAAATTATTAATAATATTTAAAATATAATTTAAATAATATGATATATTATTTATAATACATTAATAAATATATTTAATATACAGAAAGAAACAGGTATATATATATATATATATTTATTTATGCATTAATTAAAGATGATTGTTGTTTCGAATAAGAAAAAGATTTTTTATTTTACACTGATAAAAAATAAATTTTTATATCTATTATAAATTTTTTATATCAATTATTTGAACAGTATTAAAGTAAACTATATAAAATATAAAAAAATTTATATCAGTTTTGTAACCGATTTAAAAAATATATTTTTTAGACAAAATCAAGTAAAATAGTATGACTTTTTAAAATTTGCAGAAATAAAATTTGACCAAATATTATTGTAGAAAATCAATTTAAAAAATATAACTTTTTGAAATTTGGAGAAATAAAATTTGACCATGTTAACATTCATCTAGGTAGTAACCGTGGTTTGTTGGCAATTGTCATATGATGACTACTTGACTGGAAGAGCGGAACACAAACGACATGGTGAGGTGAATGGTAGATAATGGTGGGTGCAAGACAAAGTGCATCGCTGAATGTACCGTCAATTAAGTATTTATTTTATTTAAAATTAAATAAATTTAATTTTAAATTGCGAATAGTTTTTAAAATATTTAAATTATTTTATTAAAATATATATTTTAATTCGAAAATACGACACTTTCTTTTCTAATTACAAAATAAAGAGGACCTAAATAGTTTATGGTACGGTTCAATTTTGACAGAAAGTAGTGCCACTGATAGCAAGGCTTGACGTTTGGCGTTAAATTATAAGAGAGGGAGGGAGGGATTTGATTACCTTTTATTATTATTATTATTATTATTATTATTATTATTATTATTATTATTATGTAATTTTTATTTTTAATAATTTTTAGTTTAAACTATTTTCTTAATTTAGTAATTAAGTATTTTTCTATATTTTTTATATAAAACTTTTAAATATTTACTTTTCTCTGAATAAATAGGATTTAAGATATATTTAAAATAGAAAATATTTTAAAAGATTTAGAATTTTCCATTTTAATTAAATTTGGAGAATTTTAATAGACATAAGATAGGATTTTGAACAAGGAAAAATTGAAGTTTTTTTTAGATAAAATATGATGTTTTGACACGTAAATTTTAAATTAAAAATTTTAATTCAAGTTTTTGAAAAATAAAAAATTTATTTATAGAAAAATAATAAAGAAACATAAATATCATAATGAAAAATTTAAGAGAATAATTAAAATAATTTTTATTAAAAAATAAAAATTACATACCAATTATTAGAGAGGGATGAGAAATGCATTTAAATCATTTCAAAAATATAATTATATGCAACAACTATTTCCCACAATTTTTCTTTACAAATTTAGGGTGGATAAAAATTTAGATGAATTTATTTCATTTCATGTTATTTTAAAATATAGAAAAATTTACATCTATCTATTATTTCTATTCAGATATTAAATATTATGTTAGTATATATATAATTAAGATTAAGCATAAAAATATAATATTTAATAAATAATAAATATTTAGATTGAATATTATTTATATTAATATTTTTAGAAAATATATTAGTTCTAATTTATTTTAGTTTTCTTTTTCATTTAAGTATTTTTTTAAAATAAGATCTCTTTTTGCCCAAATAAAGCCGACCCTATATAGCGGCACTCGTTGAAAAATAAATATTAATAATTAAATTTTATTAGAAATAATGAAGATTAAAATATATAAATAATATAAATTTTTAAAAAAATTATATAATTTTTAAAATATTCTTATTTATATCATTAATATATGGTTTTATAATTTAAATTTTTTAGGCATAAAAATACTTTTCATTAAATATATTACCTTTAAAATATGTTCTCATTTATTTTATTATTTTTATTTAATGATGTTTAAAGGGGAAATATGTTCTTTTGCATTTTACTGTTCGTATTTAATAATGTTCAAAGGAGAAACAATGAGTATTTTGAGTTCCTAAGTATATATATTCCATAACTATCGCTCCTGTACAATCATTCTATTCTGGGACATTTCTCATTAATAGCTTTAATATACTCTCCTTTATATATATAAATATATATATATATATATATATATATATATTAAATTATTTTAAAAATAATTTTATTTAATAATTTTTCTAAATAATTAAATTTTATCAATTTAATTATTAAATTAATAAATTATATTATATAAATTATTTTAATTTTTTATAAAATTTAAAAAATATTTAATGTTAAAAAATAAATTTAAATTAATAGATAAGACATCTTTTATAATATCTGTTAATTTAAATTTATTTAATAAAATATTTTTTAAAAAAATTTTATAAAAAATTTAGAATGTTATTATATAATATAATAATTAAATAAAATTTAATTATTTATAAAAGATTTTCAATAAAATTATTTTTAAAATAATTTGATTCCATATATATATATATATATTAATATCTTGATAGCGTAATAATTTAAATAATTAAATTTTTAAAATTATAAAAAAGAAAAGTTATTGAAATTAATAACATTTAATATTTTTAAATTATAAAATTTTAATAATGATATAACTTTTAAAAATAGATAAATTTATATAATTTACTTTTTTTTTTACAACTTTAATGTAAGTGTCCAAAATAAACTTCAAAATAACTACGTCAAAATCGCACTAAATATCTATAGAAGACATTTTTGAAAAAGATTGTTTGAAATGATTTTTCTCAAAAGTTCTCTTAAAAAGTATTTTTAAAATTTGTCTCCAAAATATTAAATTTATTTTTTAAATAAAATATAGTAGCTCAAAAAAAATTAAAAAATAAAATTACCCAATAATATAAATTAAAGAAATTAAAATTACAATTAAGCTCTTCTTAATTTATACATACAGTTGACTTATATAATTAAATAGCATATTACGGGACAGAGATTTTTCCATAATCCGTTGACTGTTCGATGAAAAAGACTGAAAAAGACTACCGGTTAGTCAATGAGTCCTATTGCTTCAAGCATAAAGGAAATTCTCCACGAAGAAAATGTGTCCCAACGGTTTCTCTTGGCCATGTAGATGTAGACTGAATCAGTAAACAAAATGTTTTATTATCACTAAGATCTATTGAATGATAAAAATTTAAATTTAAAATTTATTATATAAAAATTAAATTAAGAATAAATTAATGATGTTAAATATTATATTTTTAAAGTTAAAGCTTTAAATATTTAACCGTCATTAACAAAAATTAATATTACTATAAGACATTGTATGGTACCTCTATTATTATAGTTTCTATTTTAAATTTCAAATATCACTTATACTGTAATTATTTAGTATGTTTGAATTAATTGTAAAAATTAAATAATGTTAATAATTGATTATATAAAATAAACTGTATTTAAATTATGCAACAAAGATATAGTTATTTGTAGTCTACAGTTTTTTATTAAAAATAATTAATTATTATGAATAAAGTAAAAAAATAGTTTAATTTAAAAGTAATCTAATAGTCTTTTTAGTACAAACCTCAAAATTGTATTTATTTTAAATAAAAATATTTTTAAAAAATAATATAAATTATAAACTAACTTTTAAAAAAATATTAAACAAAATAAATAGTACTTTTTTAAAACTCTTTTTCAAAAATAGCCGTAAAAAAAACTTTTCCTAAAACATAACCGCAAATTATTGGCACTTATCACGCTACAATGTCAAGCATCTCTTTGTCTGATGGCTGGTATAACTGAATTTCAACAGCTAACAGCTGAACTTGAACTAATACAGTATATGAGATAAGTTTAATAGCTTCAAAACTTTTTAACTTTTTACAAAATTAATTTTTATTATAGATCATTAGCAAGCAAAGAAACAGAATATAAAGTTTGGTAACATACTGGTGCTTGTAGAGGATTAAATCTCCAACATCATTGTCTCATTACAATTACATAGAATTGAATGATGCCAAACAAATCACAAGGTGTGGATCTCGGGATACCCTCCCATATAAAAGTGTAAGCGCATGCAGAGTACGAAACGACCTTGGTGGAGCTCCGTGAGCTGTAGCAGAGGAGGTTAGGTTCCTAACGGCCCCAAGCCAATCTGTTTTGGTATTTCTTCTCCTCCTTACCTTTCCTTTTTCCATAAAAGTAAGCTATTATTATATCCTTTTTCTTATAACTTCTGTTTGTTCTCTTTTTCTTTATATCTTTTTATTTTTTATATTTTATTATTTATAATTCTTCTTATTTTCTTAAATATATTTTTTTTCATCCAATCAAGTGTAACCATATTCTTCCGGCTAAAAATGCAATTGCAACCTGACACCAATCTGTACAAAAGCTGATAGATGATCATTTTGCATATTTGCGATCCAAGCATTTATATTTATATTTTAAATTAAAATTACTATTTTATTTTATTATATTTTTTGTTTTTGAAAATTTATATAGAAAAGGTTGTTCAAATTATTTATATCCTGTTTGCTGTAATATGAAAAGTTGGTGTTCCTGCTTCTAGGATTTCACATCACATTCATCAATGGGATTCTGGAAACTGTTCTTGGTGGCACTGGAGCCAGTTCTAGAGACGCTCTTGGTTACTCTGCTTGGTTTATTAATTGCGACGGAGCGTTTTGATTTCCTGCGAGGAGTGGATGCAAAGAATTGTCTGAACAATGTAAGCTCATTTTTTTTGTTGGTCTAGTTACACTATCTGGGTGAGGGAAGGGATAAGGTGTCATTCTAGAACATTCTAGTTGGTAGCTTTTTAAGGTAATGGATGATAACTTAAGTGCGTTTGCACTTCAATTTGAATAGGTTTAAATGTAATGTTAAATCTGGTTCGATTTTTTATAGTTGCTACTAGATTAATATTCATTTTCTTAGAGACATGTATCAAATAAAACATCATATACATACTAAACAAAATTAAAAAGAATAAAATATAGTTTTAGGAGATGTTCTTTTCAATTTTTTAAAACAATTTTTACTTTTGTAAAACTTAAAAAATCAAAGAATTTATTTGGTAAGTGAAGATTTTGAAAACTGTTTTGAAAAATAATATTAGTTTTTCGGTTCTTAAAATTAAAATAAAAACAGTTTTAAGTTGTTTTATTATTCATGCTCTGTGTTACTTTATCTTTTTTTCTATATTTACTCCTATTCACTTTCTTTCTCGAAACATTTTTTTAAAATTATTTTACAAAATAATTTTTAAAAACTAAAAAATCAAATCAAATCAAATGTGCTCTTAATCTTTTAAAGTATAGCTAGATTTGGCTTCTTCCTCCAAAATATTTTTTTTTAGTTTTAATTTTTATAAACTTTTAAAAGTCTTAAATGGCTTGTATTATTACCTATTAAAAATATGATATGTATTTAAATATATCCAAATTTATAAATAAAAAATATATTTTAGTTTTTTAAAATTAAATATATTTTTAATCCTTTATGGTTAAATATATTTTTTACTTAAATACTCTCATAGTTTAAAAATAAATAGACAAAGGTAATTCACAAATTATTACTTATACAAATATGAAAGTATGATAATTTTTTACATAAAATTATATCTACAAGTTTAAATTTGATCTAGATTGAATTAATTTGTTTTCCAAATTGCATTTGAAATTTATTCTATTTCAATTAAAAATAATTCCGTTAGTTCAGTTTTCATTTTGTTTGAATTTTAACTTATTTGATTTAATTTTTTAGTTTGATTTTTATAATATGTATTGGATCAAATAAGTTAATGAATATTTTTAAATATACGAATTTAATTTATATTTAATATATTTTAAAAATAAAAAACTTTCTCTTTATATATAGTCTAAAAATAATTTAAGTTAGAATTATTTCTTTGTTATATTTTTGTAGGATACAAATTTAACTATGGAATGATATGATATTTATACAATGATTATGTATACCATTTGTTTAAAAAAAAATTAAAATTTATATGTATATAATTTTTAGTCAACATTTAATTATATTTTAAAAAGTATATTATACATTAAATTGATGTTATTTCAAAACAATATCAAATAATATTTAAGTTTATAAAATTTTATAAACTTGATTTATATAATAAAAATTTTTAATTCAACAAATAGATTATTTAAATTCATATTTTGGATAAAATTATCAAATAAAATAATTCTAATATGGATTACTCATGAAATAAGTGAATCTCTCTTGTACTTATTTTTTTTAATAGATGTATAATATATTTAAACTATAATAAATGAAGAATTTTATTAGAGAATCAATATGCTTGTATTTTTAGGAAGCAGTGCATTTCCTCCAAGATCTTTAAGGGCAAAAGTTTAATTAAGTTTAACAATGATAACCTTGATGTTAGATGTTGAATTTCTTGCAATTATAACAACGTCTATATAGATTAGTATATATGTGTTAATGTTGATTGAAGTCTTGATAAAAAGAGAGACACCCCACTTAGTTAGAGAGAAACCAACATAAATGAGAGTAGTATTAAATTTTATGAACAAAATTCTAGGATTTGTTTGAGATCACATAAAGTTTTGGTCACCCCTAAAAACTAGTTGACTGCTTCTACCAATAAATCCTTATGGTTAAGTTCAGGTAGACTTTCTCATAATAATTCTTATTGAAAAATGGATTGTGGATATTTAGTTGATGAATTAAGTATCTTTTAACAAGACGGTTGATAAGATAATTTATATAATAATTAATTTTACAATAAGATTAAAAGTTTTAAAATTATTAAATCCTTTTTATTAGTAGAAGTCTTTAGCTACAAGTTTAGGCTCTAAACTTTGATGGAGATGATTTTTAATTTTTAGTTTTAAAAATTTTAAAAATTAAAATTTATTTTAATTTTTAATTTTAATTTTTTAAAATTATTAAAAAAGTAAATTAGATCACTATATTTTATTATTTATATTATAAATTTACAAAAATATATGAATAAAAATTATTAATTGAAAAATTAATAAAAATTAAATTATAGCAAGATAATAAAAAATTAAAATTTTAAAAATAATAAAATTTAATTATTATTATTATTATTATTATTATGATAATAAAAATAATAAGAAAAAAATAATATTTATAAAGTAATGATAATGGTATAGTGATTATAATATAAAAAATTATTTAATTATATAAATTTTTATTTTATATATTATTTGATTATCAATATTTAAGATAAATAATTTTATATATTATTAGTATAATATTTTATATTATTTAATATTTATTTTATATAAAAAATATATTATAAATAATTATATAATACTAAAATTATATTATAATGTTATAAATTTAAATATATATATATATATACTATATATTAATAATATTTTTTATCTTATTTTTAATATATAAAAATTAGATAAATAATTAACTAAAGTTAATTTTTTTTAAAATAATAAAAAATATATTATTATTATTATTAATATCATAATTATAACAGTAATGATGATTATAACAGTGACAATATAAAAATATTATATAATCATACACTTTTATATTTTATATATTAATTGATAATTAATATATAAAATAAATAATTTAATATATTATTATTATTAATATAATATTTTTATATTATTTAATATTTTTTTTATATAAAATAATATATATTTTATTATTTTATAAAAATTTATATATTATAAAATTATAAATTAAAATATAATTTTTATATTATAAATAGTATCTGTAAATTTATAAAAAATAAATTAAAAATTAAAAATAAATAAATTATTTTAAAATAATAAAAATAAAAATTTTAAAAATAATAAATAATAATAATTTAATAATAATAATAATAATAATAATAAAAGGTAACTCTCATTAGCCAATTTTATTTGAGACAAAATTTTCTAATAAAATTTAAATAATATTTAAAATATTTAATCATTTTGATAGTGTTTCAAAAGTTAAAAATGTTCAAAAATAATAAAAATAAAATTAAAAATATTAATGATTAGAGTGTCCAAGTGTGATCTGTTTAAAAATTTTAAGATTTGAACCTGTATCTGTTATCTGTTAAAGACTTTTTTTTTTATTAAGACCTCATCTGATTTAAAGTCTACAAGATCTACAAATTTGTTTAAAAGCCTACATAACAAAAAAAAATCAATAAACAAACTTAAAGCCTATATAAATAATTAATTAAAAAATATTTGCAAACTTAAAACTTACAAGATAAAAAGATCATTAAATAAATCTAAAACATATATATATATATATTAATATTATATAAATAAAATATAAAATAAATACTATATAAATATAATATATTAAAATAAATATAAATATATATATATATAAATATAAATAGACTTTTTTATAAATTTAAGTTTGACTTATTTATCTAAAAATATTTTTTAATAAACTTAAGTCTATCTATTTAATAAATAAATCTAACCACAAATTCTTTAGAACGACGTTATTGACTTCGATCCTATTAATAACAACCATAACAACCCATGTGCAATATTCATGTGCAATATTCCTCTCTCTTTTACATTGGGAATAGCACTAACAAAAATCACTCACTCACTCTCATTCATTTTTCGGTACTAAACTTTTACGCACCACTTAAAAACAAGAGTTGACCCCACACTCTCACAATTTACATATTCTATTATTCCCAACACACCTGCACACATACAAAACACTCACCAACAATCCTCCCCTCTAATTCTCTAGTAGCTAACAACACGCTAACTCTGGACACAACATTCAAACAGCCCCTTGATACCTTTTTCCTCTAAGTAATTCCTTCTATTCTCCTCATTCTTCTCTCCACTCCCGCCATATCTCTTAAGGGTACACAACCCCAGAATGCCGAGAAAAAATCCTTCACTCTCCCTCACCAAACATAGCAAGGGTCAAGATTCCAACGTCTTTCTCCTTGGTGCAGCCCCTGAATGTTGACAACACTCCTGGACTCACAACATCTCTTTTCTCCCTCGGACCTGTGGCTAGGCTCCTATCCATTTAACACCCACAACCCTTGGAGCATAGCATCACCCATCCATTTTCTCATTGAACATGCTAAAATTAGGTTCAAATTCTTTACCATTGATTCTCAGTGACGATTCTTCATTTTAGATGTTATGGATTAAGTCATTCTAAATTATTTGTCTATTATTTTAATTCAAATAATATTGGTGAAATTACTAAAATTGGCTTGCTGGATTGATATGAATAGTAACTCACATTCAATAATAATTTTAATCTGTTGTAACTTTAGCAATAAAAGCTGTCAAATTCTTTACTCTTATGATTGTTGGAATTATTGTTCTTTCATTAGTTTAAATTTAAAAAACTTAGAATTTTATGAATTTGGTCTAATTTCCTTTTTTTTAAAAAAAAAATAAGTTTAATATGTAGACATCAAGGAGCTTGATATTTATTGAAGAGGTAATAAGATTTGTAAAATAATGAATTCTAAAGAAGTAATATTCATCATTGGTTTATTTATAAAATTTATTTTAATTATCCAATAATTTTAATCTATTTTATCTTTAAAAATATTTAATTGGTTAATTTAATTTATTTTCATGATTATTTCATCAGATATAAATTATTTTTTTAAATATTCAATGCGTTAATTTTAGATATTTTTAAGATTATAATTAATATTTTTTTAATTATTTTAAAAAAAATAATTTTGGATTTCACATAACGAACCATAAAATATAAATGTATGATTCTCTTAATTATTTATATCTTTTTTTTGAAGTGGTAAAAATTGATAGTGCATTACTAGTTTTCCTTAAACTTAGTACATAGGTGGATTTCTAAACATTTTCTTAAACATAAATTTTATATTATGCTTTAAATTAATTAACAAAATAATTTTTGAAATCTCGCACAATAAACTTTAAAATATGAATGTGTGATTCTTTTTATCATCATATTTTTTGGAGTCAAAAAAAGTTTACGATGTATCATTATGTTTACCTTGAACCTTGGTGTATATGCAGATTTAAAATATTAATTAAATTATAAAAATTAAATATTAAAAAATAAAAAATATTTTCATCATTCTTTTACAAAAATTCCTTTTTAAAATTAAATTTCAAATAAAATTCCTTCACATCTAATTTCTTACAAGAATTCATTCTTAAATTACCAAAAATCAAATTTACTCTTAAAATCGCTCTTTTTCTAAAATTTAAATTTAAATAAAAAAAATTTCAAGATACTTTCAAATTATTTCTTAACAAAATTATTTTTCAAAAAAATAAATAGACAAAACTATCTAAATCTTGAGTTTTTCATTACATCAGAAATATGTAGGAGCATGATCAAAATTTTGTCATGTTATTTTTCATAATATAAACTTTATTCTTTCATGTATATAAATAATTTTTATATTAAATGGATCAAATATGTTTTTTTTTTCAAAATTATTTTAAAACTACAGATTTAATTTTGGATATCTTTTTGTTGGAACAGGCAATAAGGTGTGTTGCACCTTTCCTATTCGTAGTTGACTCTCAAACCTAGTGTTTGTTAGGATTTTTTCAAATTTTATCCTTGAAAATAAGATTTGATGGTGATATCACATTTTTATCCAAATTCAAATTAATTATTTTTGAGTTCATCATCTCGTCATAATTTAGGTTGTGACAGATGATGACTCTCCATTGGAGAAAGGACAGTTGATATTTTACTTCTCTGGGCAGCAATGCATAAGATTTAGATGTGACATTGCTTGTAACTCCAATAATATCAATGCAATTCCATTGAAGCTTCTTTGGGTATTTACTCAATTCAAAAGTCACATTAGAAATGCAGATTCTTGTAAAAGGATCATTTGAAATTCCATATAGTTATGTTGTAAGTGTAACATCCTTTGCTATAACATCTCTATAAGTTATTGCAGTAATTTTGGGAAGTTCTTTGAGATCAAAGCTAGTGGCAAGGTGTGATCCATAAGAGTATTTCATTTACAATACATATTTCATGGTGTTGAGGTTCAATCCTTTAACAAAAAATGTCCTTCACATATGCTCCTCTACCAACTCATGTTTGATACTAACACCTAATTTAATGTTGATAGATGTGTTACCTTAAGCTCTAATATCTTGGATTCCACCACACATTTCACTACCTAAAGTAATCATGGCACTGTCAGGGATATACAAGTAAGCCTTCTAATGACTAGGTGTTAGGTTGGCATTCCAAACTTAATTCCACACTCATCCCATCCACTTTTTACTGTAATACAATCATCACTCGAGACAATGAAGTTATCTTCAATCTTGGTGTTTGTACATGAATCTAGGTCTATCCTATTTGTGTTGGGCAAGCCCACAATGCAATAAAGGTAAGCCATTGTATTATTATGTTACTATTATAAATTAGATGGGCAAACCATGATAGGGAGTTAAGCAATGTAAAACTTAATATATAGATTTGATTAGAGAACATGATCTCAATCAAGGTTGGCCTACCGAGTTTCAGTTAGTTCTTATGCATCTTATCCCACCAATAAGTTCCTTGTCCATCAATCGTCCCATTGAGATCGGTAATTACAACATCAGTGAGGTTAGTTCCAAAAATTAGATTGATAAACCTTAAATTAGGAGCATCTTTTCCTCTTCCATAAGATGGTAGTGTAGGAAGTTATGGTCATTTTAATTCATCTTGAGATGCAAAAATAACAACATCCTTATAGAGAAAAAGAGTGAAATGACCAGTGAGATTGAAAGGTCCCATTAACCATTTTCCAGATGGCACAATAAGTTGTGCACCTCCATCGAATGCAACCTCATTGAGTTTGATTATAAAAGAATAAAATGCTTTGGTGTTGGATGTTTTTCCATCATCAATCACACTAAAATCTATCAAAATTGCACTACGCTTTCAATAATTAATGGCAAAGTATTCAATGTTGTTTGATCCCTTAGCTTCTTTGCATTCTACTACCTACACTACAACTATTAAGATCACATCAATGACTAATTAGTAGAAAAGACACTTTTAAAAGAACAAGTGATTCCAATATCACAATCATACCGTTTGAAAAGATGCATAACCTAATCTAGCATGACATTGAATTAAAGGCAACTCATTCTTAAAAAATCCATATTTATTAAAAATTATTTGACATTTGAGCTACAAAAGCTTTAGGATTAGGATTTAAGTAAGTCGATACATTATCAAAGATAAAAATATCTTTTAAGTCTATCTTGAAGAAGAATATCTTTTATGGCCTAAAATTTAACAAAACAATGGTTAGTATGAAACTAAATCAAAAAATTATTTTTTTTGAAAAAATTGAAAGACACTTAATTTTTTTTTTGAATATGTTAGATACATAAAGAAGATTTAATAGAGGAGAAAACAAAATTTGAGTGAAAATATATTTTTTCATACGTTTAAATTTATGTGTTTTAGTGTTAATTTTAATTTAATTTAATTTTTATAATTTACATAATAAAATTAGCATTAATTAATGGTTGATGTTATTTGAATGATTATTAAAAAAGTAACATTAAAAACACTTTGAAGACTAATTTAAATTTAGAATTTTATAACTACAACATATTATTTTAATTCTTAATTATATTTCTTGAAATTACAAAATGATAATTAATTTTTCTATAAAATAATAATTATAAGGATTAAAATAACTAATATATAATAGATTGAAGGGTTAAAATGATGTTTTATAATTTTACTAATGAAATTAATTGATATTTATAATTTTAGAAACAAATTTCGTGTATTACTCTTTTTATTTTTATTAGATCACTTGAAAATTTTAAAATTAGTAACCATAGTCTTTGAAATATTAAAATAATTATTTTTGTTCTTAAAAGAGATAAAAAAAAGTTGGAAATTTTGATTGAAAAACATAAAAATTAGAAAAAAAATGGTGATTTAAATAAAACATACTTTTTTTTTAACATTTTTTTATACTCTTCATGTGTAAATGATTTTTTTTTATGTTTTTATATCTTAGAAACTAGATAAAAATTTTAAGAATAGATTTAGAGAAAATTTAAGTGTGGTTCTTTATATAAAGTTAGTTGGGATAAATTTTAAAAATTAAAAAAATAAATTGTTATGAGGATGGTTCTAAAAGTATAAAATTAGATTTAATTGTTAGTCTTAAAAAAGTTAGAAAAATATGTCTTACACTAGAAATAATATGTGAAAGATAAGATTAAATTTTTATAAAATAATTTTTTAATTTTATAATATTTTTAGTACAATGACTATATATTTCAATATTGAAAATGAGATAGATTCCTACTGTTTTGTTAGAAACTTTTTAATTGGACATTAGGATACTTACTCCTATTCATATATTTTTAAGATAAATTTAAATTTAGAAGCTTCTAAAATATTGTATTATATAAAAAATATAAAAAAGAATTAAAAAAAAGAAAGTTTCTTTATAAATAAGAGGCAACCTCTCATCCTTTTTTTTTTCTTGCCAATCACCTCCTCACATTTATTCTTTTATTTCATTTTCTCTCTTCCACAATGTGTTAACCTTTTTTTTATAGTTATTAATTTTTTGACTTTTATTAAAGTAAGTTTTTTTGGAATTTTAAATTTTTTCTACTATTTTTTTTTTTATATTTCTTCCTCTAGAATGATGTTAGGAATTGATTTCCACCTCCATTTTTGTTTGATTTTCAATTCTCTTTGATATTTTCTTTAAAACTTTAAAATATCTATAATTTTTCTTGATCAAAACAATATGTTGTTGAAAGAGAAAAATAAAGATTTCTTCTTATTAATATAGAACATTCACTAATCCTAAGATAATGTGGGAAGCTTGTTTAATTTTAAGAAATTTTTAGCCAGTAGAGAGAAAAATTCTCCCATTAAAATCATATATCATTTTAAATATTAAATTAATTTTATTGTTTATCTTAAGTGATATTTTCACAAATGTGTGAGATTTGAGGAAAGATTTTATGTATAATGCATATTCTATAGAATTTTTTTGTAGAAATTATGGTAGACAAACTTACGAGAAATGAATACTTTTAGATTTGGTTGTTATAAATTATGTATTTTATGAATGACTCTTCTAAAGTGGTGCATGTAATGAATATAATGATTGTGTACCTTGAAAATCATAGGACTTATATTTTTTGTGAGTCTTATTAAGTCTGATATATTTATTGATGATGATTTCATCTTTGTTTACTAGTATGTCTTATTAGTGATGTTAACATATGTTGTTGTAACTTCGTCTTTTGTTGCTTAGAAATTCCTATGATGCAACTCAATGTTATTAATAATTATAATTTTTGTTATAAAAATATATGTATGTACATGTGTATGCATGTTTTGACTATAATTTTAACAATTATGATTTCATGTCCTTATTTTATGTGTGATGCTGGTCATGCTGGTCAGAATGTTCTTAATTAATGTATTGATAAACTTAATAATAACCTAACTATTATTTAAAAATTTCATTATATTAACATGAAATGTATACTCATCCCATACAGACAATGGTTCTTCATTATATAGTGAAAATTTTAATTAAAATATTGTTGTGATTCCTTTTTTTAGATAACATAATCTAATTGACAACTTTATTGAGAATAATCTCTTTCTCTTGATTCAATGTTTTCTATATTTAAAGGTTATAATACTTTTGTTGCTGTGTTATAATTTAGATAAACTATTGTTTATAATTATTTAAATAAATATGTAAATTTTTAAAGTTTATTATAACATATATTATGTGAAAGCTAGTTGGAAGCATGAGCACGAGTTTTTATTAAAAATTAAGAATTTTACTTTTTTATGAAAATTGACCTTTTTGTTAGCCAAAATTTTAAATATAAAATATTTTTAATATGTATATACTCATTTATTTTAAATATTAATTTTTGATTTGTTATTTTGAATAATTAATAGTTGATGTTGTGGATCTTCATTTGTTAAAATATATTTTTATAGAAAGAAGGTTTTTTATATAGTCTTAATCAAATCTCTTGCACATTTATTTAATATGATATATAATTAAGTTGGATCATAAGAAACGAAGGTGTGATACTTTTCCTCCTTATGAGGCTCAAGTAATGACATACGCTTATAATTCCTTCAATTTTTTTCTTATAATTCATGTCCATGATGATGAACTTGTTAGAACTTCAATTCCTAATGCGTATGGTTGGTTGAACAGCTTGTTTATTACATTTTCACTCCCGCGCTTCTTGTTGCCGATCTGGCTGAAACAATTACTCTTGATCGATTGGCTGAAATGTGAGTTAGTCCTTCAATCATCTTTTTCATCATTGTTTTTTTTATGTGTTTGTTAATAACTATTAAGTGTCATGTATGTTCAGGTGGTTTATGTTGGTGAATATTCTTTTAACGTTTGTGGTTGGAACCATTTTGGGTTGGATGCTTAACAAAATCGCCAGAACCCCTGAACATCTCCGTGGCCTAGTCAATGGTTGTTGTTCTATTGGTCGGTGCCTTTCAAATATACCTACCCTCATTTTCCCACCTTATTATTGATTATTCTATTTCACCCCTAATAAAGTCTTTTGAAATTGCATATTCAAAAAAGAAAAAAATAATTCCAAATTAGTTTAGGTTTAAAACTTTAAAGGAAAAGTGGAATCCAATACTTGTTTGAAGATTTTTATTTATAAGTTTTGAATTTTTAATAATTAAAAATTAAATTTAAAATTTATCATTTTAATTTTAATTTTTATAGTTTTAATTTTTAAATTTTAAATTTAAAATATACAAATTACTTTATATATTTGATCTGTTCAAAGATAATAAGGATGAAATCAGGAATAGTGATGATAATTAGTTAATATAATAGAAAGAATAATAAATATGTTGATCAATAGTGGCATTGGTTGAAGTAATGATGATAATAGCTATAGTAGCATGAGTATGGTAGTAATTATACAAAACGAGAAAAATGATAATGATGATAAAAACAAGGATAATGATAGTTAACTAGTTATAATTATAATAATAATAATAATAATAATAATAAATGATAGAAAAAAATATATAATAAAAATAATAATAACAATTAATGATGATAATTTTGATAATAATAACAATAATAATATTAACAACTAATAACGGTGGAGATTGTGATAATAGCAAAGTTTATAATAATGATAAATGATGCTAGTAACAATGTTAATAATTAATTGACAGTAATAATGATAAAAAATTAAAACAATTTTTTACTTTTAAAAGTTATGTTAAAAATATTTTGCAATTGATTTAAAAATAAATTAATCTTTATTTTAGTGAAATATATCTTATTTTAAACTTTTCATTTAAAAATAAAAAAAAATTACAACTATCTCAGATAAATATTAAGTAATTTGTAATTTTTTACATATATTTCATTGTTTTAAGAAATGATCATTTTTAACAAAATTTTTTTAAAAATGTATGAATATTTTTCATAATTAATTTTTTATCAAACACAAACTAAGACCATAGTTTCAATGCTTCCTAATTTACTTTAATATTTTTACTTCGGTTTTCTTATTTGTGAGGGTGGTTGTGCCCGGGGATTCATGTGCATAGGAAATCTGGGAAATTTGCCTCTTATTATTGTTCCAGCAGTTTGTGAGGATAACTCTAGTGTATTTGGAGATTCGTCCACTTGCTCAACTTACGGGAAAGCTTATGCAGCAATTTCTACAGGAGTATGATCCATATTTTCTTTATTTCAATACATGCCAAATAATTTATAACTATAAAACTAAGTTACTATATTGTTTTAATGCATTTTAACAACTTCCCAAATGGCATGTCTTTATCACTCATTTAATCGAATATGTTCATGATTTTGAACTCCACAATGTGTTCATATTTAGAGTAACCATTATCAATATCAAAGATGAAATAAAAATTGCAGGGGTATTTTTTGGTATGTTCTAAAGTTCGAACTATTGTTACTTAAAAAGAAATTTAATCCAATACAACTCAATGCCTTGAGTATTTATTTAATCTTTCTGTATTTGGATTTTTTAAAATTTTTTAGTTTCCAATTGCTCATAATTTTATGTTTTCTATGATGTTTTAGGGATCTGCAATTTTTATATGGACATATCTATTTATTCTCATGGGGGCAGGTGCGAATAAGAGCACTAGAAATGTTAATGACAATGACATCACAACTAGCACAATACATTCTAATGGAATCCATGATAGCCTTCCAACAGATATCACAGAATCATTTCTTTCTTTGAGAAATTCTGTGAGCGCTGACAACCTTTCAGCTCACCTTGATTCACCATCTGACATAAATGGAAGAAAGGTCACAATTACTAACTTTATTCAACTTGAATATTTATTTGATTTTTTCATTTAAAATTTTTCTCTTTCATTATCCCTTCATGCTTGAAATTAAAATTGCTCTTTTAATTTTCAAAATAGTGATGCACTCATAAAATGACTTTTGTATAATAGAGTTCTATTTTTGTACTTATTGAGAATGATAATGTCTTTTCCCTTTTCCTTCATGAAACGAAGTGATAGCATTCGAGAATGGTGTTGGATACTAGATCTTGAATATTTGTTTATTAAAGTTGGGTGTCTTAGTATAATTAAAAATTAATTTACACTCTTCATACTTTGATTATATAATTGTTCATTATTGTAAAGGGTGTTAAGAAGCAAACTCAAACATTTGGCCAACCTGGATACGACGCATTTATGATAATCACTTGATCCTACATCTTATTCTGTTAATCATAAGCTCAAGATTTACTTTATTAAATAAAAATGTTAACTATTAAATATTGTTTACCATTTTCTTTTGCAGAAATCAATCTTAAATTATATTAAATATATCTTTACAAAATGCACGGGATATGTCAAGCTGGAGATGGTGCTTACACCATCAACAATTGCAGTGGTAAATAATTATGGTCATTGTAAGCTGCATTTTAATTATACAGAAATTTTTAATTGTTATCGATATAAATCGAAGATCATTAAATGAGGGTAAAGTTTGGATTTTGTATATAGGAAAACTTCTAATGAATTTAGTTATCTGATGAATGGATGTGAATTAAGGATGCATGCCATAACTCAAAATGAATAATTTTGGCATCTATAGGTTTTCCTTATCCTCTGATGATTTAAATTTTTTTTTCAATATTTTGAACATGATTTTAATTGAACCCATGAAAATTATTTAATGAATTTTTTTAGAGAGGGGAGGGAAACAAGAAAGTTTTATAAAGGAAACCGGACTAAGATCCTAAGAAGAAAATACTAAAGAAAGTTAATCATAGAAAGGAAAACTTGGTTATAAGATTAATGTCTCAAGGTTGTTTTGAGCATTATTGAAGTAATGATAATAAGGTGCACAATATAATAACTCTAAATTACATAGGTTTTCCAATCTTTATTGAGTTGTAATGGATTTAATGTTACTACATTTGGATAATGTGCGATTTGATTGGGCTATTAAATTAGATCCAAATGTGTATTTTCCCAAGTTTATACAACAATGGATAATCGATTAGTTAAAGCCTTAGGGGCATGATTTATCAATAATCTCATTACAGATAGGCTATTGATACGTCTATGTAAGAGATGAGAAAGAAAGTAGGTCATTGTAGAGGTGGGGCTATCGATTTTTGAGAACAAGATAAAGGATATTAAAGGAAACAATAAAATTAGGGGGTACGAATCAATCATCGAATAATATAATAATTGATCTTGAATAGTTGCTTTTGCAAACTGTGAATGTTCATTTACTCCTTTCTTCCCTTGTGTTTTCTTCAGATCATTGGAGTTTCCATCGGGGCAATTTCACCAATTAAAAAGCTCATGGTTGGTGATAATGCTCCCCTTCGTGTGATAATTAGTTCCGCATCTTTAGTGGGGTATGACTTTTATATATCTTTGGAAGATGTAGCTTTATATTTTTTAACGGTGTAAAAAACATTTAAAGAGTTACAAGATGTATTTTATAGAATAAAATACAATTATAAATATTGACTATAAAATTAAGGACAATATATGAAATACAATTATAAATATTGACTATGAAATTAATGATAAATATTATCATATTTTATATAAATTTAATTACATTTTTAATTTTTTCACTATAACCTGCTAGAAATTTTGGATGTCTAATATTTTTTTTCTCCAAACAAGTCACAATTTTTTTAATTAAACAAATCAAATCCTTCTCTTATATTGTCAACAAATTGATAATCAAAATTACTAACATATTGTTGAGTTGGCGATCTAAAAAGATCTAAAAAGTGTGTTCTTCTGATTTTATTTTCTTTATTTTTTTATTAAATTAATTAAATCCTATATGTTAAAATGAACCTTTCTTGATGACAACATTTTATATCGCATCTAAAACTTGCATGTCATATTAACTATATCTGTTATCATTTGGATGACATATTGATTAAAAAAACCAGGTTTCTTAAATTAAAAAAGTTAGAAAACTTGATTGATGTAAAAAATTGGAAGATCAAAATCATATAGTAACAATGATGATGCCTTTATGCTTTTTATGCATGGCTTTGATTCAAATTATTAATTACTTTGTGGAAATCATTACAAATAACTATAATATCTACTCTAAATTATGTGAATTGTAGGGAGGCAACCATTGTGTCTATGACTTTGATAGTTGGAGCAAATCTTCTTGATGGTAGTTATCAATTTGTTTTTTCTATCTCTCTCTTATATGAAGTTGACAGTTCTAACTTTTAAAATTGAAAAATTAGATGTTTTATTTATATTTTCTTTCATATTTCTCTATGATGATCCGTTTTTCATTTTCTAGGTTTGAAGAAGTCAAGAATAGGCTTTTTCTTGATAATAGGGATTATGGCAGTGCGATTTATAATTTCCCCTATCTTGGGTATTTTGATTGTTAAAGTTGCACATTATTGGGGATTTGTTGGATCATATTCGTTATATCAGTTTGTTCTTATGCTTCAATATGCGCTTCCACCTGCTACAAGTGTAGGTATGAGGATGACTTTCTTAAACTTTACTTCAAGCAAGGTTTAACTTGTTCTGTATATGAGGCTTTTTATATTGTAGTAAATGATTTTTCCATGACCTATGTGTTTTAATGTTTTGTTATAAAAATTTATTTTTCTCTCAAATGTATAATTATGCTTAATTTCAATTTTTGAGTTTTGGATGAATCACACATCTTAAATTGATGTGTTCTAGGCATAGTATAGTTGTGTCTTTATTTAGGATCTTATATCTTAAATTATTTTGGGTTGCACGCATATTCTATGAAGTTCTATTTTTCACATTTTGTTAACATGTTTGAATAGTTATTTATACCTTAATTGTGGCTTTATCTAGTATCGTTTTTCTCATTAAGTAATTACACACAAATCATTTTCTGCATTTGACATTCATATGTTTATGGAATTCAACCTAATTTAATGGTCAGGCTGGCTCCAATATCCTACTTTATGTTCTAGTATTGTGTTTAACATTTGATATTTGATGCCATTTCATGATCTTTGTTATAATTGATCTAGAAAAATAGCTACACAAGTTACCACTATAGGAGGTAGTTTCTAAAGCATTATGTTCATGATTTCTAGGTTTTCTTATCGTGTCAATCATAGTTCATAAAAATGTCATTTAATTATAGAAAAATTTCCAAGTTATAAATGTATGTATGTGTGTGTGATTGTGCATATACAAATGGTTAGAGTTTACAAATAATACTATATATAAAAATGATGATGCAGAACTTCAAACCTTTAAAGCACTATAAACTTTTATGTGAAATATTTAGGAGGTTAAGCTCTAATGGTCTAAATGACAATGTCTTGGATTATGCATGATGAAAGTGCTTGCAAAAATATTTTGACATCCAAGTCAGTGTGACAAATGAGCACCAATTCAAATAATAGTAGAGTTTCAACTGAAACAAATTGTATCTCTAATTATCTTAAAAAGGATACTTTTGGGAATTGTTTACATCGTTACCCTCCTTTCCTATGACTAATTAAGTCACTATTGATAAAAAAATTTCTTTTTAAAATCAAGTCATGTTTATTATTATTATCCTTTTTTTTTTTACTCTAGAAGGCAACTTTTAAGACCTATGTTGATAATCTGAACTTGATAGGGACCATTGCTCAAATGCTTGGGGTTGCTGAGAGTGAATGTTCTCTTATTATGCTATGGACATATGCTGTTGCTACATTTAGTCTCACGCTTTGGTGCACCTTCTTCATGTGGATCTTGGAGTGACTTCTATGCTAAAACGTAGAATATCTATGTATACTTAAAATGATTTTTTGGAGCATATAATAGATTTGTAATTGTTTTCTAACAATTTGAAAACCATGGCCACCTGTAGTTACATTCCATCTTTTCAAGAGATTCTAATAATTATTTTGAGTTTTGCTTCCTTTTGTTGTATTCCACCCTTTATTTTTTAATTATATTTGTCTACACTTCAATTTCACGATCTTAATAACAAATTTATTTTAACATCTTTTATCTTTTCACTATAGATAACAAGTTGTAGTTAATTCATTAGTTTTATATTTTAAATTTAAATTTTAAGTTAATTCTTAATATAAAATAATTGAAATCAATACATTAATTTTGACAATCTTAATCCCAAATTAATAAAGTTTATTATTTATTTTTTGTCGGACCTAGACTTTTACACAATGTGGGGGTAGGGGTTTACATATATACAAAAAAAAAAAAATTCCACAAAAATGTAATAATTTAAACTGTTAAATAATATTCTTTTAATTAATTTAAATTAACAAATTTTAACAAAATGAAACACAACACACTCTAACATGCTAATACTCTATCTAAACATACTAAATTCCCACAATGCAAGATTAAGTATGAGAAATAATCTAAAAAGTTGTACAAATTTATCATTATTGTAAAGAGGGAGATTAAGATTGATAATAAATGGAACATGATATATGAAAATATGTAATTGTATTATGATACAAGTAAATATAGGTTGAGAATAAGGGAAAGACAAGCTAAATACAGACTTTAGAATTTTTTATGGAATAAATTTTATGTGTGAATTTTATTTAGTTGGTACCCACTTTTAATTTACTAGGATTCATATGAATTTTATTTTAGTGCCTTTTTTCCATAGATAAAGAAAAAAAGTTGTCCATACCTTGAATTATATTTAGTTGGTACTATTTTTAATTTTTAATTTTTATTAATTTTTTTTGGCATATAAAAAGAAATAAAGAAAAGGTTAAATAGATAGTATAATAAATAAATAAAAGATAAATTAAAAATTTTATGAAATAATTCTAACAAAATAATTAAATTTATTGGTTTGTGTAACTTATTTTCTCCTTTTATAAATAAATAAAATTGAAGGTAATGTAATAAAATATGTGTAAGATGTAACGCACTTAGTTTAATTTTGTTATTTGATCCTTCATTGTTCCTAATTTTGTTATATATGTAATGTTTATAAATTATTCAATAATTAAATAAAATTTTAAAATTTAATAAAAAATAAATTTAAGATCTCTCCTTTTAAAAAAACTATAATTGGTATAATATTTAAAATTTTTTAGTTGAGAACTTCTGAAAAATATCTATAAAAAATCAAACACTAATTATATAATGAAAAGATGAGATTTTTAAAAATATAAATAATAAAATATTGGAGTTTATTTTTTAAAAATATTTAAACATTATTTAAAATTATTTTATATATTTTTTTTGGAAAAAAGTATTTAAAAAATATCAATTGAAAAGATGGTTCGGAATTCCAATAAATGCATAAGAAAATTTACTAGTAAGAGTGATATAAAAATTTAAAATAATTATTTTAATTTATAAATAATTTTATATTAAAAAAAATATTTTTTTAAAATTATTTAAGCATAGAATATGTGTAGATTTTGTTTTATCGTTTAGAGCTATTTTAGATGGATCTTAAATGTGCAAATCATATTATAATTATTTTTTAACATTTTTGTATTGAAACAAAATTTAACAAATTTTTAATATAAAAAATTATAAAAATAATGTTTTAGTTTTTGAAAAAAAAAATGGAAAGTTATCTTAAAAACCCATCCATTTTAACATAGGGATCTCTTCTTTTTCCTCTGCTTTGTGACCCAATTTGAGATCCACCCGGCTTAAATATACACAGACATTAGCATGTTTAAAATAAATTTGTCAAATAAGAGATTTAAAGACAGGTCTTGGAGTATGAGAGGTGCGTCAACCACCAGGTCAAGTGCCTCATTGGTGTTCTAATGCTTAACATTAAATTTAAAGCAATGCTTTTAGGGGTGCGTGATTTGCATGCATGCTACATGGGCCTCTCTTTTCCTACATTTTGACCCTGAGACTACTGAAGCCAATGAGATGATTATTTAGTTCTGTGCATCCCAACCGCCTGTTGCTATTTGTCACCATAATTGCCATCAACTGTATATGATATTGGAGTTGGCCTAAAAGAGAAGTTCACAGGATGAACTGACATTGTGAAATTCTGACCATGCATATTCTTTGTTTTATGTAAAAGCTTTTGCAATCCATAAAAGCAGCTTGGCATTGTCTCATTCGTTCGTGCAGACAAGAATATGAACTGAAAATGACTCACAGAAATCACTGCTACCCATGTAAGCGTGATCACTGCCTATTTTACGACATTCTTCCATTCCCTCAACAGTTAATGAAATTGTCAAGAGTCTTAGCCCAGTAGTTCTTGTGCGTTTACTATACGTACAAAGTTTTACCCACGGGCAAGTGCACTTGTCGATGTAGAAAAGGGGTATTTAAAACCCTTAATATCGTTCCCATAGAAACTATTTTAACAATCTTAAAAAAATATTAAATCCTAATTTTTGAGCTCACCAGAAAAGGGTTTGTTTAGAAACATTTCTAAAGTGAATGCAAAAAGGAACAAAATGAGAGTAAGCAATTTAAAGACAAAAGAGTACAAATACGAGTTCAATTATGGAAAGACACGAGACTTTGGTTTTCCTTATAACTTTACCCAATTTCATCCTAATTACCTTTTGAATGATTTGAGTCAATTGCTAACCATCTGTTCTCATTCTATTACTACTCAATGATCATGCAACAACAATATTCTTTGCCTTAAGTTACTACCCTCAATGATCATGCAAGGTATATAATTAAGAGAAACATAAAGAACATGTAAACTTGTTAAATTAATAACTGATTAGAAATAAAGGATTCCAATTGATCCTCTGAAATCCTTAGATTGAGTTTACCTTATAGTTCCGTTAATTAGGCAATGGTATTATCGTTTATCCCCCAATTAACTTAGAAATTAATTCTTATTAATTAATTATTCATAATAAGGAAAACACAATTGAATAGAAATACTGAATCATTCGTAAAAAGAAAAATGGGCTCAATTGGTTACATTACAAGTTTCACCAAAGCCCCATGCTTTGGGGTTAGTTACACATAGAGAGATAAGACAAATAAAAACATACTAATCCCATAGAACAATCCATAATCCTAATTCTAGAAAAGAACTGCAAAATCGTAGTGCCAGCAAGGCTGACAATAGGACGTTGCAACTCGCACTTTGAAGAGCTTTTGCCTCTGAAATCCTACGGGAGGATACTAAAAGAGAATGATGTGTCTCCAGGGGCAGTGATAGACTTACGCCCCGGAGAGTGGTGTGGCCTTTGGAGTCTAGGATGGTCTCATGTGGTGTAGTAGAGCCTCCTTTTTATAGGCGTGGATTAGGGTTTCAATGTGATGGACTAGGCTTGACCTAGTCGCTTCCTCAGTTGTCGCGACCAATCTACATAATCTTGCAGCACCATTGGGCTGACATGTCATTGTTGCATTAGATGTATTATCTTTTTATGCTTCTTTTACCCTCTTTTTGGTCCAAAACTTGTCTATTTTCGGATTCTTAGCTTGCATGACCATTACTACAAAAATAAGAAAAATTAGGTAGAATTACAATTAAATAATCATAAATTATATTGTAATTATAACTAATTTTCCGCAGATAAATCAGCAGAATTGTGGTTTATCAGTTATACCAACAAATCATGAAAACATCGGTAAAGACCAGCAAAGGAAATAGCCCAACCTTTTGTGTTTGCAAGTAGTCAGCTATGTTCTTGAATTAGGAGCAATGACTGCAGCAAAATTTCGATCTACATGAGTCATTAACTTGTGGTTGATGCGTTACATGACCTCCTGGAGAGAGATGAGTTCATCATGATCACAGAATGGTCACAACTTCCTTAGGCTTAATTCTGATACAGTTTCTACCCCATGCATAACATGTCCTTGATCTTTGTTTCCTCATACCCTTGGATTTGGCTTTTTCCTTGGTATCAAATGAATGAGGTGCTAAGAGCAGTGATCTAATGTAACTCCCAACCGTTCACCATGCTGGGTACATCCTGCCCTGAGAACAAATTCCCTTCATTTGATAAGTTGACTTCATGCATAAGTTTAGTGAGAGTTTAGATAATGGTGACATGTAGTAGGCTCACTTCTCGTGTAGCCTTTAACCTCTAGCCATTTGTATATCTGGTTCTGGCAGCATGTCCATGAACCCAGCAGAAGCTAACCAATTCATTATTGTTTCATAAGCAGGCTTTTCCATTTGAGCGATGGTTCTGCTTCCTTCTAGCATAGCTATAGCCAATGATCTCATGAGTGGGGGGCCATGCATGCACGTGCTTTGCCCATTTTACGTAAAGTTTGAAGTTATTGTTAGACGAAGGACAAACTCATAGCCCTGAACCTATCAACATTCTCTTTCTTAGAAGGTATACAGAACACCATCAATCAAAGCTCTTCCTAGCGCCGCCGCCTCTTAGTTAGTATCCACCTTTTCAATGAGTTCCATAACCATTCATCGAGTGATTGGAGTTCAAAAATCAGAATGAGTATGATTGGCATATAGGCCCTCCATCAATGAAATAATAAGTTCAATTGCCCTCGGAATTGCAGCCAGAACCTTCACACAATGTTTCCTGCTACCTTTCACAGTGGCTCCAAGATAGAATCAATACTCTCAATGTCATAAGGAGCAATAGCCTCAATCGATGCAGCCAAAAACACTGCGAGGATTGTCCTCATTTTCTGGTTCGAGTCATATGATAATAATCACTTGCAAACTAAAGACTTAAGCTAAAATCGATTATGGAGCACCAAAGAGAGCCTTGATTAAAACATCAAGAAGCTTGACACCGTCCAGGAAAACTTGCTCAGCACATTGTCCTGTTAATTTTCCAAGAAATTTAAATTATTTTTGGCAGAGTTTATAGAGAAAGACAAGAAGCATTCCGCGATAATCTTGAAGTTGTGATTCTCATATAGAACTCAGGTCATAAAACAAAGCCAATAAGGAGACTGAGTCCCAATTCACCTAATGTTTCAGATTATGATGCAAATGCAGAGGTGAAATTGTAGATGCCATACTCAACAAATACGATTCTACATTTTCCTTAAGGATTCACTCTCGCAATCGGTAATATATACAATTAGATGGAGCAATGCCTAATAGATTTCAATATTCTGCATGGATCTTGTGAAGAATCACTAACCTGTGCTGTGCAGAGAAGAACGTTCCTTCAAAGTTCTTTTGTTATGGATCTTCACTTTAGAGCAGGATTTCAAGCTTCCTTCGGTCTTTCAAATTCTAGAAGTCTCACTGGAATCAGCTAAGGTAGGATTCTTCTTCAATTGAGAGATTGATGCAGAGTTCATCAAGAACCAACGGTATTCTTCCTTCAAGAAATCAGAATCTAAAGGATGTCAAAATGCTATAATAGGAACTCTCTTTTGCTTCATTCGTTTCAATCACCATGGATGAGTCTTCTGAGATTGGGAGAGGGAGAGAAAGAGAGATCGGAAGAAGGAGAGGAAGAGAGATTGGATGAGGGAGCAAAAGAGATTGAGTTCACTACATCTGAAAAAAATGAAAATCCCCCCGATAATTTGAGTGTTTAAATCATTTTATACCTTTCTTTTTTTCAAAATTTTCTCGCGGGAATTCTCCTCCGCCTTTTTTCTTTGTTTCTTTTATTTTAATTTTTTTTTATTTTTCTTTATTATACTTTTTTTTTATTTTTGCTAACCACCTCTTAACTAACTTAACTAACTTCCTAACTAAACATTCCTTTTTTGCTTTTTTCTTGTTTTTTTTTATTTTTTTTTTCTCTCTTTTTTTATTTATACTTTAAATGGATTTGGAACAAAATTTGCATGATAAATAGGATTTTAGTCTCGGACAGAATTAGGTATTCACACTATTTATGCTATAATATATGAGATAAAAAGGTTTAATTTTTCACTTATGACTTCTATTTGTCTTCCTAACAATTTTAGGCTTGTTTCTCACGCCTTAAATTATCTAAGAAACATATTTAGAGGAGAAAACTTTTGAGAAACCTTACCTTTCCCGTCTAGGATAGTTGTGACACTCTTCTGAGGTAGATGGAGGAAAATACGGTTTGTGAAATAGAGTTCAAGTGGATGATAATGAATTTCTACTAATTTAACTTTGAATGCTATTTGTGTGGAAATTATTGAATTTATGACTTATGCCCCATTATGCTTGTATGCTTTGTGTGAAAATTGTTGAATATATGACTTATGCCTCATTTTGCTTGTATACCCACCTTATTTATTTTAGAAGAAATGTGATCATCTCTTGGTTGTGTTGATATGACTTTTTATTTTAGTTGAATATGTTAAAAGTTTTTGGAATTGATAGTTATTTGTATTGTTAGTTATATAACATTTAATTGGACTATAGATCTTAGATTAAAAGCCTTTAATGGAATTAATGATTAGAAATATGACTTAAGGTTCCTTTGAATTTTTATAAATCATAATATCTTTAGTTGTGTGGTCTTATCATTAGGGCATGAGTATGATTATGGTAGAGAAAGTTACATTCAAAGTAAAAAAGAAGACTTGACACTTTAGAATAAACATGTCAAATGCATGATGTGTGCCTTGAATGACATGTGTTTTTTTTATGGTGTGTAAATTTTGACAATATTAACATGAAAAATGAGGTATTCATTCTCTAAGATGGAATGATACAAGATATGATTATAATATAAAATAAAATCCTAAATCTTGAATTCTTAAAAGGAATATCTTTTAGGTGACTTTATCTTCTTAATTTGATATATTTTAAAATGATTTATAAAAACTTAAATCTCCTTTGATTTAGTCTATCTTTCTTAAATTACTTTATAAATTTTGAACTAAAGATCTAATAGAACCATTTCTAGTAAGTGATATATTACTTAGAATCTTCCAATGAATTTACCTCTAGATAATTTTAATAAAAGTTTTAAGACTATATCATATTTGGTTATTTTATTCATAAATATATTTTTTAATTTCACAAGTTCTTCTTATAAACTAAAAAGAAATATGTAATATGTGAAATTCATAAAGAACAAGTTTCTAGGAAAGTATGTGAATATGTTGGAAATAGATGCAAGTCATTGAAAAGAAGTATAATTAGCGGTATTTATATATAAATAATTCTATGTGCAAATACTAAGTTCTACCATCTTAATAATGGCAACCATCTTATGCTTAAGTCAATTAAAAATGTATATTGAAGTAAATATAATAAGTAGATATTAATTAATATAGATAGGATTAACATCTTACATACAATACACATAATTAAGAAACATAAATAAAAACATACACAAGATTCATAATGATCCTTTTTTTACATAGAGAGCTTAGTACCTTTAATTAGTACATCCATATTAAAATATATATAGTACATGAATAGATATAAAAATAAGAAAATATCCACCATTAGTGCATCATGAAATGGCCTATCTGTATTGTTGTAATTGAAATTACAACAAAATGATAAACTCACTAAAAATTAGAAAGAATTAATATTATCGTGCACTTGTCACTAAATTTTATTTTTAAAGGTAAAATATTTGGAAAAACCCTAATAGAGGAAGAGTTCTAGGTTCGGGAGCCGATTATGAATAGAGAAGGTATTAGCATCCTAATCTCCTGCTCCAAAGAACGGTACCCTTAAATTGAGTGTGTGATTTTAATATTTTGAAAATTATTTGATCCCTTAAATAGGATAAAATAAGTAGGTTTGTAGAAAATAGCCTGACATGAGTTGATCCTACTTCTAGTATTCCTTGTTTTAGTGGGAAACTCAAGGCTACGTAGTTCTAGCTAAGAGACTTGGTCTATTCAAAAGAACTTTAGAGAATTAAAAATTTGTAAAATTTTATCTGTATGTGCACAAGGTCCAAGTCAAGTGTGGGTTGCACCAGGACTTGTGCAATTTAAAATACGGAACGGCAGAGAATGCTACTCACCCATCACATGAACTTTCAGAGAATTGGAAGATTTTTAAAAGATATTGAAATAATTTTAGATGAAACTTTATTGAAAAAAATATCATTTTCTTAAACTCATGTGTGCACAGGGTTCAAGCCAAATGTAAGTTACACCTGAACCTGTATGAATTAAAATATAGAATGGTGGAGAACACTATTCGTTCATATTAGAATTTGCCACATTATGATTTTAAAAGATTCAAAATTTTAGAACATGTGAAGATAATCTTAAATTAGAATTTTATTAAATATAACTTCCTAAAACTCACGTGTGAATAGGGTCCAAGCTAAACATAAGTTGCACCTGAACATGTACAAATTAAAATAGCGAACGGTAGGGAATGCTACTCATTTGTATTCGAATTCATCATGTAAGCTTTTAGAAAATTTATAATTTTAAAACATGCAGAGATAATTTTTAGATGGAATTTTATTAGATTAAATTTCCAAAAATCTATGTGTGCACCAAATTCAAGCCAAACGTAAGCTCCACCGAAACCTATATGAATTAAAATATGGAACGGTAGAGAACACTACTTGTTTGTATTAGAATTCGTCACGTAAATTTTGAAAAATTTAGAATTTTTAAACAAAATGAGGAAATAATTTTAGATGGAATTTTAGTATATTAAACTTCCTAAAACTCACGTGTGTACAAAGTTCAAGTTAAACGTAAGCTGCACTTGAACCTATACGTATTAAATACAAAACGCTAAAGAACGCTACTAATTCATATTTAGAATTTTTAAAGAGGTAGAAATTATTTTAGATGAAATTTTCTTAAAACTCACGTGTGCATAAGGTTCAAGTCAAATATAAGCTACACCTGAACTTGTATGAATTACAATACGGAATGGTATAGAACGCTACCCATTCGTACTAAAACTCGTCGCGTTTAGAAATTTATAAATATTTTTGAAAATTTTTAATGAAAATAGGTAATAAATATAAAAAAAATATAAAGAGGATAAAATAATAAAAAAATAAAGTAATAATTTTAAATCCAAAAAAATATAAAGAGAATAAATTAATAAATGGTAAAATAAAAATAAAGATAATAATAATAATTAAAACAAAGTTAGTGCACTTACCTGGGAAAAATTGCACAGTGACCCGCAAACTTTCCTCTTTAAATGAGGACTATATGAGCTTACACCTTTCCTCTTTCCCAAACACGAGCTTTATAGTTCAACTCCCCCCTCTTTTTCTTGGGAAGGATGCTTCCTTATATAGAAGGATAAGAGATTGAAAAAGTCCCCTTTGTCCTATGTGAGACTTCTATTTTATATATGGAAGAATTAGAAAGTGCAAGAGTCTCACTCTTCCGATGTGGGACTCTCAAAGTTGTTTTGGATTTTTAATTTTACTCGATGTGAGACTTCTTTTCCTCTTATTTTATTTTTATTTTTATTTTATTCTTTATTTTGTTTTTTTTGTTTTCAATACCTTGGACGAAATTGGATATTCACAGCTGTCTCTCTTTACAAATTTATTATTAAATAATATGAACAATGATATTATTCATATTATTTTTGTAAGAAATTAGTAAAAAAGTGAATAAATTATTTTTGAGATAGGAAAAGTGTGAGGCTTACAAAACCATGAACCTAGAGAGCTTTGCGCAAAAGACTAATGTGTAGTTAACTTAGATGTAGAGGATACACTAATAGTGTCTTATGTGACAAGACCAAAAGATAGAAGACTACAAAAAATTAAATATTTGGGAGCCTCTTGTGACAAGCTGAAGTGCCGTAATAGGCAAAGCCTGATATGATAGACTGGGAAAGTTAAACATGTAAAGCCTCATACGATAGGCTAAGATGTGAGAAATTAAAATGCAACGCCTAATGTGATAGGCAGACAGAATTTCAACATGTTAGGCCTTGTGTGATAGACCAAAATGCGAGAAATTAAAATGCAAAGCCTTGTGTGATAGGCTGACAGAATTTAAACATGCAAGGCCTTTTGTGATAGGCTAAATGCAGGAAATTAAAGCGAAGCCTTGTGTGATAGACTGACAAAATTTAAACATGTAGGGCCTTGTGTGATAGGCCAAAATGCAGGAAATTAAAATGCAAAGCCTTGTGTGATAGACTGATAGAATTTAAACATGCAAGGCCTTGTGTGATACACTGATAGAATTTAAACATGTAGGGCCTTGTGTGATACACCAATAGAATTTAAATATGCAGGGCCTTGTGTGATAGAATAAAATGCAGGAAACTAAAATACAAAGCTTTGTGTGATAGGCTGACAGAATTTAAACATGTAGGGCCTTGTGTGATAGGCCAAAATGTAGGAAATTAAAATGCAAAGCCTTGTGCGATAGACTGATAGAATTTAAACATGCAAGGCCTTATTTGATACACTGATAGAATTTAAACATGCAAAGCCTTGTGTGATACGCTGACAGAATTTAAATATGCAGGCCTTGTGTGATAGGCTAAAATGCAGGAAATTAAAATGCAAAGCCTTATGTGATAGGCTGACAAAATTTAAACATGCAATGCCTTGTGTGATAGGCCAAAATGCAGGAAATTAAAATGCAAAGCCTTGTGTGATAGGCCAAAATGCAAGAAATTAAAATGCAAAGTCTTGTGTGATAGGCTGATAGAATTTAAACATGCAGGGCCTCGTGTGATAGGTCAAAATGCAGGAAATTAAAATGCAAAGATTTGTGTGATAGGTTGATAGAATTTTAACATGCAAGGCCTTGTGTGATAGGCCAAAATGCAGGAAATTAAAATGCAAAGATTTGTGTGATAAGCTGATAGAATTTTAACATCTAGGGTCTTGTGTGATAGGCCAAAATGCAGGAAATTAAAATGCGAAGCCTTGTGTGATAGGCTAACAGAATTTAAACATGCAGAGCCTTATGTGATAGGCCAAAATGTAGGAAATTAAAATGCAAAGCCTTGTGTGATAGTCTGACAGAAATTAAACATGTAGGGCCTTGCGTGATAGGCCCAATGCAGAGATGTCCTATTATTGACCAGAAAAGATGCAAACCTATTGAGACAGGGGATATGAAGAGATGTCCTGTTGTTGATAAGAATGATGCATACCTATTAAGATAGGTGATATGTAAAGATGTCCTGTTGTTGACAAGAATGATGCAAATTTGTTAAGGTAGGAGATATGAGATGTCTTGTTGTTGACAAGAATGATGCAGACTTGTTAAGACAGGTGATATGTAGAGATGTCCCGTTGTTGATAGAAATGATGCAGACCTGTTAAGACAAGTGACATGTAAAGATGTCTTATTGTTAATAGGAAAGATGCAGACTTGTTACGATAAGCAATATGTAGAAGATGCCATGTTGTTGACAGGAATGATACAAACCTGTTAAGACAGGTGATATGCAGAGATGTCTTGTTATTGACAAAAATAATGCAGACCTGTTAAGATATGCGATATGCAGATATGTCTTATTGTTGAAAGGAATGATGCAGACTTGTCGAGATAAGTGATATGTAGAGATGTCTTGTTGTTAACAAGAATAATGCATACCTGTTAAGACAGACGATATGCAGAGATGTCTTGTTGACAGGAATGATGCAAACCTGTAAAGAAAGGTAATATGTAAAGATGCCCTGTTGTTGACAGGAATCATGCAAACCTGTTAAAACAGACGATAAGTGGGCCTGTTAGCACAGGTAAGGTGATGGCTTGTTGAAACGGTACTAAAGAAAGAAAATTAAAGGAGTCTCGTGTGATAGGCCAAAGAGAAATAGAAAGACTGAGAGGAAATAAACGCAAGCATGGTGTGATAGGTTGAGAAAGAGTAAGTGTGAAAATTATGTAGAAGAGAAAAAACTTAAATATATGCAAAGGAAAAGACCTATTAAGATGAGTTATACATAGAAAAGAAACGCCTAATTGAAATAGGTAAGGTTTAGATTAGAAAAGACTTGTCAAGACAGGTAAAAGCAAAAAAATAGTGACTTATTAGAATAGGCCAGGTGAAGAGACCTGTTGGGACAGACCGGTGAAATGAAAAGACTTGTAAGACAGGAATAAAAAAGATGACTTGTTAAGACAGGTAAGGTGAAATGGAAAAGACCTGTTAAGATAGGAATAGAAGAGATGACTTGTTAAGATAGGAATAAAAGAGATAACCTGTTAAGACACGTAGGAAGTATAAAAAGATGACTTGTTAAGACAAGTAAGGAGAAATGAAAAAGATCTATTAAGACAAGAATAAAAAAGATGGCTTATTAAGACAGGTAAAAAGATGACTTGTTAAGACAAGTAAGGAGAAATGAAAAAAATCTATTAAGATAAGAATAAAAAAGATGACTTATTAAGACAGGTAGGGTGAAATAGAAAAGACCTGTTAAGACTGGATTAGAAGAGATGACTTGTTAAGATAGGTAGCAAGTATAAAAAAGATGATCTCTTAAGACAGGCAAGATGAAATGGAAAGGATCTGTTAAGACATGAATAGAAGAGATAACCTATTAAGGCAGGTAGTAAGTATAAAAAAGATGACTTGTTAAAACAAGTAAGGTGAAATGGAGAAGACCTATTAAGACAAGAATAAAAGAGATGACCTGTTAAGATAGGTAGCAAGTATAAAAATGATGACCTATTAAGACAAGCAAGTTGAAATAGAAAAGACTTGTTAAGATAAGAATAGAAGAGATGACCTGTTAAGATAGGTAGAAAAAAGATGACTTGTTAAAATAGGCAAGGTGAGATGGAAAAGATTTGTTAAGATAGAAATAGAAGAGACGACCTATTAAGAAAAATAAGATGAAATGGAGAAGACCTGTTAAGATAGGAAGGTGTAACCATGGAAGAGACTTGCTAAGTAGGAAAATGGTGATCTGATAAGAAAGACGAGATGTAGAGATTTAAATGTTTGATAAGATAGAGGAGTAATTATAGAAAATAGAATGTGAGTGCGAATAAATTCTTATTAGGACAAGGATGCAAATCTTGTTGTAGAAATCAATGGTAGAGGAATGATGTGACCTGTAAATGTAGGCACTTGTGAGATATGCGAAGTAATTTTGGATAGTTAATGGAAGGAGATAGAGAGCTTAGCAAGTGAGGTTTATGGTAGTATATTTAGGGAAAAGATGAAGAATGTAGATTTTATTGCCCAAATGGCACCTTTTGGTGAAAAATGTCAATGTTGCTTTTCATAACTTTGATTATCAAATTAATCAAATTTGAGAAATGGAAAAATTTTGTCCCAGTTTTAGGAAATATATCTTTGATGTGTAGAAATGTCAAATTGTATTTGGATTTTTAACTTATCACTCTTTTTATTAATCCTAACTTTGTCTGGATTTCTCTTTCGAGTTTTTAACCCAATGAGTCACTCTAACTTTTTCCTAGATTTCCTTTTTGGATTTTCAACTTAGCAAGCTCTTTTCTTTGATCCCAACTTTTTTCTGGATTGAGTTTGATTTAGCGGGCTTTTCGTTTTGATCCTAATTTTGGCCTGAATTATTTTTTGAAGTTTAATCCAGCAAGACTCTTATGGATCATAACTTTGTCTTTGAATTGTTCTTTCAATCTTAACACTAATGTTGCCTGGATTATCTTCTACATTTGAATCCAGTAAGTTTTCCTTTCTCTCTTTTTTGTCTTTTATTTTACTTGAATTATTCTTTGAATCTTGACCCTAATCTTGCGTGGATTATCTTCTATATTTTAATCCAACGAGTTTTCATTTCTTTCTCTTTTGTGACCTTTATTTTTGCGTGGATTATTTCTGAGGTTTTAATCTAGTAAATCTTAGTCTTGCTTGGATTATTTTTGGTTCTCAATTCAGTGGATCTATCTTCCATTCCTAATTTTTACCTAGATTGAACTTTTAATCCAGTCAGATATTTGTTATTTCTTTTTGTATTTCTTTGACAAGATATTTCTTGAGAAGAATTAACATGAATGATCCATTGCGATTTAGAACCTTTTCTTCATATCTCACTTGAATTTCAATCTTGTTTGTTCAGTTTCCTTATTTAATTTTTTTCTTTAAATTTGATTAATGAGACGTTCGAAATTACTTATTATAACACTAGCATTGTCACCACCAGGCATTTATTATTCAGGTGTAGAATAAGGGGTTGAACGAAAAAGAATGACCAATTCTAGAGGTAGAGTTTGTATTGTAAGGTATATGCCAAAGAAACATGACAAATATAATTTTTGTATTTCTTATTGAGGTTCATTACAAAAATTGATTTTGAAAAGTATAAGAATCTTGGATGATTTTCGTGAATATTTAAATTTGGCCCTCACAATGCAACATCATCATATAATTGTTGCCCCAATTTCTTTCAGCTAGTTGATGGGCTCTTGTGATTTGACAATGGCTTATTTCCTACATTAGGAGCAAACTTCTTAAAATCCAACCATTCAACATCAAGTTTTTCATCTTATGTTTCCGAGCTAGGCAATTTTCTATTGAATGGCCAATGAACCCCACAGGGTAATCACATTTGACATTTGCATCATACCATTTAGAATATGGTGGTTCTTGAGGTTTCAAAGGATATAGAGCAACTAAAAGTTCTAGATTAATTGAGGTATCAACTCAGTGCAGGTCATTGGGATAGGATCAAATTTGGCAGGTTTTTTCTCTTATATATTTTTCTGATTTTGGTTGGAATTTTGGCTTATGGCTTGTGTTTGGGTCGTGAATGGTGTAGGTGGTCGAATTTGCATAGGATAGTTATGAGCTGGAGGGTAAGGTGTTTGGTAGGTGGTGGTGATGTAGGGATATGGCGTAAAAGGAGCATAAGGTGATGGTTGAAAACCGATTTGTCCATAAGGTGCAATTTGAGGTGTATGTTGTCCTTGACCAAAAACCACATTATAAGCTTTTCTTGTCTTCTTCTTTCCATGCCCAGTAGAAGTATTAATTGTCCCTACTGACTTCTATACAATCTTTCCACTGTGCATGCCACCTTCAACCCTTTCTCCTATGATAATAGCATCATAAAAACTGGTAGTCATACTCCCAATCATATTGTCATAAAAGGGTTCTTGGACTGTATCAATGAACATGCTAATCATTTCTTTTTTAGATGGTGGGAGTTTCACCCGAGCAGCTAACTTTCTCCATCGGTGTGCATATCCTTTAAAGGTTTCATCTCTTTTTTTAGCCATATTCTGAAGTTGTGTTCTGTCAAGAGTCATCTCTAGATTATACTTGTACTTCTTCAGCAATGCATCAGTCAAGTTTCTCCATGAACGGATATATGATTGTTCTAGTTGGGTATATCAATTTGAAACTACTACAGTTAAACTATCTTGGAAAAAGTGGATGAGCAACTTATCATCATGAGCATATGCAGCCATCCTCTTACAATACATGGTTAAGTGATTCCTTAGACAACTAGCTTCTTGATATTTTTCAAACTCAGGAACCTTAAACTTGGGAGGAATAACCACTTCTGGAACTAAATACAAATCAGATGCTTCTTTGGTGTTATATCCACTTCCCTCTATTGCCTATATCCTTTCCTCCAAGATTTTCCATTTCTAAGCATTTCGATCAAAAATATTGTTTTAATGTTCTCTTGTCATGTCATAAGGATGATAAGGTGATATGTATATAGGACGAGGGCCTTTGGTGAACATAAGATTCATCATCACAGCAAATGTTTGACAAGCTTGAACAGATTCTTGTGAAGTGGCATTTGGAATGATATGGGGGATTTCTATGGTACTTGAAGGTGGGTTTTGTGTATTTCTCATGAATGAGGATGTAGGTCCATGAGGAAACCCATAATGAACCCATTCATCTTGTGAAGGGATGATCAATGGCCAAGTGACTTCTAGATAGGGGCCAGGAAGATATGATGATCTGATTAGTTCTTCCGGAAAGATCCCCTCATATCTCTTTTTTTTTACAGTTGTATGTTCTCAATTAATTTGACCATTTGATCCTTTAATGTTTTCACCTCATTTCTCAATTCCTCATTTTGTTGTCTAACTCATCCATGATTCTTGATTGTGAATAAGTCCCATAAGAGTGTCGAGAAAATTATCTTTCTCTAATTTTTTTGTTAAATTTAAAATTAATTTTGAGAAAAATGTGGATGTAAAATCATGAATGACAAAAATATCAATACTTCAATAAGTATAAGAATGAAACAGATATGAGATGATTTTCAAAATCTCTCATTTTCCCAAGATACTTTAAAATAAATTTATATAATGAATGAATAGATGTCATGTTGAAATGCACAAATAATTAAAGATTTTAAAGTTGACAATTTTTAAAATTTACATTATTGAATGATCTCCTACTTTAGCTTCATTAATTTTGTTTTTTTTCTCTTCAGAAATTTTTATTTTCTAGTAGTTTCTTAAAATATTTTATTTGGTTATAATTTTCCTAGGTTTTATTTCAATCATCTCATATTTTAATTTCCTTTCCCTTTTCCATATAGAATAAGAAGTTACTTTTTTAGATTTTATTTCAAATTTTCTAATTTTCTTATTCTCTCTTTTTTTGGATTTTTTTATATTTCAAAGTTCTATTAATTTTGCTCAATTTAATTTATTAATATGAGATATTATTCTTAGTTTATTCTTTATTTTTTTTCTAATTTTCTTTCAACTTTTCTTCTTCTGTGTTGTTTTTTTATTTTTTATTTTTTATATATATTTCTTCAAAACTTTACCAGTTTTCCTTAGTTGAAATTTTAATCTATTGATGGAAGAAATTGTTCTGGAAACTTTTTCTTTATTTTTCTAATTTTTTTCTTAATTGTTAATTTTATCTATCTTTCTTCTCTATTCTCTTTATTGTTTCTAATTTCTTACTCTTACCTCTTCTAATTTAAATTAATTTTAAACCTGATACTTTGTGTCTGTTTAGAATAAATATACCCTTTTGTGTCGTAGGCAAGGTAACATGTAATATAGATCTAAGGTTCTTCTAATATATGAATCTCACATAAGGTGGCTTGTAATCTTGGGTGTGTGAAGGTCATTGGAGTCAAATTCTAATTCTTAGTGCTTGCTACAACTGTGGAGAATGCTACCAGTTGCAAGACATCATGAAAAAATGCATTCTAACTGAGGTTTTTGTGATAGTCAAACAAGACGTGCATCCCAAGTGACACTACTGGATCCCTCTATCCTAAGTTTCACTCAGATCCGGGTGTAGGGGTCCACTCATGTTATGCATGTAGGAGTACATTGTGCATGGAGGTCATATAGATATTTGAATTTAGGTCTTGCAAGTGAAACACAATAGATATATACAAATTTTCTACCTTAGGGTGAGAAACATACAATTTTGAATTAATATAATCATGAATATAGGAAATAAACTATAGAAAATAAACAACATTTGAATAAATATAAAAGGATGAACATGCATTACACACTTAATTTGGAGCAGGGCTTGACTCTTTAAAGTCCTCAATGGAGTCGCCATATGTCATAACCAAAATTACAACAAAATGACGAACTCACTAAAATTTAGAAAGAATTAAGATTATCGTGCAGTTGCCACCAAATTTTATTTTTAAAGGTAAAATATTTGAAAAAACCCTAATAGAGGAAGATTTCTATGTTCAGGAGCCGATTACGAATAGGGAAGGTATTAGCACCCTACTCGTCCGCTCCAAAGAACGATACCGTTAAATTGAGTGTGTGATTTTAATAATTTGAAAATCATTTGATCCTTTAAATAGAATAAAATAAGAGGTTTATGGAAAATAGTCTGACATTAGTTGACCTTGCTCCTAATATTCCTTGTTGTAGTGGGAAACTCAAGGTTACGTAGTTTTAGCTAAGAGACTTGGTCTATGATGAAGAACTTTAGAGAATTAAAAATTTGTAAAATTTTATTTGCATATGCATAAGGTCCAAGCCAATCGTGGATTGCACCAGGACCTGTGTAATTTAAAATACAAAACGATAGAGAATGCTACTCACCCGTCACATGAATTTTTAGAAAATTGAAAGATTTTTAAAAGATATTGAAATAATTTTAGATAAAACTTTATTGAATTAAATATCATTTTCTTAAACTCACGTGTGCACAGGATTTAAGCCAAATGTAAGCTATACCTAAACTTGTACTAATTAAAATACAAAATGGTAGAGAACGATATTCGTTTGTATTAGAATTTGTCATATAAATTTCGGAAAATTTATAATTTTAAACAAAATGAGAAAATTATTTTAGATGGAATTTTATTAGATTAAATTCCCTAAAATTCACGTGTGCACAAGGTTCAAGCCGAACGTAAGCTACACCTAAACCTGTATGGATTAAAATACGGAATAGTAGAGAATGCTACTCATTCATATTAAAACTCGTTGCGTGAGATTTAGAAATTTATAAATATTTTTTAAAATTTTAATGAGAAAAGGGTAATAAATATTAAAAAACAAATATAAAGGAGATAGAATAAAAAATAAAGATAATAATAATAAATCCAAAAGAAAAATAAAGAGAATAAAGTAAAAAATGGTAAAATAAAAATAGATAATAATAATAATAGTTAAAATAAAGTTAGCTACAATTACCTGGACAAAATTGAAAAATGACCCGTAAAAACTTCCTTCTTGAAATGAGGATTATATGGGCTTACACCTTTGCTCTTTTCCAAACACAAGCTTTATAGTTCAAATCTCTCCCCCTATTTTTCTTGTGAAGGATGCTTCCTTCTATAGAAGGATGAGAGATTGAAAAACTCCCCCTTGTCCAATGTAGGACTTCTATTCTATATATAGAAGAATTAGAGAGTACAAGAGTCTCACTCTTCCGATGTGGGATTCTCAAAGTTGTTTTGGATTTCTAATTCTATTCGATATGGGACTTCTTTTCTTCTTATTTTATTTTTGTTTGTTTTGTTATATCTTTTTTTTTTCAATTCTGTGGGAAAAATTGGATATTCACATGTATTTTATTTTCCGTCTCCTCATATGTCCCTCCTACTATGGCTAGAGATCATGGTTAAAATAGTAGCACTTGCTAATAGGATACACAAAGTAAAACAAGCTTCCCTACGATGACACCTCATAGGAATGGTTGTGATAATGCTACAATATGAAAAGGTCACCGTCGTTGCTAGAAGAAGGAACAAGGTCTACCATGGTAGCTTACGTGGGACTTGATATCCTAGCAACAGGGGAAAGACAACATCTTCATGGAACTCATACAAGGACATAGTGAGATCAACTGGTTCTAGCTAAGGATCAGACCGAAAAAAAATGTATGAAGGAAATATACATTTGTTCATTAACTCAAGAAATAATCACAAGTTTGTTTCTATGAGCACTAAAATTCTAGTCTATGTTAGTAGCCCTAGGTAGACCACTATTGTTACAAAGGGCATGGTCAGACTCTAGGAAAAGGAATAGAGAATGGGAAATAAAAATAAAAATTTCTATCTACCTTAGAATTAATGTCATCATTCCTAACATATCCATTTTAGTTTGTTATGAAAACATATCCCACATGCAAAGTCTCAAACATATAGCATACCATCATATTCTTCATGGTATATTGTTTGTTAACCTTGTCATATTTATATCATTATTGATAGTAGACAACTGGTTAACATATTATCAACCAAAATCTTCTTACTTCCACACATACTCAACCTTTAAAGGATATAAGCTCATTAATGATTATCGTCACCACCTTAGGTTAAAGCCTTAGACTTCAAATATGGACAGCCTCAGACTTCCATATATGTAATAGTTCTAGACTTTATACAATTCTAGTAGTTTCTCTTATGTTTTGCAGATATGCTATTATTAGTAAGTGATCCATTGGATTATTAGGTTCCATTTTAAGTGTTTATGAATATTAATAGGATGCATGCTCATCATTTATCAAGTATGCTATGTATATATAGCATTCAATTCATCCATCATTACACATACTCCAAATCAATCACATAAAACCACATACTTAAGAGATCATTTAACAATTTAATCATAAAAGATCATAATCATATATCCTCAAAGTAAGTAAGGTAGCAATACATCAATATTTCACATTCTTAATGAAATCTTTACTTAGGAAAAATGATTAAAATCTTAGGTAGCATGTGCTCTCTTTTGAGATGTTTAAGTTAATTATATTATTTAGATCTTATTTCAAGTTTCTCTAAGGGTAAACCTACTTTCCTAATCCTTACTAGGCTTTTCCTTCTATTTGTCCCACTAAGCCCAATGGCCCACTTTTTGTCTAATCAAGTCTTGTTCCCTTAATTAAGTTTAAATGTTCACAACTTAAGTTATTATATGAAGTCAAGTTTATAAATTTTAACATATCTTTTCCTTGCCGATGACAACTAGGCCAAATGGCCACCTTAACTTCTCAAGTTTATTTAATTCATTTTCTTAACTCGAAAGACATTCCTTTGAGATCATGACTTAGAGGAGATTTAAATATTTAATTTCATAAATTTAAGTTCTATCATACTCATTCAATATGCCATAGTTGAATGATGCTTATACTCCAAAGCTTTAAGTTTTCTATTCTTTGTCTCACTTTAGCATCTAGGTGTAAATTCTAGGCATTTAGCGTTTAAGATTTTGTCCAAAAGTCTTCTAAGTTTGTACTAAGTTTTTGTTCTCATTAAGAATCACTTTGTCCTTAGTGGAAAGTTTGAACCTTTACTCCATTCTTCAAGTCCACAAGACTTCAACTTTGACTTGGTGTCTTAAAGGTCTAATTTGTTTGGCTTAGGGGGGGTCAAATTTTGAGTTTTTAACATTATGATCTTAAGACCATACACTTTTGGTCTAGTTTTAAGATTTCTCCAATATTTATTATGCAGTATCATTGCTTTTAAAGGAAATGGACAAATACACACTTTCATGAAAAAAGACAAGACGTCTAACATTTATTTGTCAACAAAGAAAGATCCAATAGGATGTCTCTAAACTTTAGAATAACTTTCACAAGAGCATCTTTCAAGACTTTATCAAAATCACTTTAAGTTTTTCCAAGACTTTAAAAATAATTTAAATTTTTTTTAACTTATTAAAATGCTCTATAGGCTAGAATATGCATCCTAACAACTTAAAACTTCAATAAAGTTTCATAAAATATTTTAAAATGTGAAAGGCCTATCTCTCTCAACCTAGAAAGTTTTTAATACAAAGATGATCATGGACATTCATTCTCAAAGTTTAGAGATAAAGTTCAAGGGTAGAAGAGAGTAAATCAATAACAACCAACATAACACATAGGTGTAGAAGGAGAGAAGAATTTAGGAAGGATGTCCTACTCGTTATGGAAAAAGTGAGGAAGATTTCTTTGAATTTTTTAAGAAGAGAAAAAGATTTGATTGTGCTAATTGTGAGCTTGCTTAACGAGAATGAAGATCTTTTCTTCTGAGTTTTTCACTTAAAGCTTTAACCCTAAAAGCTTTAAGTGTAAGTATGATTAAGGGTAAAGGATAGTGTAGCAGTCTAATGACTATTTCCGCACAATATATATGATGTATTATTATGGTGATAGATTTCTCACAATGGTAATATCTATAAAAGAAAGTTAACAACACATGCCTCTTACTATAGAGAAGGTTTAAATAGAAGAAAATGGAATTCTTATCATCCCCCTTTCTCTACTTCACAATTGCTGCATATATATATATATATATATATATATATATATATATATATATATATATATATATATATATATTCTGTATCCCATATAATCCTTCAAACGTGGGTTGGTTATTCTAGTCCTTACATTTTTCCTTCTTTCTTGATTCTTGAGATTCGTTGCCACGTGGCCTTTTGTTATAACAGACTCCTCCTTCTTTTCATTAATTTCCCAGTTTGCCCTATCCTCATTTATATTGGTGACATTACCTTCCCCATTGAAATCAGCCTAGTCCCCAAGGTTGAAGTTAGGATAAGCTTCCTACAAGTAAGTTTGATCCTCCCAGGTAGCATGTGCAGGATCCAAACCTTCCCATTGAACCAGAAATTGTGATATATGTTGGCCAGCTCTAATAATTTTTCTGGATTGAAAGACAGTGTTGGGTTTTAATACAGGGCCAGATTCATGAGTGATGATAGGGAGTGGAATATAAGGTTGTTGATGTTCCCCTTTGCATAATTTCAGTTGAGGTGAGTGGAAAACTGGATGAATTTTGGCGGAAGATGGAAGAAGTAACCTATAAGCAACTTGACCAATACGCTAGATGATGGGGAAAGGACCAAAATATTGCATGCCTAATTTTTTATTCTTTCATAGGGCAAGGAGTTCTATTTGTATAGTTGTAACTTCACTAAGACCATATCCCCCACAGTAAAATCTAGATGGTACCTCTTTTTATCTGCATGCTTCTTCATGTACTATTGGATCTTATAAAGGTTATTCTTAAGTTGGGATAGAATGGCATCACGTTGCAATAACAATTCTTAAAGGGACAAAGGGTCACCAAGATTATAGACATATTTATCAATCTGAGGAGGGTCTCTACCATAAACCACCTTAAACGGGATCATGCCAATGTTATGATGGTATGATGTATTATACCAAAATTCAGCCCATGGAAGAAACTTCACCCATTTCCCAGAGGTGTCATATGTAAAGCATCCTAGGTACATTTCTAAACATCTATTTACAGCTTTAGACTACCCATCTAATTGAGGATGATAAGCAGTGCTAAGTGACAAGGTTGTGTCACTTAATTTGAAAAGTTACTGCTAGAATTGACTAGTAAAAATCTTGTCTCAATTAGATACTATGGACTTTGGAATACCATGCAATTTCATCACTATTTTCATAAACAGTCCAGCCACTTGCTTGCTGGAATAATTCGCCTTTAAGGGAGCAAAATGAGCATATTTGGAGAGACAGTCTACCACTACAAGGATAAAAGTAAACCCATTAGAAGTTAGTAAGCCTGTGATGAAATCCATAGCCAATTCCTCCCAGATTTGGTTTGGAATAGGTAGTGGTTGCAATAGACCATAAGGAAAGGTGTTGTTGGCTGTAGCTTACTGGCAAATGAGGCATGTCTGAACATACTTTTTAATATCTTATTGCATTCCGTGCCAATGGAATTGAGCCATAATTCTTGCCACTGTTCTGGTAATTCCAGCATGTCTACCACTGGGGGAAGAATGAAATTCATGTAAAATTTGTTGAACTAAAGGATGATGGGAAGGAACGACTAAACGTCCTTTTCAATATAGAAAACTGTCAAGAGTAATGTAATTCGGGTGTGGTGTTGCTCCCAAATTGCATAATGCTCTAGTTTCTTTTAATACTGGATCAGTCTGTGATTTCCTCTCGTAGTAAAGGTAGAATGTCTCACTTGGGTTGCAACCAAGCCATGAAAAACGATCTCGATAAGGCATCAACAACTACGTTATCTTTACCTGGCTTATATTCAATGGTGAAGTCATAACCAAGTAATTTATGCAACCAATATTGTTGTTCCAGTGTTTGAATGACTTGGTTAGTTAAGCTATTCAAACTCTTTTGATCTGTCTGAATCATAAATTTATGTCCCAGTAAATATGTCTGAATTTAGAAATAGCCTCTCTTATGGCGTAAAGTTCTCGTGTGTAAGCAGATTCTTTTTGGAGTTGGGGTGTCAACTTTTTAGAGAAAAAAATGATTGGATGGTTATGTTGATCGAGAACAACTTTGATACCTATCTCTGATGCATCTGTTTCAAGTGTAAAGGGTTGTGAAAAATCAGGTAAGGCAAGTACTGGTGCCTGTGTCAATGCAAGCTTGAGATCCTGAAAAGCAATTGTAGCTGACTCAGTCCAATTAAAATTTCCTTCTTAAACAATTCAGTAAGTGGATTAGCTATTGATGCATTGCTTTTGATGAAGCATCTGTAGTACCTTGTCAATCCCAAGAATCCTCGTAATTGCTTAACATTATGTGGAATAGGCCAATTCAATATTGCTTAGACCTTGGCTTGATCCATTGCTACCCATGTGCCTGTAATGGTATGGTCTAAATAATCCACCTGAGTAAGGCCAAAGGAGCACTTGGATAGCTTGGCAAATAATGTGTCCATTCGAAGAAGCTGTAAGACCTTCTATAAATGATTCAAATGAGTTTTCCATGAGGGGCTATACACTAAAATGTCATAAAAAAAGACTAGGACAGATTTCCCTAATAAGCCATGGAAGACGTCATTCATCACACTTTGAAAGGTGGCTAAAGCATTGGTGAGCCCAAATGGCATTACTAGTCATTCGTAGTGTCTGTGATGAGTGTTAAAGCCTGTTTTGTATCTATCATCTTTATTGACCAATATTTGGTAATAGCCAAACTTGAGATCCAACTTAGAAAGATACTGCACACCAAACAATTCATTAGTTAGTTCTGTCGCAACCGTAATTCCGACGAGACGACGAACTCGCTAAAATTTTGAAAGGAATTTTATTGATAATGTGGAGTCGCCACCAAATTTTTATTTAAGGGAAAATACTTGGAAAAAACCCTGACTCGAATAAGAGATTTAGGTTCGGAAGTCATTTACGAATGGGGAAGGTGTTAGGCACCCCACTCGCCCGTTCGGAAGAACGGTACCCTTAAACTGAGTGTGTGATTATTTGAAAATGGTTTGATCCCTTTAATTAACATGGAAATAAATAAGTTGATGGAGGTTAGCCTGACAGGACTTGATCCTGCTCCTACGTATTCCCCGGTGCAATGGGAAAATCAAGGCTTACATAGTTCTGGTTGTGAAGGCTTGACCTTCAAAGGCACTTGAGAAAAGAGTATTTAAAGATTTCGTTTTGAGAAAATCTTGTCTTCGGGAGGGGTCTTTGGCCCACTCATGCACAAGGCCCGAGGCGACTAAGGTAGCACGGGGACCTATACGAACTACTAAATGTTGAACAACAGGTAAATCGCCATCTCCCCATTTAGAGTCCATTGTGTGAGACTTAAAAATCCAAAAACATTTGGAAAAAGATTTTTAAATTTTTTCGAAATAGAAATAATTTGCAAATGATGTTGATCTTTTGGGGTAATTGGGGTTTTAATGTATTTATTTAGCAATTATGCGATTTTTATGAACTTAATTAGGAATCTTAAGTGTTTTATGATTTATTTAGGAATTTTAGAGTTTTTATGACTTTTTGGAATTTTTCTAAATCATTATTATTTTTTGAATTTTTGAATTAAAGGAATTCCTAAGGGGTTGGAAATTGATCAAGGACAGAGTAATTACAAAGGCAGGGGGGCCTGATGGTAATTTCTGAGTGCGCCTGACTATTTCAAAAGGGAGAAATGCTTGCAGGGGGGTTCGAACCCTTGGTTTGGAGGCTGCAGGGGACGCATTGAACCACTATGCCAAGAGCCTATTTGGTATTTTGGCATTCAAGTTTTAATTTTAAGGCTACCCTATCTGATTTGCATGCATTTGCATGGCATCAGGGCAGTGGAGCAGGGGACATTCTCTTCCTCATTACCAGTGGCTTAAGGTCTTAGAAGAGGAGGCAGGCTTGGAGCGAAATGCACCAACATCCACTGTCTCTCATATTTAGGTAAATGTATTCATCCAATCTCAACAAGCAACGAGAGCTTTAGCTCATAGAGTTTCTTCTTGGCAGGCTCTGCATCTTCTAGAATTATGTCACAAAATACCCTCAACGTTGTCCCAAGCCTTTCACGCATGTCAACACTGTAAATCATCTCAATTGCTGCATCAATCACCTCTTTATCGTGATGGATTTTGTCTTTGACATTACTCCTAGAAACTAAGCCTTCCAAAATTTCGCAAGCAATGGAGTGTGCTTTGGATATTCTGATTTAAGTAGGGCCCTGCTCAGCAAATGATAGCTTCCCATATGAAATTTCCTCTACCAAAACAGAACCAACCATTGCCTATCAGAGGGCCATCGGGTTGAGAGACAAAATTCAACCGAATTACATCCTTCTCTTCCAAATTTCGCTCAATGAATAACACCAAATACCTCATCTTTTCCGAAATTTGCATATTGTCATGTCTCGAATATAGCTGTAAATTATATTCTCCCTTGGGAAGATTAAAAGATTTTGGATAGACACTTCCACTTCAATATATGCACTTATTTGAGTCAGAAATTATATAAAATTGATGCTCAAATTTAGTGTCATACATCCGGCTATTCAACAATGGTATGTGAGGTTTCATTTGAGCTCCATCTCAGTAACTGTTTTGCTGTCCATATTTTCTGTAGATACTGTAAGTGTTGAATCTTCAACAGGGCGCTCCTACCCAAATGAATCTGCGAGTACTCTGTTCTGATCACTATATTTGCATTTTTACCACCCACATGAGTAAGCTGAATATTAATTTCGATATCATTGCCGAAAGGAGAACCAGCCTTGTGATTACATATCATGAATCTTTATGTCTATGCCTTGAAATTGTTGCCTCACCCATAGCAGTTAAGGCATGTGTATTAAAGATTTTTGTTTCAAGAACTAGAAGGAGTAAACGAAAACATACCAAGAATGTAACAACGGGATCATAATTCTTTGCTAATTTTATCCTATCACCAGATTCTCAATTTCATTGAACATTCATTCTGATTAAGAATGTGGAGTAAATATGTTATAGAAGATTGACCTGTAACCGATGTGGCTCTCCTTCTTCCCTCACTTTGCGGCCCTGTGAAGTTATTGAACTGATTCCCTGAAGCAATCCACCACTTCCTGCCCTCTTTCCAAGTATGCGAGCCACCCTAAAATTTTGGGAACTTCCGTCCCGTTCTTGGCGTTCTCTCACCCAAGCTGTAGCTATGGAGATGCAACCAATGTTAAGGCATGGTTCAATACTTGCGCAGCCACAGTAACACCAGGCTATTGCCATAAAATGAGGGTCTCCCTACTTGACAAGAATCTCCCCTGAATTATCACTTCATCAGGGTCTTAGTGACTAGAATTGTAAAGGAGGTTTTCAGAAGCGTCTTTTTCCTTACTCCTATGCTCCTTCTTACTTCAAGTTAAACTCTACTTTGAGCCTTCCCTTGTGGCCAAGAAGAGCCGAGATCTTCCTCCCTCTTCCTTTCTTTCCAACCTCTGTTTTTGAATTCGTTTTTTCGTTCCCCCCCCCCCCACCAAAAAAAATCAGTTTTTCTGTTATCCCCTTTCGCTTTTAACAATTTTCTGTTTTATTCTGTTCTTTTTATTTTTATTAATTCTTTCTTTTTTGTTTCAAAATCATATATTTTTGCTTTTTATTTATTATTTTCCATATTATTATTTTAGATTCTGATTTTGGATTTTTTTTAATTTTTTTTTCTTCAATTTCTGGATTTATTTTTTATTTTATTATTTCTCTATTTCTGTTTTCTGTACTTTTTAATTTTTCAGATTTTAATTTTTCCACTTTAATTTTCAGATTTTACTTTCTATTTTTTTTTCAAACCTCTATTTATTTTTCATTTTTTTATTTATTTTCTGCTTACTTTTTTTTTGCTTAATTTTGTTTATTTTGTTTACTTGTTATTTTTATTTTTATTTATTTTTTTATTCTTTATTTACTTTTTCAGATTTTATTACTTATTTTCTTATTTTTTATTTATTTTTTCTTTTTCTTTTACTTTTCTTGATTTCCATCTTTCCTCCTGTTTTCTGTTTAATTATGTTTCCTTATGTATTTTGAACTTCTTGGAATTTTTAATTTCAGTTTATCCGTTAATTACCTTAACATGGGCCTTGGACATAATTGGGTGTTTACAAGTTCATCCACAATTGGGATTGGGAAACTATCCTTACTGGTGATAGCATTGAGGACCTTATAATCTGTACAGAATCGCCAAGTACCATCTTTCTTTTTAACAAGGATTATTTGGGAGGAAAATGGGCTTTTGCTGGGTACTATAATTCCTTCATTCAGCATATCGTGTACCATTTGTTCGATGTGTTCCTTTTGACTTGAAGGTACCTGTAAGGTTTAACCTTAACAAGTCCAGCACCTTGTATTAAGGGAATGTTATGATTGTGAGATCGATTGGGGGGGGGTAAACCTTTGGGGTCAGCAAAAACATCTTTGTAATCATGGAGCAATAGAGCTAGTTTTGGTTCCATATTTGTGGGTAAATCAAGCCACTGACTTGAAGAACAGTCTTGAGTTTGAAATTGTAAGGTAAATAATTCAGAAATGGCATATGTCTTACCTATTCAGCGAATATGGTGAAATTGAGCTTGCGTAGGTAGTTTAGATCTTTCCCCATGTAATGTGATAAATTGATCATCCAAGTAAAACTTCAAGGTCAAAGCACTATAATCAGATATGTGTGGACCCAATGTAGCTAACCAAGCAACTCTTAAAACAACATCGCCATTTGCCACCGGTAAGAGATATGCTGGAAGTTTGAGAGTGTGACCTTGTACTTTAACTGTGAATTCTCTCACGAGTCCTTCCACAGTCAAGGCATTCCATTACCCACCAATACTTGAAAACTTGTGAGGGGTTCAACGGGAAGTTTCAGGAAATGAGCAATCCTAGGTTGGATAAAGTTATCCGAGCTACCACTGTCCTGTAAAATTTGGGTTGTGAGGCCATTAATTGTCCCTTGGAACCTCATTATGCCAACACCTGTTGCTCTTTTCAATGCGTTATAAGATAGATGGTGTTCCTAAGCATGGAAATCTGGTGGTTTCTGTTCAGGTTAAGCATCATCGTCATCATCCATGAGCAATAGTAAGTACTGTCTATTTGGCCATTTATGGTTTGGGGAAAATTTTTCATAACATGTATAGCACAGACCTTTTTCCCTTTGTAGTTGCATTTCAGAAGGGGATATTCTCTTGATGTTGGGGATTTTGGTAAATTTTGGGTTCAGCGAAGGTACCAGAGGGGTAGATTGGTAGTCTTGTGTGTTTGGGATGTGTTTAGGGTGGTAGTCTTGTGTGTTTAGAATGTGTTTAGGGTGGTATATGGATGGTGTTTAGGTTGGTTGCTGGGGTAAGAAGGTCTCAACTCCCTATATATTTTTCCTCGTATAGTTTGGCTAGTGCAATAGTTCGCATCATGGGAGTTGGATTTTGAGCAATCACATCTCTACGAATTTCAGGTTTCAGACCACTGATAAAATAGTCTAACAAGGCATCAACACTAACACCATAAACACAATTAGCCAATGCTGTAAATTCTCAGTAATAGTCATGAACAGAACCAATTTGAGAATGTTTGAACAATGTAGATCAAGGACATTCATAAGGAGAAGGCCCAAATTCCATCTCGAGGGATCGTGTAAATGCAATCCACGATTGAAATGGATTATTTCGAGACATCATTTGAAACCAGGGAACTACATCCTCTTCCATATGAATTACAGCGATGGTTAATATTTGTTCATCAGGTGTATTATAATAGGTAAAAAATTGCTCAGCCTTAAAAATCCACTGAAGTATGTTTGTTCCATTAAAATGAGGAAAATCGAGCTTAACATTGCGCACCTGAAATGGTTGCGAGCTTGAAGATGAGTTTGATCCACCAACTGGTGACTTGTTATTGAACATGGTGATATTGGCTTCCAATTGTTCGAATCAGAATGAGTATTTCTTGTCGCGTTTCTCCATTAGGTCCAGTATCTTTTTCACATCTGTCGTGAGTTCCTTCAGCCGTGTATTCTCAGCCATGTTAGGGATGAAAGCACTAAATGTAGCAGCCTAATGACTACTTCCGCACAATATATATGATGTTTTATTATGGTGATAGATTTCTCACAATGGTAATATCTATAAAAGAAAGTTAACAACACATGCCTCTTACTACAGATAAGGTTTAGATAGAAGAAAACAGAATTCTTATCGTCCCCCTATCTCTGCTTCATAGTTGTTGCATGTATATTTATTTCTCGTATCTCATATAATCCTTCAAACGTGAGTTGGTTATTCTGGTCCTTACATTTTTTCTTCTTCCTTGATTCTCAGGATTTATTGCCACTTGGCCTTCTGTTATAACAAACTTCCCCTTCTTTTCATTAATGTCCCAGTTTTCCCTCTCCTCATTTATATTTGTGACAGAAGAAGGTGGTGTAAACACTCAGTTATGTTCGAGGCCCCCAATCGCTAAAATTAAGAGACCAATACTAATTTAAATAATAAATAAATAAATATAAAAAAAATAGGAACCAAATACAAAAAGCAGAAAGACACACAAACAGAAACAGACAAAAAGAATAATAATAAAAATAATAAAAGAAGAAAAATAAAAAACAAAAAATATGAAAACTGAAAAATACTAGAAGAGAAAAAAAAAGAAAAAAAACAATAAAAAGAAATATAAGATAAATAAAAAAAATTTCTTTGGAAAAGAAAAAATAAAAATTAGTAAACAAAAAATAAAAGAGGAATGAAGGGAAGAAAATGAGAAAGGAAGAAAAAATATTTTAAATAATAAAATGGAAAAATAAAAAGATAAAAATGACACATAAAAAAACAAACAAAAAGTAATAAACCAAAAATAATAAATAATAAAAAAGATAAATATAAAGAAAGAAGGAAAATAGAAGATTCAAAATCAGAAATAAAAAAAAGGAAATAATAATAAAAAAATTAATTAAAAATTAAAAATTAAAAAATATGGCTAACAAAATTGAAAAATAATAACTACTTAAAAATAAAAAATAAAAGTGGGAAAGGAATTGATAAAAAAAAGGAAACAGAATATAAAAGGAGAGGAGGAAGGCTTAGAGGGGGCCTTTTTTTCGGAGCTCGAAAGTTTTTTTGGTCATTAGAGAGAGGGGTAAAAGGGGGAACCAGAGGAAGCACGAGAGAAGTAGCTCGAAAGCTCTGAAGAAGTTCTTCTGTTTTTCCGATCGAGATCATGGTGCGCCTCCTTGAAATCTTCTTGGACACCTCTGGTTTCCAAACCAAAGCATGAAGAAATCTCCGATCACGATTTGATACGAGCAAGGAGAAAAAAGCCACTTCGCTGAATCTTGTAGCGATTCTTGACAAGAGTAACACCTCGGCTACACACAGGTTAGTTATGGCTTTCAAGAGACAAAATAATTACATTGAGTAATGGTAATTTGCGTTTAAATTCACGTCTCTAAGATTTCTATTTGAATGCCATTGATTTCACAGCTTGTTAATATATTAGATCTCAGTTGAGGTAGGGTACCATTGAATGTCAGTTTTAGTCTCTGTTAAATCTCGTTGTAGAAGCTTGTGTCCCCTTGTAAATCGATTATACGATCAAATATAAGTCTGTTGTGCGGGGTCGATTTGTCAAATCGTGTTTCATCAACATGACTAGGAACGAATAGCCTGTGAATCCATTATCTGTCGCACAAGATTCACATTAGATTTTTACAAGCACAGAACCCGAATTCATGAGTAGGATGGGCCTGGTTCTGATCTTGAGAAACAGGGGAGTCATGGAGAATGATATATTAGGGTTCTCAACGAAGGGATACCCCTGTCATCTGCATATTGCAGCATAGAAAGGTCCGAGACCCTCTCAGTTACTAACGTGTGCAATATAGCAAGAAGTTCCGGGAAGCCAACAAGACGTGAAGGCACTAGCTGGGGAGTAAATCAGCGTGGTTGGCCAGAGAGGTGCAGAGCACAACCTATTCTTCAGGTACGCATATCTGTGAGTCAGGTTACCGCTATGGTCATTAATGTAAATCAGAGGGAGATTGCTTAAGATTGATTTGAGCAACTACGTACTCCAACAAACACCTGAGCATCACGGTGCAACTATGGGTGTTGTACAAATATATATAGTTATTCGCCGCTATAAGCTCGTTTGTGCAGAATGCCCATAATGAGCCTAAGACAAATGCATGGGTGATGGCGAGAATCTAGATTGAAAATTTCCAGCTATAAATTGCTCTTGGCCATGGTCAGCTCTCGACGAGATGTGTTAATCATACCTTAGACATTGTAACATAAACTGGGTTTAGAAGGACAAGCCAGACTCCGCCGGAGAGCAATGAATAGAATTGGGAAATGAAGCCACATGGTTGACTTGCACCTCAGGGAAATTTAGACTTGGAAAAAAGGCCTCATGAAAGAAGTTTTGAGAGCTTCTTAAGTTCATACATGTTGGTCCTCAAATCTGCTAGTATGTCATACATAGTGGAGGGTTTGGTTGGAGGGTAAAATCCAACCCCTAAAAGAAATAGATACCTGAAGCGGTAGGCAAAGTGGCTTCAAATTGGAAAGTGTAGTCCAGGATACTGTTCCTTTAACGTACGTGCATGGCTTGGATTGTCCTTATTGCTCCATAACTCTATCTCCAATAGACCTTAAAAGGGTTGACGAGTATTAAGACTACACCGAGTACCCAGCTTGTTGGTCAAGCTGGTTATATGCAAGCTCCGAACCTCAAGTTCGAGTCCCGCTCACGCCTTTTTCGTTCCAAAATTCCTTCCCATATTACCCAATAGCATAGGTCATAATGGGCCATATACCAACAGTAGGCCAAGTCCAACTCAAAACTTACTAAAATCCAATTGTCATGGACATTGGACATTGGATCAGGAAAGGAGATGACCGTAGGAGCAAGAGTCAAAGGCTGTATGAAGACTTGAGCAAATTCAGAGGGCTCATCAGATGAGGATTTCATGCACGTCCAGGGGTAAAGTCATGACGACTTTAATTAAAAGGAAGGATATTAAAGTATAATTGGAAGTAGGGCTTAGGTGGCTGTCACATTGTATACTCACGGTTGCGCCTCGTGTTCGAACCCCACCGACGACATTTTCTTATAAACCTAGCCTTGGGGTACTGATATAAAATCAGAGAGGCGAGTTTATGGCTAACCATTAGCATAGCCTAGTGGTATTGCTGGCGATATGTAACTTCCGGGGCACAAGTTCGAACCCCCTGGAACCCGCTTTGCTTTTTGAATAAATCAAGACCTTAGGTAAGCCGCAAGCCGCTCAAGCCAAGCCACCAAGCCGAGGCTGACCAAGTGAACCGACGAGCCTCCAAGCCATTACATTAGCTGACGAGCCACCAAGTAAACCAATAAGCCTCCAAGCTTCATAGTGAGCCAACAAACCCCAAGCCGCCAGGTGAGCCACCAGAGGTTATCCTAAGCCAACTCACAGGGGGCAAGCCACCAGGCATCAAATGAGCCGCGAGCCATCTCCCCAAGTCATGAAAATTCAAATTAAATTTAACTCCCTCAAAGCTCTTTTTACTCAAATTCATTTTAATTCTTTTCCTTCTAGACGAATAAAATTCTTTTTACTCACATTCTTGTTTATTCTTTTCCCTCAAGACAAATAAAATTCTTTTCCCTCACTTTTTCTTTTCTTAATCTCACGCGACGAGCTCTAGAAACGAACTGGTAGCTTTTTCTGCTGTTCGTTGTTTAGAGAATCGTATGGGTTCAAGTGCAGCCATAGTTTTCTTGGGCCCTATGCATATGTGGATTGGGATCGCACCCTCAAAATATTTGCAAAAAAAAAGAAGAAGAAGAAGACAACAATACATTTGCTTTTCAATTTAAACCCCGTTCGCAGGTCAAGGCTTCAAATCAAACCAGAACTACGTAAGCCTTGAATTTCTCATTGCACTAGGGAATACGTAGGAGCAGGATCAAGTCCTGTCAAGCTAACCTCCGTCAAGTATTTATTTTCACGCTAATTAAAGGGATCAAACAAGTTTCAAATAATCACACACTCAGTTTAAGGGTACCGTTCTTCGAAACGGGCGAGTGGGGTGCCTAACACCTTCCCCGCTCGTAACTGACTCCCGAACTTCGAATCTCATCCTCGAGTCAGGGTTTTTTCCAAATTTTTTTCCCTTAAATAAAAATTTGGTGGTGACTCCACATATCATCAAATAAATTCCATTTTAAAATTTTTAACGAGTTCGTCGTCTCGTCGGAATTACGGTTGTGTCAAAGGAGAAAAACAAAGGATAACTATACATAAGGATGGAAGTAGGCCGAGTCGAGTTAAGCTTTGAGTGTTCAAGTCTGAACTATTTAAAAATTTTGAGACCTGAGTCTGGGCATGTTACCTATTAAAGGCTTCTTTTTTTTCTGTCAAGACTTGACCTGATTTAAAGCCTATAAGGCCTACAAGCCTGTTTAAAAGCCTACATTACAAAAAAGATCAATAAATAAACTTAAAACGTATATAAATAATTAATTAAAAAAATTTACAAACTTAAAACCTACGAGATAAAAATGTCATTAAAAATATTATAAAAATATAATATATTAAAATAAATATAAATATATATAAATAGGCTCATGAGTAGGTTAAATATATCTTTTTATAAGCGTAAGTCTAACTTATTTATCTAAAATGCTTTTTAACAAGTCTAAGTCTATCTATTTATTAAATAAACCAAGTCTAACTAGGCTTTAAACGAATCGAGTCATAAATTCTTGTTGGACAGTCTTGTTGACTTCCATTCCTAAATCTATACCTAAAGAAAAAGGAGACTCAACGTTACGATATCATTCTAAAACAATCACAGTTGTTTTATTTAAATAAATAAGATTATAAAAAATAATTTATCAAAACTGCACTTCCAATGCAGTTACAAATAGTACATGCTCTAAGTTAATATATTTTAATCCTATTTTTATTATAATAAATTAAGAGTTTAATTTTATATAAAAATCTTAAATAATATTATCTAAATGAATAATTTTAATTTTTTTCTTTTCAATAATTAAATTGATCAATTGTAAAGATTTCTTTACTTTCTTTACTTCTAAATTTAATCAAAGAAATATTTAAAGATACTTTAAAATTATTTCTGGGATGTTTTTATCTTCTTTTAAATTTGAATTCCCAAAAATTATCATAAAAAATAAAAAATATATAAATATATTTCAATTAATTTTAATAATAATATCTTTCATTATTTCTATTAATCATCTATATAAATAACAGTTTATTTATTAGAATTTTGATTTAAATATATTATTTTTATTATAATTCAGATCAAATTTTAACATACTAATAAATTACTAATAATATTTAAAATATGATTTGAATAATATGATACATTATTTATAATACATTAATAAATATGTTTAATATATATATATATATATATGCATTATCAATGTATTAAAAGATGATTGTTGTTTCCTGCGAAGAAAGAAGGTAATTGTTTTTTATTTTGAAATTTGCAGAAATAGAATTTGACAATGTTATTGGATTGATTTGTAGGTAGTAACCGTGGTTTGTTGGCAGTTGTCATATGATGGCTACTTGACTGGAAGAGCGGCACACAAACGACATGGTGAGGTGAATGGTAGATAATGGTGGGTGCAAGACAAAGTGCATCGCTGAATGTACCGTCAATTAAGTATTTATTTTATTCAAAATTAAATAAATTTAATTTGAAATTGTGAATAGTTTTTAAAATATTTAAATATTTTATTAAAATATATATTTTAATTCGAAAATACGACACTTTCTTTTCTAATTACAAAATAAAGAGGACCTAAATAGTGTATGGTACGGTTCAATTTTGACATATAAGAATGCCAGTACCACTGAAAGCAACGTTTGACGTTAAATTATAAAGGAGGGAAGGAGGGAGGATGGGAGGGATTTGATTACCTTATTATTATTATTATTATTATTATTATTATTATTATTTAGTTTTTATTTTTAATATTTTTAGTTCAAACTATTTTTTTAATTAAGTATTTTTATATTCTTTTTATATAAAACTTTTAAATATTTATTTTTCTCTGAATAATTAGCATATAAGATGTATTTAAAATAGAAAATAATTTAAAAATTTTCGAAGTTGAAATTTTAATTAAAATTGGAGAATTTTAATAGACATAATTTAGGATTTTAGACCAGAAAAAAATTAAGTTTTCTTAGATAAAATATGATACTTTGACATGTAGATTTTAAATTAAAAAGTTTAATTTAATTTTTTGAAAAATAAAAATTTATTTATAAAAAAATAATAAAGGAACATAAATGTAATAATAAAAAATTTAAGAAAATAATTAAAATAAATTTTATTAAAAGTTAAAACTACATATTAATAATTAAAAAATAATGACCAATAATAAAAGTAAGTTGAGTTAAGTTAGACTTTCAATTTTAAATCTACTTATTTAGAAATTATGATACTTGAGTATAAATCTATTACTTATTAAAGATTTTTTTATTAAAGTCCAACTTAATTTAAAGTTTATAAAATCTACGAATATATTTAAAAATCTACATTTTAAAAAAATTAATAAACAGATTTAAAGTTTTATAAACAAACAGGCTTAAAGTTTTATAAATGATTGATTAAAAATGTTTACAAATTTAAAATTTAAAAGAAAAAATTTATTAAATAAACTTAATATATATATATATATATATAGATTAATATTATATAAATAAAATATATTAAAACAAATATAAATATGTAATATATAAAAATAAATAGTTTTTAAATAGGTTAAAATTTTTTTTATTTTTTTTAAATATAAGCTTAACTTGTTTTTGTCCGAATAAAACCGATCCTACATGGCGGTTCGAGTCGAAAAATAGATATTAATTATTAAATTTTATTATAAATGATGGAGATTAAAATATAAAAATAATATAAATTTTTTAAAATAATTATATAATTTTTAAAATATTTTTATTTTTATCAGTAATATATAGATTTATAACTTAAATTTATTTTTTACTAAAAAATAATTTTTTCATTAAATATATTACCTTTATAATATATATTTTTTATTTTATTATTTTTATTTAATGATGTTAAAAGGGGAAATACGTTTTTTTCATTTTATTATTTTTATTTAATAATGTTAAAAGGGGAAACAACATCATGAGTTATTTGACTACATAACTATACATTGCTTTATAATATGTTCTTTTGCATTTTATTGTTTGTATTTAATAATGTTAAAAGGAGAAACAATGAATAATTTTAGTCCGTAAGCGTATATTCCTTACCTATTGCTTCTGTACAATCATTTTATTCTTGGACATTTCTCTTTAATAGCTCTAATATATTGCTATTGGATTTTGAATACCTTGATAGCATAATAATTTAAATAATTAAATATTTAAAATCATAAAAGAGAAAAGTTATTGAAACCAATAACATTTGATATTTTTAAATTATAAAAATTTCAATAATGATATATAATTTTAAAAATAGACAATTTATATAATTTTACTTTTTTTACAACTTTCTGTAAGTGTGCAAAATAAACTTCAAAATAACTACGTCAAAATCACACTAAATATCTTTAAAAGATATTTTTAAAAAAAAATTGAAATAAATTTTCTCAAAAGTTATCTTAAAAAATCTTTTTAAAGTTTATCTTTAAAATATTAAATTTATTTTGTAAAATAAAAAATATAGTAGCATAAAAAAATTTAAAAAAATAAAATTACTCAATAATCTAAATTAAAGAAATTAAAATTACAATTAAGCTGTTTTTAATTTATACATACAGCTGACTTATATAATTAAATAGCATATTACTGGGCAGAAAATTTTCCCTAATCCGTTGACTGTTGGATGAAAAAGACTACGGGTTAGTCAAAGACCCTTATTGTTTTAAACATGTTAGAATGATTTGAAAAATTGAAAGAAAATTTAAAAAATAGAAAGGAAAGAATTAAGAAAAAAATGGATAAATAAAAATTGAAATGAAATAAATAAAAAAATAAGTTATTGAAAAAAATAAAAAAATATTAATAATATAAATTTTAATTTATATTATTTTAAAATATAAAATTTAATTTTAAAATTTTAATTTTTTATAATTTAAAATAAATAAAAAAATAACTTCTTTATTTTCTTTTTTTATTTTTTTTTTAAAATATTTATATAAATCTATAAAATTAATTTTTTATATAAAATAAAAAAATATTCATCCAACTTCATAAAAATAATTATTTTTCCCTCCTTTCCTTCAATTCAAAAAGTGCAAAGGAAATTCTCCGGACCACAGCAAATGTGACCCAACTGTTTCTCTGAGCCAAGTAGATGTCGACTGAATTAGTAAATAAAATGTTTTGTTATAACTAAGATCTATTGAATGAAGAAAATTTAAATAATTTGTATGAAAATTAAATTTAAAATTTATTATATAAAATATTAAAAATTAAATTAATACATTAATAATATTAACATAGGATTTTTAAACAAAAGCTTTAATTATTTAACCGTTTTTAAAAAAATTAATATTACTATAAGACCAGCTTGTACGGTACCTCTATTATTATAGTTGCTATTTTAAGTTTCAAATATCACTTATACTGTAATTATTTAGTATGTTTGAATTAATTGTAAAATAATAACTTTAATAAATGATCATATAAAATAAATTGTATTTAAATATGTTCGATAAAAATAATTTTATTTAAATCATGTAGAATAATATTGTTTGATAATGAAATTAAAAATAAAATATAATTATCTGTAGTCTATAGTTTTTATTAAAAATAATTAATTGTTAAGAATAAATAAAAAATAGTTTAATTAAAAAGTAAGCTAATAGGTTTTTAGTACAAACCTCCAAATCATATTTATTTTAAATATTTTTTAAAAAAATAATATTACTTATAAACTATTTTTTAAAATATTAAACAAAATAAATAGTATTTTTTTACAAATGATGATGAATGTATAAATATGTTGTCGTTAACGATGATATGATTATATGATAATAATGAATAAATAAGTTTTTATGTAATGATAACATGTATTTTTTTATTGGTTGTTATTTTATGAATAAAACTAACAATTTGATTTTACAGAAATATTTAAGATAAAAAGGTCTATTAATAAGACCTATTCTACACCAATTACTACTTCATCCATGAATCAGTTTACATCTCATTTATCAGTATAGAGTGAACTTGTATCTTAAGATTCTTACAAAATAACATTGAAGTACAAAAGGCAAAATTTACACAAAATCAACCTCAAGATCAAATTTCCAAACCACTACAAGGAAAAAGTCACATGAATATTGAATAGCTAATGAGATTGGTACATGAATATTGAATAGCTAATGAGATTGGTAAGTAGGTTAAAAATACATCTAATATCTGTTTGAATTTATCATTATTCTAGTAATTTTTCTAATAAAAATATTCTGTTTTTTAAAAAAATAGATGCAAACAAGGAAATTAAAGAAACTCATCTATGAGTTGTAGCTTTAACTTTGAATCTTCCTTTGGATTAGAAAATAGTGTTGGAATGGAATGATGATGGTCATGTAATTGGAGATAGTAGTGGCCTTTTAGAAGTATATTTAAGAGAGCTTGCTACTAATCTAAATAAGTTTTCTATTGGTTATGAGTCTAGCATAAAGTTCCATTAACATAAAAGGAACGTATTTGGAATAGTGCTACAGAGGTATGAATTCTAGTTAAATAAATATGTTTTTTTGTGAACCATGCATACTATTTTTAATTCTTGAATTTGTCTTTCATAGAAAAAATTTCAAGTCAATGATAAAGAACAAAAGGAGCATATAATGTTAACAAATATTGGAGAGATAACTAACGTAGATTATATAAAGAGTTTGTTGTTGAAGGTGCTACTTGGAATAAAATCTCGAGTCACGTCCAGGTGACATCCTAATAAACCAAAGAGCCTCATTTCTACAATATCAACAAAGTCAAAAAACTAAGGTAATAAGAATTTTTTTGAGACAGTTCTTAATGTATGTATGATTAACTATGTTTTTTAATGTAGGAAATATGTGCAAAAAATATCGCAAATTGACAAAAGCAAGCAATACCTCATACACTTGGGTCAAAGTCAATTCCTAGAAAGAAACGTGAAGTAGTATAATTTATCATTTTTATCACGTTCATATTGTTAAATCCAAAGTTATATTTTAATCATATAACAAATTGAAATTGGATGAACAAGTAGTAAGGGAGAAATTTATTCTATTGAACATAAAAGAAAAATTGGTTCTTTTGCCAATGATAAAGCTAGAGAAAAGAGTGTGAGTACTATAAAATAGTTATTTGAATGTTAAATGATAGTTTCTTTGTTTTTTTTCTTTATAATTATATTTATTAAATCAATCTTCTCTGAGCCAAATTCCTAGTATGTAACTTGCTATAATTACAAGCTCTTTCTTGTTAATCATATGTTTATCAAGGCTTTGTTGTTAAAGAATATGTATATTTGATTCATTTATTTCTTGATAATTTTCTAATACAGGACTGCTGACAATGCATTGTTTAACATGTTATATTCAATACATTGTTTATGATTAAGTGGCATTCATGTGGGATCCATATTATTTAGTTGATTATCTTGACTTCCTAGCCTTAGGTTGATGAATACTTTTGTTTTGTTTAAGATGAAAATATTTTAATTACCTAATCCTTGTTATCATATCATTTAATGAGTATAGAATGTGATGAACGTAATGCATAGGTGTGAACATATTGTTGATGTTGTTGTATTTGGTGGATTGTTACAACTGGTCTCTATTTCTTTAACTTTCATTGTTGGCATATATATGATCTTAAAAGCATATAGTTACTTTTTTTTAATGTTTTTCTCATGCCTTAGGATATGGTTGTTTGCATGAATGATTGATTATATATTATTGAATTCTATTTGTAAAAACTAGAAGATATGAAAAATGACCACACCACTTCTAAGAAGGATGCTTATGTTAGGACTGTTGGGAAAGAGCATCCAGGATGTCTGCTGCGAGGTATAGGATTTGGTGTTTTTCCCTCACAAATCTTTGAAGCACTCATAATTAAGGAAGCTTAGATGAAAATAGAGTTGGAGCAAAGTAAAGAAATAATAGCAACTTTGGACAAACAAATAGCATTTCTTATGCAGCAACTTGGTAACCATCTGCCACCTTAATATAATCAGGTAAAGACTTATAGTTGAATGAAGATCTATTGGTTTTTTTTTCCTTATTTTTGATAATTTCAAGTTATAAATTTAGGTTTACCAACAAGAAGGAGACAACCTTTTTTAGCTAATCATGAACCTGGGATGTCTGGACCACCACCATCATTTTAGTTTAGTTTGTAATTTTTAAAGCATGTTGAATATTACTCAAACGAATTTTATTTCATTTTATGTTAGATGTTACTTGGATAAGTTTCATTTTATTATATGATTATGTTATTTTAAAATATGTTATTTAATTTTAAAAGTTATGAATGTTTTTTATTTTATATTATTTTACTATTTTGATTTGATGTTATGATAATTTAAAGATTATAAAAATCATTTATTTGGTTAATAGTAATGTAAGAATCCATATTATTTTGTTATTAAGGAAGTCATGTTTGCAGCGATTTTCCGTAATTTGTAGTGGTTTTTGATTTTTAATAGTTCTAAGTACCGATTTGCAACAGAATGGTTGCAAAATATATGCGATGGGTTTTGTAATGATTTTTTTGTAACCATAGCAAAATACCCTTTGACAAAGGAATTCCAACAAGATATTTCTTTAAGGATACAAACAAAAATTTAATCTTACTATATGCATTCACCAGGATGACTATGAAGGTGCTCATATTCACTCTTATCAATAACTCGAACACCAAGGTATAATTTTCAATATCACTAATAATCCAAAATCTAATCTCCATAATAATCTCACACTTCCTTGTGTGACCGAATAAAGAAGCACTATATAGATATATGAATATCAAGGCTCTTAACTTTTCTCCTTGAAAAATCACAAAAGAAATGAAGACAAAATAAAAAAGTAACAGTTTCCAACTAGTCAAGACCAGAACAATAAAATAATATCATCTACAAAGCTAAGTGAGGTAGCAAAGGACCCTCATTTTTTTTTTGGAAAGCAAATGACCCTCTTTACATAAATTCCATGGATTCAAAGTCTAACACAAATGACTTTTTGATTTACTTATCAAATTTGTTTTTTATCTTTCTTTTCCATAACATGATTTTGTCTTGTTAGTAAGTAATAAGAGGATTCAAATCCATCTTTTAAGTGAAAGAAAAGATGGAAATCATGTGTATGGGTGATGGCTAAATGCAATCAAATAAATTAAAAATAGTAAATGGAAATCATGTTCAGTAAATCAAACTAACATACAATATGATAGAGTCATGCATCAAATATTTAATAAATTCCTCTTAACTAGGAAGAAAAGTTATGCATAACTAATTTATATATATATTACAAAATATAGTCCATGATACACCAAGTCATGTGAACCCATTTCCTCGATAAGGGAAACCATATACTAAAATCAATCCAAGTCCTTCTATCAAATTATCATGGATTCAACCTTTATTGTCATCTCTATCCACCCATAATTAGTTATTTTAGGGATTGTAATTCTATTATAATCGATAAATCCAAAAACTCAATTTTCTCTCTATTTATAAGGTATATATCTTTTTGCTTTTACTGTTACACACTCTATTAATAGCCTGCTGAGTTGAAGTTCACTTGATGGTTTTTGTATCAAGTTTTTTTATAATAAATTTCATCATAAATGACTAAGCCATGGTAAGATAGGGGCATGATGCAAAACTACCAGAACTTTTCTCAAAATTTTCCCGTGAAAATACACTATCTATCTAACTCTTTTTTTTTTATTCCAATATTTACATAAGGGAGGCAGGGGGAGGCAGTATTTTTCCTTACCAGATAAATCGAGCCAGTCAAACACAAAATATAAATTAATTATACAACAAAATATTGTAAGTTCCAGAAACCTACCTTAACTTAGCGATGGCGTGCTTCGAGACGGCTAGGGCAAGGGGAGGCAGGGGGACGACAATGGAGATTTTAGAATTATGTTTAGAGAAAACGGTCGCATCAGGTTAAGAGGAGGGAAAAAATATTTTACGTCGGTTGTTACAAACAACCGACGTAGAAAGAACTTTTTACATCAGTTACTATACATAACCGATGTAAAAACTCAAACTTTCTACATCGGTTGCTTTACAACCGATGTAGAAAGTCACTTTCTACATCGGTTGTAGAGCAACCGATGTAGAAAGTTTAAATTTTATTTGCAAAAATGTCACCGCCTTTTTTCTACATTGGTTTACGGATAACCGACGTAAAATCTTGTTATAAAAACTATTTTTCTACTAGTGAATATATATATATATGTATAAATACAAATAATATATACATTTATGTATATTTGTATGTGTATAAAATTTTATAAATATTTATTTTATCATAACTTTTAAATAAAGGTTGAATTGATAGATTTATATTTTTTTGAAATTTATTAATTTGAAGTATTAATTTTGATAGTGAGTGTTAACAAATCCAAACTTTTATATATATATATATATATATATATATATATATATATATATGTGTGTGTGTGTGTGTGTGTGTGCGTGCATAAGGAGAGATCACTTACTGTAACAAGCATGAAACGTATGCTTGCGTATTCATCCATAGGTCAAATCGGATATATAATTATTGGAATAATTGTTGGAGACTCAAATGGTGGATATGCAAGCATGATAACTTATACGCTGTTCTATATCTCCATGAATCTAGGAACTTTTGCTTGCATTGTATCATTTGGTCTACGTACCGGAACTGATAACATTCGAGATTATGCAGAATTATACACGAAAGATCCTTTTTTGGTTCTCTCTTTAGCCCTATGTCTCTTATACTTAAGAGGTCTTCCTCCACTAGCAAGTTTTTTCGGAAAATTTCATTTATTCTGGTGTGGATGGCAGGCAGAAGTAAGTCTATTTTTTTTTAAATGGTTGAATTTCATCCATCCAACAATTATATTAACAGATTTTATTGAATAACTCATGCTTACAAAGTTTCATAAAATTCAAAAAAGATAATTTGATATTTTATTAAATAAATTTAATTTAATGTATATTAAAGAGACATATTATTTGTTAAAATAAAATAATATAACGAAGTATCAAATTTATTTCAAATTTTATGAAATTTTGTAAACATAATTTATATAATAAAATTTGTTAACTTAACGATTGAATTGATAAAATTTAATCATTTAAAAGAGATATTAAGAAGTGTAATTCGTGATAGATAGATATGACAACGAGGAGGGGTGGGTGAGAAACTGCTAGAAAAATAACATTTTTTTGCAATTTATTTAAACGCAACAAAAATCAATCCTTTATTTGTTTTTACTTTTACTTTTATTCCTCTCTTTCATTCTGTAAGTCACGCTCTCCCCTTTGTCCTTTATATTTTCACTCTTCAAATTTTATATGCTCCATTGATGTCGTTGGTTTTGGAGTTGGCATGGTAGAGAAAAGAAAATACGTTGGTTCCTACGTTGGTGATGGTGGTAATGTGAAAAGAAAAGCACCAGGATGAGAAAGGATCTTATTAAACAGAATAAAAAATAAGCACAAGAATGATAGTTACAGTTCTGACATTGACTACGGTGAGGCGCAACGATGAAGAAACTCTGACAAAGTACATGAATCAGAAATATGGAGAATTAGTGTTGATTCGTGGTGGTAAAGGTTTCATGACAATATTGATGTACTATGAGTGTTGAAGCAGTGACAATGACAAAGTTAAATTTTTAATTAGTTTTACATTTTAAATCATATTTGATTGTTTTTACATTTTAATAGTTTTACATTTCAAAACTTGTTTCAGATTCTCCCCTTGTATAAATAAAAATTTAAAAATTTTGTGTATTGTTCACATTATCAATTCTTTATTTAATTTTATTGGTTTTTGTTTGAATTAGGAAGAAATTTGATCCCTACTTATTGCTAATGTTGCAAGTAATTAAAGTTTGTGAAAAAAAAAAACCCCTACATAGAGTCTGTTGGGGTGGTGTTGGCTCTGAAAGATATACTAATCTGCTTAATTTTTTCTTGTCATGATGATTCATCCAATTCTTTCTCTAAAAGTGATTTGAATTTTTTGGAGTTGTTTCTACAGGAGTAATGATTTCAAAGGCAATGTACAGCCTACCTAATTAACTCACCATTTTTCCTAACTTTTCTTCCTTTAAACTGTTGGATTTCTTATACCATTATATGCTACATGTTATAGCTTGAACAATCAAGTTATAGCTGGAACTATTTCTTATACCATTATATGCTACAGGTTATAGCTTGAACAATCAAGTTATAGCTGGAACTAGTAGAATCAATTTTAATAATTAGTATTTGTATGTTGTCCTAGATACCATTTAACTGCCATACTAGAAAAAAACATTTCTCTAAACTCTTAATTAATTGAAGCATTCAAAAAATAAAGAAAGAATCTTAATATATGAAAACATGATTTTAAAAATTCTAGAAACTAGAAAAAAGATTTCATGAAATTTATCACATTTTTATATCTTATATTAAATATTTTTATACCTTATCACATTTTGGCTAGTGTTCTTGAAACATCTCATTAGTAACTAAACTGAAACCCCAATTATTAGTTAGAATTTAAGTTGTATTTTATTTGTTCTTTTAGACATAATAATGTTCCTTATCTGTCATCTTCAATTTTTAACTGGTGCAATATTTCTTTTTTGGTGTAGCTCTAAATTCCTCAACACCATTCTTAGATATTTTTAGTTAAAATCATATTTCCAATCAATTTCCATACTAATTTATTACAATGAAATCCATGTTAGATTCTAGTCATTTGTGTCCTGTTCAACCTTGTTAAGTTTTAAGTTCAAACCTTTGATTTGCTTGGCATAAAGTAAAGCATATTTCTATGACATTAAGGGTAACCAAGTTTCATTCTAGCAAGAGTCAAATAAAACATACTACACGTACAAGTATGAGCTAAAATTATTCCCTCAATATAATTTCCCTCCGATTAGTCCTGTGTTTTGAGCTTAGTTTTATATAAGTGAGATTTCATGCTCACACAACTAATAAAAATCTGAACAGAATAACATAAGTGACTATTACAGAAAAGTTAGTAGTAGTCATTGGTCCTAATACTTTAGAGTTGCTAAATCATAAGCTCTCGCGACCTTTTCTTCCTTGTCATATCCACTTGAAAACAATCATCACAGTTTAACATCTCCTGAACACTATTAAGATAATTTAGGAAACGACCAAAAATAAAATTAAGTAGAAACATTTCTTACCCAAATACACTATGGAACAGTAAAAAAAATGTGTGATAGTCATAAAGTGTATAATGTCACATCCTATGCATAGTAAAAGCCCAGAAAAATCAAGTTTCAGCTTATGGAGTGGTCAAGATATTCTAGTAAAAAGATTCAATAAATTTCATGAGTTTGTTTCAAAACCTAGAGGACATTATTATCCGCAGGGCCAATCACACTATCAAAAGGCTTTTAGACTACAGTAGACACTCCACCACATTCATGTAAGTGTAAATTTCAATACAGAGAGGAGTGATCGATGATGTTGTGGTCATACTCCACCACATTGATTTAAGGGAAATGATAACAATGCAACCATTGAGTTTAATTTATCTCCCAACTCTGTTAAACTTTCTATTTCCTCCTTTTGTGAATTGTGTACACACTTTGTCTTTTTCCTTCTTCTACCATGGTTACGTATATTGTTGATAAGCATAGATTTCATAAATAATTATCTCTCACTTTTATCTCATTAAGACTTCTTATATGTTCAATTAAGTGATCTTTGTCATATTTTATGAGTTTGGGTTCATATGAAGTTTAATTGAATTTCTTTGCTTACCCGATTAAAATGACACTATTATAGTATTTTGAGCATAATAGGAGTTGTAGACATCCAAAAATCATGAAATCTATCTTGAATGAAAGCTTAAAGAAGTGTCCATAGTTACAAAGCAAGATCAGATTCTAAATGGGATGTTTAGGACTCCGAAATTATCTCAAAAGATGAGATAGTGTTGCTGACGTGGAATTTGAACAGTGTGCAAAGATCCGGCCATATCTTGAGATATAGAAGTCATATTGAGATGAAATCAACTTTGTTGGACAGCTAAGATCCAGGGCTACAACTTTTGTTCAGAAGTCAAACTCTAATTCGGACATGTGAACATCCGAAATGGCGGTGCAAGAAAGTCAAAATTGTTGTGCTCATTGGTGGCAAAAATTCAAAAGTGTTTTGCAATTTCAACAAAGCCCATGTGAAAGCAAGAAAAGGGTAGAAAAGTAATATCCTAGTTGGTGACTTTCTGAAGATGATGCCTCAAAAATCCTCTATAAATAGAAGGGTTTGCAAGAGGAGACACACACCATTTTTGGAGATTAACTCCAATACCACTTTCTTTCTTTCTTTCTTTCTTTCTTTCTTTCTTCCTTTCTTTCTTTCTTATTAGTTTTGCCTCCTTCATGGAAGGCTTAGTTTTTCTTTCTTGTTAGTTTGCCTCCTACATGGAAGGCTTAGCTTTTCTTTATTGTTAGTTGCCTCCTACATGGAAGGCTTAAGATTTATTTGTTGTTAGTTGCCTCCTACATGGAAGGCTTAGGATTTATTTGTTGTTAGTTTGCCTCTTTCTTTGTTGTTAGTTTGCCTCCTTCATGGAAGGCTAGGTTTGTAGTTTCAATTCAAGGATTCAAGCTATTTTCATTTTAACTTTGAGGTCTTGATCTTTATTTACGTGCATATTAAGTGGTTTCTACTCTGCTTCACTATATTCTTCAATTTTATTCTTTAATCAAAGTTTGATCGGTTGACGTATTTTGGTTAATGTATAATTGATTTATAATTGGTTTTTGATTGGTAAATCATTTTCCAAAAGTTTCAAGAGTAGAAATTAAGTAATTGAATTGAAGGTTTTCATTTTATTACTTACTTCAACTGAATTCTGATTGTAAAAGTGGTTTAGATAAAAGATTAAGTGGTTACTAAATCTTGTTGATCATAATCAATTAAATTCTGAGAGGTTTCTCAGTAGAGAATTCAAGGATCATTTTAGGGGTTCCAGATGATCCTAGGTTGATAAACACAATGCATGATTTTAGTGATCAATGATTAGTTATGAAAATAGCCTCTGAATTCCTTGAGTTGATAATTGTTAAGTGAAATTAATTTCATTCTGTATTTTGTATTTAGCATTTGATATCACATCTTTACAAAAACCCCCTTGTTCTAATTTTCTCCTTATTTGCTTAAGAATCTGAAATGGTCTTTGGGAGATGACCTAGGTTGCACCTTATACTATACCAATAGTTTCGGGGAAATCTAGAAATTATTTTTGCGCGTTTACGACGAGCGTGTCAAAATTTGGCGCCGTTGCCGGGGACCATTTTAATTTCCTAGGCTCATTTAGGAGTTTGTATAAAAATTTTAATCTTTCTAACAATTGTTTTTACTTTAGGTATATCATTCTTGGATTTTCTGTATGAATTCACCTTTTTGTGTATGACCCGATCCAATCCTGAAAATTTATATGCATATGATCCTGAGATTGATAGAACATTCCACCATTTGAAAAGAGCACATAGAAGGCATTCATCCAGTAATAACCAAGAAAGTAACAGTAGTGATTTTTCATCTTTAAATTTTGATAGTTTTAAATATTTTGCTAAGAACATGGCTGATAGAACCTTAAAAGAATTAGCTGCACCTGATGTTGCTTATCAACCATTGTGCATTCAATACCCTGATGTTGATGCACCATTTAAACTGAAGTCTGGACTAATACATTTGCTACCTAAGTTTCATGGCCTTGCAGGTGAGGACCCTCATAAACATTTGAAGGAATTTCACATTGTGTGTTCCACAATGCGGCATTTCCTTTCTCCTTAAATGATGGAGCTAAGGACTGGTTGTACTATCTACATCCAACATCTGTTACAAGCTGGAATGATATGAAAAGATTATTCTTGGAGAAATTCTTCCCTGCATCCAGAACAGCAGCTATCAGAAAAGAGATTTGCGGCATCAGACAGAACTCCCAAGAAACTCTCTATGAGTATTGGGAGAGATTCAAGAAACTATGCGCCACTTGTCCACACCATCAAATCAGTGATCAATTACTGATTCAGTATTTCTATGAAGGACTCATGCCAATGGACAGAAGCATGGTTGATGCAGCTAGTGGTGGAGCACTTATGGACAAAACTCCTACAGCAGCTCGAGATTTGATTGCCAACATGGCAGAGAATTCTCAGCAATTCAATTCTCGAACTAATTCCTTGTCTAAAGGAGTCCATGAAATGACCACCAAGACAGACCATACACGATTGGAGAACAGAATTGAAGAACTAACCTCCATCGTAAGACAGTTGGCCATCGGACAACAACAGCAACTTAATGTTATTGACAAAACCAAAACATGTGGCATCTGCACTTCTGCAGATCATCCTACTGATGCATGCCCAACATTGCAAGAAAGTGAGACACCTGAGGCTGCAGTAAATGGTATTTTTGGCACAGGACAACAATACAGGCCTCCTCAACATTATCAGCAACAGAAGTTTGAACCACCTTCTGGAACATACAATCCTAGTTGGAGAAACCATCCTAACTTGAGATATGGCCCTCCACAACAACAAAGGATTCAAACATCTGACTCCCAAAATAAATACCAACCACCGCCATTCAGACAACAACAACAGCATATGCAGCAATCTGTACCCTCTAATGCTTCTGAACCCTCTCTTGATGATTTGATGAAGCAATTAGCAACCAACAATCTTCAATTTCAACAAAATGTAAGTTCTACCATTCAGGATTTACAAACTCAAATTGGGCAGTTGGCTACCACTGTCAACCAATTGAAATCTCAAGGTTCTGGTCAACTACCTTCTCAACCTGTCATAAATCCCAAAAGTGTGAATGCCATGACCTTGAGAAGTGGGAAGAAAGTGCAGACAGACCCTACAATTTTAAAGCAACAAAGCTTCAATCAGACTAATCCACATCAAAAAGAAGCATTTATCTCCACACCTGGAGATATCTCTGATGAGCCATCTGAATCAGAAGGAAAGTCTGATGAAAAAAGTACACCAGCCTTCGATAAGACATCGAATGATCAACAAAAAGAAGCTTGCCATAAACGATCTGCACTTGAAGCATCTGATGAGAAGAAAACCCCAAATTGTGCTGATCAGAAGGTATCTTTACCTTTTCTAAATAGAATGGTTCAATCCAAGCCCAATGTTCATGCAGAATTGGATAAGGAGCTTCTAGATACTTTCAGGAAAGTGGAAGTCAACATACCACTTCTAGATGCTATCAAGCAAATTCCCAAATATGCCAAATTTCTAAAGGATTTGTGCACGCATAAGAGAAGACTCAAAGGGGATGAGAAGATTAGTGTGGGACGCAATGTTTCAGCCTTAATTCAACCCAGCCTCCCTCAGAAATGTAAAGATCCAGGAACTTTCACCATTCCTTGCACAATAGGAAACTCTACATTTGGTGATGCATTGCTGGATCTAGGTGCTTCCATTAATGTTATGCCTTCATCAGTTTATAAATCTTTGAATCTGGGAGAACTGAAGCCAACTGGTGTGGTGATTCAATTAGCCAACAGAAGTACAGCACATCCAGCCGGAGTACTTGAAGATGTGCTAGTTCAAGTGAATAAGCTGATCTTTCCAGCTGACTTCTACATTTTGGATATGGAAGATGAGTCATCCATCAATAGAGCAACCTTGATCCTAGGGAGACCTTTCCTCAAAACTGCAAAAACAAAGATAGATGTGCATACGGGGACTCTCTCTATGGAATTTGGAGATGATATCATCCAATTCAACATATTTGAAGCCATGAAGCATCCCACAGAGAATCATTCACTCTTTCAACTTGATGCCATAGACCTTCTTGCGGATGATTATTCTATTGACAATCTACTTTTTAAATTTTTTGATTTTGATTTAGATTACTTAGATAATTTTACTTGCACATGTGATGAATTTGATTCATGTATTGTGTGTTCCAGGATTAATGCTGCAGACCAACCTTCGTTGAAAGATGACATGTTAGATGCAAGTGTTGCAGACATTTCAATCTCAGATAGATCTCTTCCTTCCATAATACAACCACCTCCTTTAGAGTTGAAGCCTTTGCCTGAACATCTAAAGTATGCTTATTTGGGGGAAAATGAGAAGCTTCCTGTCATTGTAGCAAAGAACCTTCTACCACAACAGGAAGAAAGGTTACTGCAAACCTTAAAAAGCCATAAACAAGCAATTGGATGGACTTTGGCTGATATTCCAGGTATTAGCCCATCTACTTGTATGCATAGGATACTGCTAGAGGAAAACACCAGACCTGTTAGACAACCACAAAGGCGTTTGAATCCAACCATCCTAGATGTGGTAAAGAAGGAAGTAGGTAAGCTTTTGGCAGCTGGTATCATCTATCCCATCTCAGACAGTGATTGGGTAAGCCCGGTGCAAGTAGTTCCTAAGAAAACTGGCATGACTGTAGTCAAAAATCACAATGATGAACTAATCCCTACCAGAATACAAAACAGTTGGAGAGTGTGCATAGATTATAGGAAGCTTAACCAAGCTACTCGCAAGGATCACTTCCCTTTGCCCTTCATAGACCAAATTTTGGAAAGATTAGCAGGAAAATCTCACTATTGCTTTCTAGATGGTTTTTCAGGTTATTTTCAAATACATATAGCCCCAGAAGACCAGCATAAGACCACCTTCACTTGTCCTTTTGGTACTTTTGCCTATCGAAGGATGCCTTTTGGTCTATGCAATGCCCCTGGAACCTTTCAAAGATGCATGGTAAGCATTTTCTCTGATCTCTTAGAAAGTTGCATGGAAGTGTTTATGGATGACTTCACTGTATATGGTTCTTCTTTTGATGCATGCTTAGAAAGCCTTTCTAAAGTTTTGGACAGATGCATTGAGACTAACCTGGTTTTGAATTTTGAAAAATGTCATTTCATGGCAACAGAAGGTATAGTCTTAGGACACTTGGTATCTAGCAAAGGTTTAGAGGTTGATAAGGCCAAGATAGACATTATTACTTCTCTACCTTACCCCACTTCTGTGCGAGAAGTACGTTCTTTACTTGGTCATGCAGGTTTTTACAGAAGATTCATCAAGGATTTTAGCAAGATTGCACAACCTCTTTCTAAACTACTACAAAAAGATACCAAATTTGTGTTTGATCAAGCATGCAAGGATTCATTTGATGAACTAAAGAAGCGGTTGATAACCACTCCCATCATTCAACCACCTAATTGGACGCTTCCATTTGAATTAATGTGTGATGCATCCAATTATGCCCTTGGTGCTGTACTGTCTCAAAGAGTTAGCAAGAGATCTCATGTCATTGCATATGCCTCTCGCACACTTGATGCAACCCAATCAAATTACACAACTACTGAGAAGGATCTTTTGGCAATTGTGTTTGCATTAGATAAATTTCGCTCCTATTTGCTTGGATCTAAAGTTATTGTCTTCTCTGACCATGCAGCTTTGAAATACTTGCTGAAGAAGACAGATGCTAAGCCAAGACTGATTCGTTGGATGCTTCTGTTGCAAGAATTTGATTTAGAGATTAAAGACAAGAGTGGTGCAGAGAACCTTGTAGCAGATCATTTAAGTCGGATCCAGCAACCTTGTGAAGAAACTTCAATTGCAGATTCATTCCCAGAAGAGCATCTCTATCATTTGCACGGGAAGGATCCTTGGTATGCAGATTTGGTAAACTATCTGGTTGCTAAAGAAATACCCAAACACTTCACCAAATCGCAACTTGCCAAGTTGAAAAGTGATGCCAAACACTACATATGGGATGAACCATACCTTTGGAAGACATGTAGTGATCAAATCATTAGAAGATGTGTTCCAGATCATGAAGTTCAGTCTATACTTACCTTTTGCCATTCCCTAGCTTGTGGTGGACACTTTGGGCCACAACGGACAGCTAGAAAAGTACTAGACTCAGGCTTTTATTGGCCTACAATATTTCGTGATGCACATAGATTATGCATAACTTGTGAGCAGTGCCAAAGAATAGGGAGTATTTCGCGCAGAAATGAGATGCCCCAACAACCACTTCTCTTTTGTGAGGTATTTGATGTTTGGGGTATAGACTTTATGGGTCCATTCCCTGTCCCTTTTGGCTTTGTTTACATTCTACTAGCTGTTGATTATGTTTCAAAATGGGTGGAGGCAAAAGCCACCCGTACTGATGATGCTCGAGTTGTTGCAGATTTTATCAGGTCTAACATTTTTAGCAGGTTTGGCATTCCTAGAGCTCTAATTAGTGACCAAGGTACTCATTTTTGCAACCGCACAATGGAAGCCCTACTCCGCAAATATGGAGTCATGCATAAAGTCTCCACCCCATATCATCCTCAAACAAATGGTCAAGCTGAAGTTTCTAATCGAGAGATCAAGAAAATCTTAGAGAAAACAGTTCAGCCTAACAGGAAGGATTGGAGCTTGCGCCTTGTTGATGCATTATGGGCATATAGGACAGCTTACAAGTCACCCATTGGCATGTCTCCCTACAGGATTGTCTTTGGTAAAGCATGTCATCTTCCAGTTGAATTAGAGCATAGAGCATTTTGGGCAGTAAAGAAATGCAACATGGATCTAGACCAAGCAGGAATCCATAGAAAGCTTCAATTGCAGGAACTTGAAGAAATTCGATTAGAAGCATACGAAAACTCCAAAATTTACAAAGAAAAGGTCAAAGCTCTTCATGACAAAAAGTTGGCAAGAAAGGAGTTTTCCGTTGGACAAAAAGTTCTCCTTTTCAATTCTCGGCTAAAGCTTATGCCTGGTAAGCTACGCTCTAGATGGTTAGGACCATTTGTAGTTACTAATGTTTTTCCTTATGGTGCAGTGGAAATAAAAAATGAGGTAACTGAAAAAATCTTCAAGGTGAATGGACATCGTCTTAAACCATTTTTCGAAGGTTTTCAAAAGCACACGGTAGAAGAAGTGCATTTGCACAATGCCACATACCTGCAATAAATTCAAGAGAAGTCTCTCTCTCTCCCTCTCTCTCTCTTTCTCTCTTTCTCTCTCTCTCTTTCTCCCTCTCCCTCTCTCACATTCCTCGCTTATAAGTTTCAACTAATCTCTCAACTTCCTTCTTCACCTCTTAAATCATCCCAACTATTACACCACATTGAGCTTGCAGGAATAATAACTTGAGTGTTTTAAGAAAAAAAATGGAGAAAGCTCTCACCAGGATCAAAATTTTGTTCCCTACTCTCCCCAGAAATTTTCTTACAGACATTTACAATTGCAGACTTGAACGATTGAGAGCATTAACACTCTTAGGCCTTCCAGAAGATGTCCGTTGGATCATTGAAGCTAAGGTACGTTTAGCAGGTGAATTCCAAGAATCATTTGTTAAAAATATGCCAGGTATGGGAAGAAGTTCCTATGCAAAGAAGAGAAGGGCAAAAAGAATTGGAGTTTGCTACAGGTGTGCAAGATGGACCTGTAACACAAGATGCAAGAACCCTGGAATGGTTTCAAGAAATCGAGAGGACAAAATTCAATTCATAAAGGATGGACTGAGTAAGGAGTCATTGGATGATATCATTCAGACTCTTGAGACGCATCCTAGTGGGCATGTACAAGGAGTCCTTCTTGATTTGTTTGAACTGTTCCGTAAGGAAAAAACACGTTATAGTCTTGGGAATCTGACTTTAAAAGACCCTGTTGTCAGTTTACAAGAAAACTGAATGGGAAGCACATCCTCGACTCTTAGAAGGCGTTTCAGCCGTTACTGGACGTAAAACCAGAGGAAGATGTGAGCCACAATCACAACTACTGTTCATTCTCATGCGTGTATGTTTGTCATTTACATTGTCTTTTCAATTTATTGGGCCACCGTTTTTTTTGAAATTTTCACCCCTGCTTAAAGTCTTTCCCCTCTGACATTCACCTTTTCCTTGAACCCAAAATTCAAACTTTTGCAACCAAAATTCAAACTTTTGCAACAAAAATTCAAACTTTTGTAGCAAAAATTCAAACTTTTGCTACCAAATCCTGATCCCGCACTATTCAAGCGATCTCCTTGTCTGATATTGAGTCCCTATAAATTATCCACCTCTATGACATATTTTTTCAAAAAAAAAAAAAAAAAAGACAGAAACACCGTATATGGATAAGATCAATACTATCTGTGTTTTTGGTGGGTCTAACCTTGGAAAGGATGGAGAATTTCAACATGCAGCTTCTACCCTTGGTAAGGCATTAGCTGCAAGAAAAATCAATCTTGTTTATGGGGGAGGGATTCAGGGTTTAAAAGGATGTGTTGCAGGATCTGCACTCACAAAGGGGTGTAACGTCTTAGGTGTTGGCTTAAAAAATGGGAGCACCTCCTACTTCACCCTGGGTACTGAATTGAAGGTTGCAACCATGCATGACCGTATGAGACACATGTTGGTTAATTCTAATGCATTTATTGCATTACCTGGTGGTCTTGGAACAATGGAAGAAATTTTTACCATTATATTTTGGGCCTATCGGAATTTTCATAAAAAACCTTTGGGCTTATTGAATATTAATGGCTTTTATAATGGTTTGATATCCTTTTTAGATCATGCAGTAGAGCAGGAGTTCATGCCACAATCCATGCGCAACATCATAGTATCTGCTTCAACTGTTGAACACCTACTTGAGATTTTGCAAAATCCTACATCTGAGCTCAGTCAAGCAATGCAGCTGGTGAACCAACCAAATCAGGATGGCAGAGATAAAAGAGAACCAGATACCACTCTTCGGTTATAACTTTTCCTTACTTTGATGGTTTTCTTACATTTCTTTTCCTGTTATATGAAATTCCATCTAAGACATTGGGGACAATGTCTTGGATAGGTTGGGGGGAAGATGGTCCGATATCTAAAAAAAAAAAAAAAAAAAAAAAAAAAAAAAAAAAAAAAAAAACCCAAAAAAAAAAAAAAAAAAAAAAATTAGGTTAGATTCATAAACTTGCTTTGAGTAAGATGGCTGAGTAAGGAGTTACACTTGACTCTTGATACGCATCTTATGATTTAAAAAAAAAATTTGAATGTGGAAGTATGTTTTTCTTTAGATTTCATAAAATAATTGAAGCAAAATGATTTACATTTCGAGATTAATTAGTTTGGCAACACATATTTGAACTGGATAGATTAGATTTGATAAATATATTACCTGTGAGATTTTGAGCCTTATTATTATTTTCTTTCTTGTGTGATTTTCATCCATGGAATATGTTACTTCAGAACTTGCATTGATTCTTTTTGAAACTACATTTTCACATGATTTGTACAAAAATGATTGAGGCACTGTTTTTCTTGAACAAACCACTTGGCCAAATAACCAAACCATAAAATTTTATCCTTTGATCAGCCCTTTGAGCCGATTAGCCTTTTCTTCTTTTTAGCTCACCACAAATAAAAAAAAAAAAAAAAAAAAATAACTTTGTCTGACCATAGAAGGTGAGGAATACTGGATTTATCATACCATAAGTGTTTCAATAAGTGTGGGAGAGATTATTGTTGTGTTCATCAATATCATGGTTGAAAAAAAAAAAAAAACTGAAGCAATAAATTAATAAATAAACTATTATATTGAAAAAAAAATAATAATAAAAAAAAAATTGAAGAAGTGATATCTGTTTCTCACACTTGCACTTACAATCAATTCTCAATCCTCACCATTTTCCTTGGTCTAACATTGTATCTCTTCAATATATCATTTCATCTTTCTAATCCCGTTAGAACCAAAATAAAGACCTCTTGATTTGTGCATTGCATGTGTACATAGTAGTAGAGAAGTAGAAGATATGCATGCCTATGATAGTTCATCTTTCATGGATTGAATTTGAGAGAAACACTTACCAAATCAAACACTTGAGAGATTCAGAGTATATCATGTGAGGTTTTATCTTTCTCAATCTATGTTTTTCAAATTAAAGTTGCCTTTCTAAGTAATTTCAAAAATGTGATAAAAGGATGCTTCATGAAATTTTGTGAATTCTTGAGAAATCAACTCAAAACTTTGATGTTCTTTCAAAAAAAAAAAAAAAAAAAAAAAATAGTCACCAATCCATAACTTAAGTTTGCCCGAGACGTGCAAAAGATAAGTGTGGGGGAATTTGATAAGCATAGATTTCATAAATAATTATCTCTCACTTTTATCTCATTAAGACTTCTTATATGTTCAATTAAGTGATCTTTGTCATATTTTATGAGTTTGGGTTCATATGAAGTTTAATTGAATTTCTTTGCTTACCCGATTAAAATGACACTATTATAGTATTTTGAGCATAATAGGAGTTGTAGACATCCAAAAATCATGAAATCTATCTTGAATGAAAGCTTAAAGAAGTGTCCATAGTTACAAAGCAAGATCAGATTCTAAATGGGATGTTTAGGACTCCGAAATTATCTCAAAAGATGAGATAGTGTTGCTGACGTGGAATTTGAACAGTGTGCAAAGATCCGGCCATATCTTGAGATATAGAAGTCATATTGAGATGAAATCAACTTTGTTGGACAGCTAAGATCCAGGGCTACAACTTTTGTTCAGAAGTCAAGCTCTAATTCGGACATGTGAACATCCGAAATGGCGGTGCAAGAAAGTCAAAATTGTTGTGCTCATTGGTGGCAAAAATTCAAAAGTGTTTTGCAATTTCAACAAAGCCCATGTGAAAGCAAGAAAAGGGTAGAAAAGTAATATCCTAGTTGGTGACTTTCTGAAGATGATGCCTCAAAAATCCTCTATAAATAGAAGGGTTTGCAAGAGGAGACACACACCATTTTTGGAGATTAACTCCAATACCACTTTCTTTCTTTCTTTCTTTCTTTCTTTCTTTCTTCCTTTCTTTCTTTCTTATTAGTTTTGCCTCCTTCATGGAAGGCTTAGTTTTTCTTTCTTGTTAGTTTGCCTCCTACATGGAAGGCTTAGCTTTTCTTTATTGTTAGTTGCCTCCTACATGGAAGGCTTAAGATTTATTTGTTGTTAGTTGCCTCCTACATGGAAGGCTTAGGATTTATTTGTTGTTAGTTTGCCTCTTTCTTTGTTGTTAGTTTGCCTCCTTCATGGAAGGCTAGGTTTGTAGTTTCAATTCAAGGATTCAAGCTATTTTCATTTTAACTTTGAGGTCTTGATCTTTATTTACGTGCATATTAAGTGGTTTCTACTCTGCTTCACTATATTCTTCAATTTTATTCTTTAATCAAAGTTTGATCGGTTGACGTATTTTGGTTAATGTATAATTGATTTATAATTGGTTTTTGATTGGTAAATCATTTTCCAAAAGTTTCAAGAGTAGAAATTAAGTAATTGAATTGAAGGTTTTCATTTTATTACTTACTTCAACTGAATTCTGATTGTAAAAGTGGTTTAGATAAAAGATTAAGTGGTTACTAAATCTTGTTGATCATAATCAATTAAATTCTGAGAGGTTTCTCAGTAGAGAATTCAAGGATCATTTTAGGGGTTCCAGATGATCCTAGGTTGATAAACACAATGCATGATTTTAGTGATCAATGATTAGTTATGAAAATAGCCTCTGAATTCCTTGAGTTGATAATTGTTAAGTGAAATTAATTTCATTCTGTATTTTGTATTTAGCATTTGATATCACATCTTTACAAAAACCCCCTTGTTCTAATTTTCTCCTTATTTGCTTAAGAATCTGAAATGGTCTTTGGGAGATGACCTAGGTTGCACCTTATACTATACCAATAGTTTCGGGGAAATCTAGAAATTATTTTTGCGCGTTTACGACGAGCGTGTCAAAATTTGGCGCCGTTGCCGGGGACCATTTTAATTTCCTAGGCTCATTTAGGAGTTTGTATAAAAATTTTAATCTTTCTAACAATTGTTTTTACTTTAGGTATATCATTCTTGGATTTTCTGTATGAATTCACCTTTTTGTGTATGACCCGATCCAATCTTGAAAATTTATATGCATATGATCCTGAGATTGATAGAACATTCCACCATTTGAAAAGAGCACATAGAAGGCATTCATCCAGTAATAACCAAGAAAGTAACAGTAGTGATTTTTCATCTTTAAATTTTGATAGTTTTAAATATTTTGCTAAGAACATGGCTGATAGAACCTTAAAAGAATTAGCTGCACCTGATGTTGCTTATCAACCATTGTGCATTCAATACCCTGATGTTGATGCACCATTTGAACTGAAGTCTGGACTAATACATTTGCTACCTAAGTTTCATGGCCTTGCAGGTGAGGACCCTCATAAACATTTGAAGGAATTTCACATTGTGTGTTCCACAATGCGGCCACAAGGAATTCCAGAAGATCATATCAAGTTGAAGGCATTTCCTTTCTCCTTAAATGATGGAGCTAAGGACTGGTTGTACTATCTACATCCAACATCTGTTACAAGCTGGAATGATATGAAAAGATTATTCTTGGAGAAATTCTTCCCTGCATCCAGAACAGCAGCTATCAGAAAAGAGATTTGCGGCATCAGACAGAACTCCCAAGAAACTCTCTATGAGTATTGGGAGAGATTCAAGAAACTATGCGCCACTTGTCCACACCATCAAATCAGTGATCAATTACTGATTCAGTATTTCTATGAAGGACTCATGCCAATGGACAGAAGCATGGTTGATGCAGCTAGTGGTGGAGCACTTATGGACAAAACTCCTACAGCAGCTCGAGATTTGATTGCCAACATGGCAGAGAATTCTCAGCAATTCAATTCTCGAACTAATTCCTTGTCTAAAGGAGTCCATGAAATGACCACCAAGACAGACCATACACGATTGGAGAACAGAATTGAAGAACTAACCTCCATCGTAAGACAGTTGGCCATCGGACAACAACAGCAACTTAATGTTATTGACAAAACCAAAACATGTGGCATCTGCACTTCTGCAGATCATCCTACTGATGCATGCCCAACATTGCAAGAAAGTGAGACACCTGAGGCTGCAGTAAATGGTATTTTTGGCACAGGACAACAATACAGGCCTCCTCAACATTATCAGCAACAGAAGTTTGAACCACCTTCTGGAACATACAATCCTAGTTGGAGAAACCATCCTAACTTGAGATATGGCCCTCCACAACAACAAAGGATTCAAACATCTGACTCCCAAAATAAATACCAACCACCGCCATTCAGACAACAACAACAGCATATGCAGCAATCTGTACCCTCTAATGCTTCTGAACCCTCTCTTGATGATTTGATGAAGCAATTAGCAACCAACAATCTTCAATTTCAACAAAATGTAAGTTCTACCATTCAGGATTTACAAACTCAAATTGGGCAGTTGGCTACCACTGTCAACCAATTGAAATCTCAAGGTTCTGGTCAACTACCTTCTCAACCTGTCATAAATCCCAAAAGTGTGAATGCCATGACCTTGAGAAGTGGGAAGAAAGTGCAGACAGACCCTACAATTTTAAAGCAACAAAGCTTCAATCAGACTAATCCACATCAAAAAGAAGCATTTATCTCCACACCTGGAGATATCTCTGATGAGCCATCTGAATCAGAAGGAAAGTCTGATGAAAAAAGTACACCAGCCTTCGATAAGACATCGAATGATCAACAAAAAGAAGCTTGCCATAAACGATCTGCACTTGAAGCATCTGATGAGAAGAAAACCCCAAATTGTGCTGATCAGAAGGTATCTTTACCTTTTCCAAATAGAATGGTTCAATCCAAGCCCAATGTTCATGCAGAATTGGATAAGGAGCTTCTAGATACTTTCAGGAAAGTGGAAGTCAACATACCACTTCTAGATGCTATCAAGCAAATTCCCAAATATGCCAAATTTCTAAAGGATTTGTGCACGCATAAGAGAAGACTCAAAGGGGATGAGAAGATTAGTGTGGGACGCAATGTTTCAGCCTTAATTCAACTCAGCCTCCCTCAGAAATGTAAAGATCCAGGAACTTTCACCATTCCTTGCACAATAGGAAACTCTACATTTGGTGATGCATTGCTGGATCTAGGTGCTTCCATTAATGTTATGCCTTCATCAGTTTATAAATCTTTGAATCTGGGAGAACTGAAGCCAACTGGTGTGGTGATTCAATTAGCCAACAGAAGTACAGCACATCCAGCCGGAGTACTTGAAGATGTGCTAGTTCAAGTGAATAAGCTGATCTTTCCAGCTGACTTCTACATTTTGGATATGGAAGATGAGTCATCCATCAATAGAGCAACCTTGATCCTAGGGAGACCTTTCCTTAAAACTGCAAAAACAAAGATAGATGTGCATACGGGGACTCTCTCTATGGAATTTGGAGATGATATCATCCAATTCAACATATTTGAAGCCATGAAGCATCCCATAGAGAATCATTCACTCTTTCAACTTGATGCCATAGACCTTCTTGCGGATGATTATTCTATTGACAATCTACTTTTTAAATTTTTTGATTTTGATTTAGATTACTTAGATAATTTTACTTGCACATGTGATGAATTTGATTCATGTATTGTGTGTTCCAGGATTAATGCTGCAGACCAACCTTCGTTGAAAGATGACATGTTAGATGCAAGTGTTGCAGACATTTCAATCTCAGATAGATCTCTTCCTTCCATAATACAACCACCTCCTTTAGAGTTGAAGCCTTTGCCTGAACATCTAAAGTATGCTTATTTGGGGGAAAATGAGAAGCTTCCTGTCATTGTAGCAAAGAACCTTCTACCACAACAGGAAGAAAGGTTACTGCAAACCTTAAAAAGCCATAAACAAGCAATTGGATGGACTTTGGCTGATATTCCAGGTATTAGCCCATCTACTTGTATGCATAGGATACTGCTAGAGGAAAACACCAGACCTGTTAGACAACCACAAAGGCGTTTGAATCCAACCATCCTAGATGTGGTAAAGAAGGAAGTAGGTAAGCTTTTGGCAGCTGGTATCATCTATCCCATCTCAGACAGTGATTGGGTAAGCCCGGTGCAAGTAGTTCCTAAGAAAACTGGCATGACTGTAGTCAAAAATCACAATGATGAACTAATCCCTACCAGAATACAAAACAGTTGGAGAGTGTGCATAGATTATAGGAAGCTTAACCAAGCTACTCGCAAGGATCACTTCCCTTTGCCCTTCATAGACCAAATTTTGGAAAGATTAGCAGGAAAATCTCACTATTGCTTTCTAGATGGTTTTTCAGGTTATTTTCAAATACATATAGCCCCAGAAGACCAGCATAAGACCACCTTCACTTGTCCTTTTGGTACTTTTGCCTATCGAAGGATGCCTTTTGGTCTATGCAATGCCCCTGGAACCTTTCAAAGATGCATGGTAAGCATTTTCTCTGATCTCTTAGAAAGTTGCATGGAAGTGTTTATGGATGACTTCACTGTATATGGTTCTTCTTTTGATGCATGCTTAGAAAGCCTTTCTAAAGTTTTGGACAGATGCATTGAGACTAACCTGGTTTTGAATTTTGAAAAATGTCATTTCATGGCAACAGAAGGTATAGTCTTAGGACACTTGGTATCTAGCAAAGGTTTAGAGGTTGATAAGGCCAAGATAGACATTATTACTTCTCTACCTTACCCCACTTCTGTGCGAGAAGTACGTTCTTTACTTGGTCATGCAGGTTTTTACAGAAGATTCATCAAGGATTTTAGCAAGATTGCACAACCTCTTTCTAAACTACTACAAAAAGATACCAAATTTGTGTTTGATCAAGCATGCAAGGATTCATTTGATGAACTAAAGAAGCGGTTGACAACCACTCCCATCATTCAACCACCTAATTGGACGCTTCCATTTGAATTAATGTGTGATGCATCCAATTATGCCCTTGGTGCTGTACTGTCTCAAAGAGTTAGCAAGAGATCTCATGTCATTGCATATGCCTCTCGCACACTTGATGCAACCCAATCAAATTACACAACTACTGAGAAGGAGCTTTTGGCAATTGTGTTTGCATTAGATAAATTTCGCTCCTATTTGCTTGGATCTAAAGTTATTGTCTTCTCTGACCATGCAGCTTTGAAATACTTGCTGAAAAAGACAGATGCTAAGCCAAGACTGATTCGTTGGATGCTTCTGTTGCAAGAATTTGATTTAGAGATTAAAGACAAGAGTGGTGCAGAGAACCTTGTAGCAGATCATTTAAGTCGGATCCAGCAACCTTGTGAAGAAACTTCAATTGCAGATTCATTCCCAGAAGAGCATCTCTATCATTTGCACGGGAAGGATCCTTGGTATGCAGATTTGGTAAACTATCTGGTTGCTAAAGAAATACCCAAACACTTCACCAAATCGCAACTTGCCAAGTTGAAAAGTGATGCCAAACACTACATATGGGATGAACCATACCTTTGGAAGACATGTAGTGATCAAATCATTAGAAGATGTGTTCCAGATCATGAAGTTCAGTCTATACTTACCTTTTGCCATTCCCTAGCTTGTGGTGGACACTTTGGGCCACAACGGACAGCTAGAAAAGTACTAGACTCAGGCTTTTATTGGCCTACAATATTTCGTGATGCACATAGATTATGCATAACTTGTGAGCAGTGCCAAAGAATAGGGAGTATTTCGCGCAGAAATGAGATGCCCCAACAACCACTTCTCTTTTGTGAGGTATTTGATGTTTGGGGTATAGACTTTATGGGTCCATTCCCTGTCCCTTTTGGCTTTGTTTACATTCTACTAGCTGTTGATTATGTTTCAAAATAGGTGGAGGCAAAAGCCACCCGTACTGATGATGCTCGAGTTGTTGCAGATTTTATCAGGTCTAACATTTTTAGCAGGTTTGGCATTCCTAGAGCTCTAATTAGTGACCAAGGTACTCATTTTTGCAACCGCACAATGGAAGCCCTACTCCGCAAATATGGAGTCATGCATAAAGTCTCCACCCCATATCATCCTCAAACAAATGGTCAAGCTGAAGTTTCTAATCGAGAGATCAAGAAAATCATAGAGAAAACAGTTCAGCCTAACAGGAAGGATTGGAGCTTGCGCCTTGTTGATGCATTATGGGCATATAGGACAGCTTACAAGTCACCCATTGGCATGTCTCCCTACAGGATTGTCTTTGGTAAAGCATGTCATCTTCCAGTTGAATTAGAGCATAGAGCATTTTGGGCAGTAAAGAAATGCAACATGGATCTAGACCAAGCAGGAATCCATAGAAAGCTTCAATTGCAGGAACTTGAAGAAATTCGATTAGAAGCATACGAAAACTCCAAAATTTACAAAGAAAAGGTCAAAGCTCTTCATGACAAAAAGTTGGCAAGAAAGGAGTTTCCGTTGGACAAAAAGTTCTCCTTTTCAATTCTCGGCTAAAGCTTATGCCTGGTAAGCTACGCTCTAGATGGTTAGGACCATTTGTAGTTACTAATGTTTTTCCTTATGGTGCAGTGGAAATAAAAAATGAGGTAACTGAAAAAATCTTCAAGGTGAATGGACATCGTCTTAAACCATTTTTCGAAGGTTTTCAAAAGCACACGGTAGAAGAAGTGCATTTGCACAATGCCACATACCTGCAATAAATTCAAGAGAAGTCTCTCTCTCTCCCTCTCTCTCTCTTTCTCTCTTTCTCTCTCTCTCTTTCTCCCTCTCCCTCTCTCACATTCCTCGCTTATAAGTTTCAACTAATCTCTCAACTTCCTTCTTCACCTCTTAAATCATCCCAACTATTACACCACATTGAGCTTGCAGGAATAATAACTTGAGTGTTTTAAGAAAAAAAATGGAGAAAGCTCTCACCAGGATCAAAATTTTGTTCCCTACTCTCCCCAGAAATTTTCTTACAGACATTTACAATTGCAGACTTGAACGATTGAGAGCATTAACACTCTTAGGCCTTCCAGAAGATGTCCGTTGGATCATTGAAGCTAAGGTACGTTTAGCAGGTGAATTCCAAGAATCATTTGTTAAAAATATGCCAGGTATGGGAAGAAGTTCCTATGCAAAGAAGAGAAGGGCAAAAAGAATTGGAGTTTGCTACAGGTGTGCAAGATGGACCTGTAACACAAGATGCAAGAACCCTGGAATGGTTTCAAGAAATCGAGAGGACAAAATTCAATTCATAAAGGATGGACTGAGTAAGGAGTCATTGGATGATATCATTCAGACTCTTGAGACGCATCCTAGTGGGCATGTACAAGGAGTCCTTCTTGATTTGTTTGAACTGTTCCGTAAGGAAAAAACACGTTATAGTCTTGGGAATCTGACTTTAAAAGACCCTGTTGTCAGTTTACAAGAAAACTGAATGGGAAGCACATCCTCGACTCTTAGAAGGCGTTTCAGCCGTTACTGGACGTAAAACCAGAGGAAGATGTGAGCCACAATCACAACTACTGTTCATTCTCATGCGTGTATGTTTGTCATTTACATTGTCTTTTCAATTTATTGGGCCACCGTTTTTTTTGAAATTTTCACCCCTGCTTAAAGTCTTTCCCCTCTGACATTCACCTTTTCCTTGAACCCAAAATTCAAACTTTTGCAACCAAAATTCAAACTTTTGCAACAAAAATTCAAACTTTTGTAGCAAAAATTCAAACTTTTGCTACCAAATCCTGATCCCGCACTATTCAAGCGATCTCCTTGTCTGATATTGAGTCCCTATAAATTATCCACCTCTATGACATATTTTTTCAAAAAAAAAAAAAAAAAGACAGAAACACCGTATATGGATAAGATCAATACTATCTGTGTTTTTGGTGGGTCTAACCTTGGAAAGGATGGAGAATTTCAACATGCAGCTTCTACCCTTGGTAAGGCATTAGCTGCAAGAAAAATCAATCTTGTTTATGGGGGAGGGATTCAGGGTTTAAAAGGATGTGTTGCAGGATCTGCACTCACAAAGGGGTGTAACGTCTTAGGTGTTGGCTTAAAAAATGGGAGCACCTCCTACTTCACCCTGGGTACTGAATTGAAGGTTGCAACCATGCATGACCGTATGAGACACATGTTGGTTAATTCTAATGCATTTATTGCATTACCTGGTGGTCTTGGAACAATGGAAGAAATTTTTACCATTATATTTTGGGCCTATCGGAATTTTCATAAAAAACCTTTGGGCTTATTGAATATTAATGGCTTTTATAATGGTTTGATATCCTTTTTAGATCATGCAGTAGAGCAGGAGTTCATGCCACAATCCATGCGCAACATCATAGTATCTGCTTCAACTGTTGAACACCTACTTGAGATTTTGCAAAATCCTACATCTGAGCTCAGTCAAGCAATGCAGCTGGTGAACCAACCAAATCAGGATGGCAGAGATAAAAGAGAACCAGATACCACTCTTCGGTTATAACTTTTCCTTACTTTGATGGTTTTCTTACATTTCTTTTCCTGTTATATGAAATTCCATCTAAGACATTGGGGACAATGTCTTGGATAGGTTGGGGGGAAGATGGTCCGATATCTAAAAAAAAAAAAAAAAAAAAAAAAAAAAAAAAAAAAAAAAACCCAAAAAAAAACCCAAAAAAAAAAAAACAAAAAAAAAAATTAGGTTAGATTCATAAACTTGCTTTGAGTAAGATGGCTGAGTAAGGAGTTACACTTGACTCTTGATACGCATCTTATGATTTAAAAAAAAAATTTGAATGTGGAAGTATGTTTTTCTTTAGATTTCATAAAATAATTGAAGCAAAATGATTTACATTTCGAGATTAATTAGTTTGGCAACACATATTTGAACTGGATAGATTAGATTTGATAAATATATTACCTGTGAGATTTTGAGCCTTATTATTATTTTCTTTCTTATGTGATTTTCATCCATGGAATATGTTACTTCAGAACTTGCATTGATTCTTTTTGAAACTACATTTTCACATGATTTGTACAAAAATGATTGAGGCACTGTTTTTCTTGAACAAACCACTTGGCCAAATAACCAAACCATAAAATTTTATCCTTTGATCAGCCCTTTGAGCCGATTAGCCTTTTCTTCTTTTTAGCTCACCACAAATAAAAAAAAAAAAAAATAAATAACTTTGTCTGACCATAGAAGGTGAGGAATACTGGATTTATCATACCATAAGTGTTTCAATAAGTGTGGGAGAGATTATTGTTGTGTTCATCAATATCATGGTTGAAAAAAAAAAAAAAAACTGAAGCAATAAATTAATAAATAAACTATTATATTGAAAAAAAAATAATAATAAAAAAAAAATTGAAGAAGTGATATCTGTTTCTCACACTTGCACTTACAATCAATTCTCAATCCTCACCATTTTCCTTGGTCTAACATTGTATCTCTTCAATATATCATTTCATCTTTCTAATCCCGTTAGAACCAAAATAAAGACCTCTTGATTTGTGCATTGCATGTGTACATAGTAGTAGAGAAGTAGAAGATATGCATGCCTATGATAGTTCATCTTTCATGGATTGAATTTGAGAGAAACACTTACCAAATCAAACACTTGAGAGATTCAGAGTATATCATGTGAGGTTTTATCTTTCTCAATCTATGTTTTTCAAATTAAAGTTGCCTTTCTAAGTAATTTCAAAAATGTGATAAAAGGATGCTTCATGAAATTTTGTGAATTCTTGAGAAATCAACTCAAAACTTTGATGTTCTTTCAAAAAAAATAAAATAAAATAAAATAAAATAGTCACCAATCCATAACTTAAGTTTGCCCGAGACGTGCAAAAGATAAGTGTGGGGGAATTTGATAAGCATAGATTTCATAAATAATTATCTCTCACTTTTATCTCATTAAGACTTCTTATATGTTCAATTAAGTGATCTTTGTCATATTTTATGAGTTTGGGTTCATATGAAGTTTAATTGAATTTCTTTGCTTACCCGATTAAAATGACACTATTATAGTATTTTGAGCATAATAGGAGTTGTAGACATCCAAAAATCATGAAATCTATCTTGAATGAAAGCTTAAAGAAGTGTCCATAGTTACAAAGCAAGATCAGATTCTAAATGGGATGTTTAGGACTCCGAAATTATCTCAAAAGATGAGATAGTGTTGCTGACGTGGAATTTGAACAGTGTGCAAAGATCCGGCCATATCTTGAGATATAGAAGTCATATTGAGATGAAATCAACTTTGTTGGACAGCTAAGATCCAGGGCTACAACTTTTGTTCAGAAGTCAAGCTCTAATTCGGACATGTGAACATCCGAAATGGCGGTGCAAGAAAGTCAAAATTGTTGTGCTCATTGGTGGCAAAAATTCAAAAGTGTTTTGCAATTTCAACAAAGCCCATGTGAAAGCAAGAAAAGGGTAGAAAAGTAATATCCTAGTTGGTGACTTTCTGAAGATGATGCCTCAAAAATCCTCTATAAATAGAAGGGTTTGCAAGAGGAGACACACACCATTTTTGGAGATTAACTCCAATACCACTTTCTTTCTTTCTTTCTTTCTTTCTTTCTTTCTTCCTTTCTTTCTTTCTTATTAGTTTTGCCTCCTTCATGGAAGGCTTAGTTTTTCTTTCTTGTTAGTTTGCCTCCTACATGGAAGGCTTAGCTTTTCTTTATTGTTAGTTGCCTCCTACATGGAAGGCTTAAGATTTATTTGTTGTTAGTTGCCTCCTACATGGAAGGCTTAGGATTTATTTGTTGTTAGTTTGCCTCTTTCTTTGTTGTTAGTTTGCCTCCTTCATGGAAGGCTAGGTTTGTAGTTTCAATTCAAGGATTCAAGCTATTTTCATTTTAACTTTGAGGTCTTGATCTTTATTTACGTGCATATTAAGTGGTTTCTACTCTGCTTCACTATATTCTTCAATTTTATTCTTTAATCAAAGTTTGATCGGTTGACGTATTTTGGTTAATGTATAATTGATTTATAATTGGTTTTTGATTGGTAAATCATTTTCCAAAAGTTTCAAGAGTAGAAATTAAGTAATTGAATTGAAGGTTTTCATTTTATTACTTACTTCAACTGAATTCTGATTGTAAAAGTGGTTTAGATAAAAGATTAAGTGGTTACTAAATCTTGTTGATCATAATCAATTAAATTCTGAGAGGTTTCTCAGTAGAGAATTCAAGGATCATTTTAGGGGTTCCAGATGATCCTAGGTTGATAAACACAATGCATGATTTTAGTGATCAATGATTAGTTATGAAAATAGCCTCTGAATTCCTTGAGTTGATAATTGTTAAGTGAAATTAATTTCATTCTGTATTTTGTATTTAGCATTTGATATCACATCTTTACAAAAACCCCCTTGTTCTAATTTTCTCCTTATTTGCTTAAGAATCTGAAATGGTCTTTGGGAGATGACCTAGGTTGCACCTTATACTATACCAATAGTTTCGGGGAAATCTAGAAATTATTTTTGCGCGTTTACGACGAGCGTGTCAATTGTAAAATGCCCTTCTATTTATTTATTTTGTTAACAAGTATTTCGTTAAACAATCAATAATAAATTTCTTTTAGTAATAAATATTATATTCACTTAATAAATATTATATGAAACAACTTTTGCTTATATCTAATTCATTAACTAATCATTTTTCTTTTCTTTGTTGCATTCAGAGGCTAGTAATCGATATTCCAACAACTATAGGGGAAAACTTCGATAAGTTTATTACATTTATTTTATATATATATATATATATGTATATATTCCTTTTACTTTTTATATTATTTAATTATCACTAACCTATAAAATCAAGCTTATCATCAAATTAACTTATATGTATGGGAGTAAACCTAAGTTCTTTAAATGGATATAACTTTTTTATTAATAAAATGTTTGTAAACTGTACATGTATTTTTAAAAATTTAAAAGTTAAGAATAAGTATCTAAAATTATTATTAGAAAGATGTACATAATAAATTTAAGTGGAATATAAAAATATATTATAGGAAAAATTATTTATGGTTCACTCTATCATGCCTTTTAGTTCTAAGTTGTTTATTATATATTAATGATGTATGAAATTTTTTTGAAATAATTTCATTGTTCTATTTTGTATGTTACATTCTAAAAATTCTGATCGTGTTTAGTACATCTATACCTTTCATTAATTTTCTTTTTCTTTTCAGTAATATACTTGTCTCTTAGTCTTTATCATACACTTAAAATTAGAGTTAGACATGACAATATAACATCGGTAAGGTAAATTTTTTCTTTTTTATTTTTTTTGTAAAATATGAAATTTCAACATAAATATTAAATTATTATTATAGTTTTGCTGCTTACAATATTTTTTATTTTTGTATATATTCTATAATTCCTTAGAGTAAAATTTATGTTATTATGCTTGTGATATCTAGTAAATGATTTAATTCCCATTCCTATTTAACTCTATCTTTTATTACAACTATGTAACTTTTTTTTATTACAGAGCCATTAACAACCATTGATATTTCTACTCACACAATGAGTCAAAGGTGCACGTTTTACTATATATGATTCTTAATATTTTTTTAAAATAAATATCCATTACATTATATTGTTTTTGATAACTAGTCAATTACCTAATACAGGGATGTTTGGAGGCATATAGTGAGGATGCACCTTTCAAAGTATATCCAAAATGTGAGATTATGTCATGTGATGATATTAAAGTTGCATTTAAGATTCTCCTTCCTCTCTTTCCTTTTTTCTCTCCTTTTGATGCATTGACTTGTTAATTTATAATTTATAACTAATGCAATGATATATTTGTATTCTTCTTTGCAGGTAGTTTAATTATGGCTAGAGAATAAAGTTGATCTGCCCATTAAAAATTCTGTAGGTGGAAACATTCACCTTAGTTATGACTTTTTTTTAGGATGCACATTGTTGGGGAGGCACAGTCTCTTGCTAACCACTGCCTTTTAGGATCGTTTGATGTGAGAAAAGAAGAGCTCAAAGGTGTTGTGAATCATCCTTAAGTTGATTATTATATATTGTTCTTCTTTAAAACACTTGGTTATTATGTGAACTAATTTTATAAAGTTGATGTTGTTCATTGATTTAGTCTAAACATCCTTATATTTTTTTTTTTCCTCTAGCAGAGTTTATATGGCTACAATGACTGCCACATGGAGGTATGGGATAGGAGGAGAGAGGAAGAGTTAAAAGTTATGTTAATGTTAGTAATAAACATTGTGGCGACTGTTAACTGCCAGTATAAAATTCTGTTATTTTTTGTGATTTTGTCCATTGATTAAAAAAACGCCAAAAACATTTTGTGACATCCGTGGAGCTGGCGTTTTTTAAAAATTCTGGTAATAAATTTTGTGGCTATTTTAACCGCAAGAAATTGTACTTTTAAACACTAAAAATCACATATTTTTTTTAGTGATGGATCATAGTGGAAGAACTTCAAAAATATGTGATGAATATAAGGAACAACACTTATGAACACCTATGAATACATTGGAAAATTTGGACAAAACTAGAGTGATTTAGAAAGGATTATACATAAGCAACATGAAATATGCCTCAAAATAACAGGAAAGATATCCATTGAACAAGAATCAAGCGAGATCATGAAGAACATATGCAGGCTCTCCTTTTGGCACCAAAATCAAATATGTAGAAGAAGAATTTAACTCTTTTTCAGCACTTTTACTCGATTAAAATATGAAAGAAACATAAATCTAACAAGAAATGATAACAACACCAAGATTTGGTAAGAATTGAAATGTTTTTTTGAATATCATGAACCATAGAATTTGTGCCAAAACAAGGAAAATTTGAATTCAAATTTTCAAATTCAAAATAAGGAAAAGACATGAGGTTTGTAGATCCAAATGAGGAGAATTCAAGAACAACAACACTTCAACCAAAAACATAGAACTAGAGTAGATTTATAATTTTTACCAAAAATATTAAACCTCCAACTCAAGAAGGTAAGCTTTGATCCATTTGATAACATCCTAGGTGAATCTATTTTTTGAATAGAAACCTCACATTGAAGCACAAAACCAAATCAATTTCTGAAAGAAAAAATTAAAAGATTGAGAGGTATAAAAGGAGAAATTGGGACTACATTTATTCATGGTAGGAGAAAAAATGATAAACTAGTTAGAGAAAAAATCACAAAAAGAGTATGACACTCTCGATAAAATACAAGATTCAACTCAAAAATTAAAGAGAACTCACTGTTGTAAATTAATAGGATATCATCTGTTGGCTGAGACATGTGATTGCATTATCCTCAAGGATTTGTGCGTTTATTGGGTGATCCCCAGAAAACCAGCACTATGAGTTATTTATGATACATATATTTCAAGTACATAAAATGGAAAGAGTATTCTCCTATACACAGGAATAAAGAGTATTCTCCTTTATATAGGAATGAAACTTTTCAAAAATCAATTTGCTGATAAATATAATTAAGTACCATTTAAAAATTTTAATTAAATTGATTTAAATTTAAAATTTAAGTTCAAATGAAATTTTAAATGGACATTTAAAATCGATTTGTTTTGATTCAATGTATTTAGTCACGTTTAAAATTGGTAATAAAAAGTAAAAAGGATGGTTACAAAACCTATAATTAAAGGTTTAATTGTCAAAATTTAGATAGGTAATTAATAAATCATAATTATATTTTAAATAATATTTTATTTTAAGTTTAAAGTCTTTTGAAATATTCATTTTCTTTACAACAATTCTCCACATATTTCGAAAGCCTTTAAGAAAAATTTTATAAAATAGAATATCTAAAATAAATTTTGCTGGATTCACATCATTGAATGAAAGCATTAAATCTGGTGTCTTTTGAACTATAAACAAGATCCTAGACAAACAAACTTAACTTAGTATTTTGGTAAAGAAGAGCTTCTATGAACCAAAAACACTTTGACGTAAGTTAAAGGTTCACCTATCACATTACACCCTTGTAATTGTTGCTGTTTTCACTAGTTTTGCACAAAATAGGCCATGCGCGTGCCTAGTAATTCAAGAGTGTTATAGAGATTGTACCTTAATCTCATACAAGCGATCCCACTTGGCACTTGTATAATTGACTTCATCAAGTGTATCTTGCATTTTATATATGATAGTCATTGAAAACATTAAGTATAACATTTCGTTTAGCATTCTAACACGTCTCACATCATAGGAATGAAAAATAAATAGTTGTGCTAGAAGATCAACAATAAGTTGCTATTAGCCATATGAACCTTTTTCATGGGATCTCCAATCCAAAGGTTGAGTTCGTATTATTGTTGATTTTATTTTGGCTAAAATTGTATTTCCCTCGATATCATTCACTAAGTTTTTGCTTTGTGAGAAATAAGGACAAATTAATTTTTGACTTCGCATTAATTAGGATCCCTAATTATTTAGTAATCATTTACAAGACTTTGTGACGTATACGATCATATCTCGATTTCTATTTATCAATTAATTTTCACTGTTACTCCTTGGCAATCATGAGTATACTTACAAGAAACATAATTTTATTTTTAGTATTTACTAAGAAATTTTCTTACTACACATTCTTTAATTTTCCTAAATCAAAAATGATGATTTGGTCTCTGTAATATACTTTACTGTCTATTTAAATAATCGAAATCATGAATCTATTTTAAGATTAAAATAAATTCATAAGAGTAGAACACCAGAAAATATTCTTTAATACGAAATACAACAGGCTCAAACCTCATCAATTTTAAAAAATATACCAACTTACTTAACAAAATATTACAACAAGTTAGACCATGAAACAACATGGTATTTAAATATTTTTTAGGGAAATGGTGAATTTTACCTCTCGTTAACCTTCATCATGATCAATTTTGAGAAGAGAATTATATTGCAGGTAATTCATTCCAACCTTTATCTAGGTGGATAACAGAACACCACACAAACCTCCAGTTTTTCAAATTTTCAAAATACAAACCTTCATCTCCATGTATTACTGCAAAATCCATTATGCTAACAGAGTATACCTCCTCTATTATCATGTCAACCCTTGTTAGTCCACAAGTTTATATCATATCAGAGTTTTCCACCAAACAACCAAATTGACAACTTCAAAAATATTATACAAGAGGAATTGAGGAAGCTTAAAGATAAACAATGATATACAAAATAACAAAGTGCACTCGATAATTGTAGAATTAATACTAGTAATAAATATGGTTAAAATTATTTATTAAAACTTGTAAATTAAAAAATTTTCAATTGTTATACTTTTCCATATGGGTATATATATATCAAACCATAATGAATCTTTCTCTTTGATGTTACAAGCTCAACTAATTCAGGGATAATATATGATTATATTGATTGAATTAAGCCACTTTCTTAGGGTAAATCTATCTTTTTATTAGCAAACAATATGGTAGGCCTTAAATGTTGTAACTATATTTTAAAAAGAACAATATCATGCATTTATATTTTTGATACTAAGATAAAGGCATGTAAGATTTTTTTTTTAAATATTCTATAACAATTAGTAAGATAAGAATTTAGATGGTCTAAAATATATAATTTTTTTTCCATCATGAATAAAGTATGAAAAAAAATTCAACCATCTCATCATATATGAAAAGATTTTTCCTTTTTCAACCATTTCATCATATATAGAAAGATCTTTTCTTTTTTTCATATAATTCAATAAGATCATTTTTATTTTATTTTATTTTTCTGCATAATCTAATATTTAATTCAAAACTCTCATTACTCTGCTTTCACACAAAAAAAAACCCACAAAAACTATTATACTTGCATATATGCATACTAAGATTTTTCAAAATTTTTCATGTAATAAATTAAATATATAAAATATAATATATATGATATATAGAAAATTTAGATTCACATATATGGAAATAAATTTATTTTATTTTATTTTTAATTTTTTCAAAATAATAATCTCTCATTTAATCGAACTGACAATAAATTTATATCAATTGAATAACATCTGCATTAGTAAAAAATAATAAATAAATAGATATGTTAAGAATTAGAACAAACACACCTTTATAGAGATAACATCGAAACAAATCCTTGAGAATGTCCTAAACTAATAGGATATCATCTTTTGATCTCTTAAGCTAAGACATGTGATTGTACTATCCTCAAACATTTGTACGCTAGTTGTGTGATCCCCTAAGATTTAACGGTCCTATGTAGTCAAGATTTATTGTATATATTTCAAGTATACAAAATAGAAAGACTAGGGAGGATAATTTCCAAAAAATAATTTTCTAATAAATATAATTAAATACTATTTAAAACTTTTAGTTAAATTAATTTAAATTTAAAATTTAAATTCAAATAGAATTTTAAATAAACATTTAAAATCAATTTGTTTTAATTCAATGTATTTAGTTATGTTTAAAAAAAATTAAAATTAGTAATAAAAAAATAGTTGCAAAATCTATAATTAAAAATTTAATTATTAAAATTTAGACATATAATTAATAAATTATAATTATATTTTAAATAATATTTTATTTTAAATTTAAAGTTTTTTTAAAATTTTTTTTTACAATACTCACTAATCAAGAGTTTATCCAAATTTTCAATTGTTTAAAATCTCCCTTAGAAAATGGCTAAAACAATGAGCTAAATGTCCTAACAAAGTGGCCCCAACTTCGGTCTACATAAGCTTCGTAATTACATTAATAACGATTTTCTAAATAGCCAAAATTACATCCAGCTCAGTTATTACATAGCAAGCAATTAAGGGTTTGATTTCATACAAAGATCCTAAGAAATGTCTTCTAACTGAAGCAAAAAAACTAACAATAGTTCTTTCCTTTTACCAATTAAATTGATCTTAAATAATCTTGCAATTAAATGTTGTAAAGCCTCCTTTGTTTTCTTTATCCTTCATCTGGTCAAAAGATTTTCAAGTATTTTTAAAACCTTTTTCATAATGCTTCCATTAAACATGATTCCTCTTTAAGGTTATTATAAAAAAATGTAAAAGAATTATATTATTAATATATTTTAATTAATTTTATTATAACATCTTTTACTATTTCTATTCTTCTTTACCGATAAGCTTACATTACATCAGAATCTTGACTCGTTTCTTTTATTATAATTCGGATCAATTCTTTATATTACTATTAAATAAATTATTAATAGTATTTAAAATAATATAATTAAATATGATTTGTTTTTTCTAATAAACATTAATTAATAAATAATTTATATATATTAAACATGTATATATATATATATATATATTTTTTCTGTGTATTAAAAGGTGATTGCATTTTTGAAAAAAAAAAAGGAAATTGTTTTTATTTTAAAATTTGCAGAATTAGAACTTTATTAATGTAATTGGATTGACTTGTAGGTGGTAGCCGGTGTTGTTTGTTGGCATTTGTCATTTTCAACTTTATCAAGAAAGGACATCGGTGCACGAAAAGTGTCTCGGTGCATGTACGGTCAATTAATTCTTTGCTTGATTTTTAAAATTAAATAAAATTAATTCTAAATTATTTATAATTTTTAAAATATATATTAATTAATTTAAATTAGTTGTTTTTATTAGAATATAAACTCAAAAATTGTAATTGACTCCTTAGGTTTTGTCCAAAAAGGAATAATAGCAAAGTTTGCCCTTTGGCATTAAATTTACAAAGGAGAGAGGGAGGCAGGAGTTTAATTGCTTTTTTTTTTTCATTATAATTAATGTCTAGAATTGATTTTATAATAATTTTAGTTCAAGATATTTTTAAATTTTATTATTTTTAATAGTTGTATTTTGTCATATTTTTATATAAAACTTTTACATATTTAATTTTCTCTCAATAATTAGGATTTAAGATAAATTTAAAATAGAAAATATTTTCAAAATATTTATAAGTTGAAATTTTAATGAAATTGTGGAGGTTTGGAAAACATAATTTAGGATTTTGAAGAAGGAAAAGTTGAGATATTCTTATATTAGATAAAATATGATGTTTTAACCCGTAGATTTTAAATTAAAGAGGTTAATTCATAAAAATTTAAAAATGTAAACATGTAATTATAGGAAAAAAAATGTAATAAAGGGAAAACAATGTAATAATAAAAGATTTAAAGGAATAAATTAAAATAAATTTTTTTAAAGAATTAAAATTACACACTAATCTTTGTAGAGCAATGAAAAATGCGTTTTAAGTGATGTAAAAGATATAATTATGCGCGACACTATTTGACACAAAGAAGGTTTACGAACTCAAATAATTTAGATGAAATTATTTATATGTTGATGTTGCAGTTATTTTAATCTAATAGGATGATATAATTTTATCAGGATTAAAGAAATTTTTATATTAAAAAATAAATGCCGGAAGATTGTTTCTATTTTGTGATAATAAAAAAATGTGCATTTTAATGGTTTTGTATTTCTTAAAACCAAAAGAGTATAAGAATAATAATTTTTTTATTTAAAATCAAATTTTAAGTTCTTAATTTTATATTTAATTTTTATCTTTTTTACTTTTAATCTCCTATTTTATAAAAATTGTTGATTTTTTATCTTTTATATTAAAATTTTCTATACTCTTAATCCTAAAAATGTTAAAATATACAATTAGTTCTTACATTTATATATTTACATTTTAATATTTTGAATACGTATTTAGTTTTCAAAAAATATCAATTTCTTTTTATTTTTATTTTAATCAGTCTACTTTAACAATGAATCGGAAATTTCAAAATAGATGATTCATGAAATAATTTTATTCAGAATCACTTCCTTTGATTACTTTTTATCTTTATCTTTCAATTTTAATGTTTAATTTATTTGTTTATGAAGAAATATTTATTACTTTCTTTCAATGTATCTTTAAGATTAATAAATTAGGAAAAACATAATTAAAAGTAGAAAATATTAAATATTTTAATAAAGATTAATAAGTCAAAACTTATTATGCTTGTAATCGAGATTATTTATTTAGGTCTTTCTTAATTTTCGGATAATAATATTAAAGGGTACTTCTATATTTCGAAACATTAATGTTTTATAGAAAGTTTTATTTATTAATTAATTTTAAAAAAAAATTAATGGTACTAATTATTTATTTTAATTTTTTTCTTATTTCTTGATATCCTTACATATAGATAAAAAAAGAAAATAATATTTAAAACAAGAAACAATAATTTAATTTAGGATAATTGTATTTGTTTTATATTTAATGACTTTTTTTTTTCTTTTGGACGTGTATTTAATTAATTTCTCAATCCTTTATTAAAATAACGATTCGGCAGCAAAATCCTTTTAAGAAATTATTTTTCACTATATTTATCATTAATTATATTTATTACTTTTATAGCAGCAATGACAACTCTCGTTATTATAAGTTATAACCCTTTAACGAAATTATGTTGTTTTCTTTCATATGTTGTACTATTTTATAAAAAAAATTAAAAGTGTTAATTTGTTCTTAATTTTATTTTGGCCTCTTAGCATTTCACTCTAAAAATCTTTGGCGACAATAAAACTAATAAAATTTAAGCATAAAAAGTTATACAAACTATTTCAATTTTATTACTAGACAAATTTTAATAAATTATTTCATTAAATAATTGAGAAAGTATAAATAATTTTAAATATTAATATTTTAATGAAAGATAATTAGAGTTTACTAATAATTTAATTTTTAATTTATTTAATTTTTATTTAAAAAATTTATTCATTAACCCTCAACTTTAATCTTTCAAATTTTTCTTGTATCATTTATAAAAAAAACTAATTTATATTATTTTAAACAAGTGAATAAATAATTTATATATTTTTAAAAGTGAATAAAATAATTTATATTATGTTAAAAGTTAAAAATAAATGTAAATAAATTAAGCATTGAGCGTTAGTAAACACAAGATAATTAAATCAAACAAAGTTATTTATTTTTAAAAAAGTAAGTTGTTTAGTAAATTTATTTATTATTTTAAACAAAAGAACACATCACGTGGTTAATGTTTTATGATTATAGATTTATTAAAAAAAATATGGTAACAATACAAGAACAATAAAAGATGGAAAAGTACTAGTAATTGTGTTTTGGAGCAGTTGGTATGGACGTATAGTATGCAGACTAAGAATCAGTGAGAAAGGATGAAAATGACAAATAGATATAATAAGTTGGATTTTTTTCTTTTCGGTACCTACATGGAATTGGAAACTTTAAATCAAATGAAAAAAAAAAAGAAAAAAAAAAGAAAAACTGATTTTACTAATATGAACGTGGATTCATATTGTAAAATGAATATCAAAGTTTTCTATCTTTGTGAATAAAATTTTAGGGTAGGATAGTGTTCTAATCTAAAATCGGAAAAGCTTTTTAGGTTTCAGAAACTATTTTCAAAGAATGTATATTTACTTCATATAAGGATATGAATAAAGGTTTGAACATACGATTTGTTAGATCTGAAGTCTATTCAACTGAAGTGGTACTTAGCTAAATAATAATGTTATACCCACTATTTTTTTTTATCATCTTAGTTATTTAGATAATTTCATTAAATGTGTTCTTAATTATATGTGGATAAATAAAGAATAAAGATTATTAAATAAAAATAAAATAAGTAATATTTTAAAACCTTGAAATATGTTTAATGTTTTCCTTTCTAAACAACTGTAATGTAATATAAATAATAATGACTTCTTATTCAATTGTATGTATTTTGACTTTAGTGACATACATATATTAACAAAAAATGAGCAAATGAAGTAAATATTTAATTTATTTTGTAGACAATATCTTTTACATTTTAATTTTGATTTTATCGAATGCAAAGAAAACTATTTAAAAATATTTAAAATTGTAATAGAAATTTATTAATAAAATCCTTGTTCAAAACATAAAGTATTAATGAAAGAGAAAGTATTTAATATTTTTTAGATTGAAATGAAATTTAATTTTTATTCAATTTAAACAATCATTATGGTAGTTCATTTAAAAACATAAAATGATTCGCACAGATTTATAGTTTCAGCCCAAAATGAGTCTTATTATTTAATGTCTTTTTTCTTCCCTTTAACGACACGTCTCAATTTTGTTTGAACATCAATTATTATTATTATTATTTTCAGTTTTTATCATTTTTTTATTTTATCTTATTTTATTTTATATCTACACCAAAATATGATGTATAATTTTTATTTTGATGCGTGTAAAATAAAAATTTAACACCCATTATCAAATATATGCATGGAAAATATATTTAAATTTTGATAATTAATTATTATTATCAAATATATACACGGGAATTATATTTAAATTTTGATAATTAATTATAAAAGATTATGATTAATATTATAAATAATAATAATAATAATTAATTTTATATGATAATATTTAATTATCAAATTATATAATTAATTACATAATATAATCGATCACATATTATTACATAATTAATTATATATTTTATATAATAAATTATTTATTACATCATCATTTTCTATTTTGTTAATGATAATTTTTATACTTAATTAACAATAGAAAATTTTGTAAATGATAATCAAATTACAAATGGAAAAAATTTTATTAAATGTAGATGGATGGAAATTCTATGTATATGGGTGTTAATATTTTTCATCGCAAAAGGGGCACTATGTATCCTGCGAAACATTCTGATTGAGATAAAGAAGAGAAAGAAGAGTTCTACAAGTAACCAAAAAAACTATACTTCTTTGCGTCAGGGTGGGGATTGTGCTTTAGCTTCATCCTCAAACTTCAGCATCATAATCATCACCAAATTTGACTTTATACGCATGCAATTTATTTAGTACTAATAACCATGACTTTTATTATTCTTGTATCCTCTAGCATATTTCTTTTCCACAAGCGTTTTCAGCTTTCATCATCTAACCCTCTCTTTATATATGTATAATAATAGTACTTAAACTTAAAACTTGTATAATTTTGTGTAAATTATTCAAAAAAATTTATTAATGGTCTATTTCTAATAATTTATTGTTGTTGTTGTTTTTTCTGTTTCATAGGTATATTAAATTTATGTTTCTAATCAACATTGAAGATTTTTTTGACGTATAAAAATTATTAAAATAAATTTTTATCTCTTTTAACAAAATTTACTTATTATTATTAATTTCTATAAGGTTAGAAGTTTTGGTTGTATTGGGCTGACTCAATAAATCCAAGAATCCAAACCGTACTAATCAAATTATATGATTTCCTTTACACCGTTTGGGTTTGCTAAACTAAAAAATTAAATCTTGAATTTGATTAGTTTGGTTTTTAGGTTTGTAAAAGCAAACTAATCCGAACTAAATGGACCACTATAAATATGTGTATACTTTTTTTTTTATCATGAAATTAAATGCCATTTAATTGTTTCAGCCAGATAATTCTAACCGAACCAACCTATTTCTGATGAGGTTGATTGGTTCAGATTTGTTGATGGAATTTTACAAAATCAAATCAAATTAAATTGGTTTATATATATTAGCTTTTTTCCACTAATCCCAGATAATTATGATTATTGATGATATGATATGATAAAAAAAAATATATAAATCATATAATGATGAATAACATTGTTGAAATAAAAATAAAAGTTTTTTCTATTTTCTTCTTTATATATATATATATATATATATATATATATATATTATACTATCTACCTTTCTTTTTTTTTTTCTCCGAATTGAACTTCTCCGGTGCCGGAAATGATCTCTGTTCATTGAAATATATAAAAATTATAGTTAGAGCACAAACCGAAGGAGAAGCCAGGCTTGTTCAACTTGCCACTGCATGGCCACTTCATTTTCAGGCTATAATTCCTTCTCCTTATTTCCCACCCAAACATACCGTAAGTTTTAAAACTTATATTTGAGCTCCTTAGTAAATTATAATTTATGATGAACTAGTATTATAATATTTATGCTGAATATCATTTGTTCTTCAATTATATATCTTTATTCGTTCATGTCCTATTTCAAATGTTTTCTTTGATGTTTTATCTTTTCTCTCTTCAATACTATGTGGTGTTTGTTCTTCTCTTCAATCAAAAAATGAATTAAAATAAGTAGTCATCTCTTAATGATATATGAAATCTCAAGAAAGAAAGAAAGAAAACTGATAATTATGATGACATAATATAATAGAAGAAAATATAAATTATCATATAATTATCGATAACATTGTTAAAATATATAAAAATTGTAGTTAGATCCAGCACAAACTTATGAAGAAGCTAGACTCATGTTCAACTCTTCCACTGCATGGCCACTTCATTTTCAAGCTACAACAATTGAATGAATTTTGTTGGCAATTAAAGAAAATTGGCATATGAAAGATAAGAGCACTCCAACTTCAAATAAATCTTTAGTCTCACCACTGTCAAAATAAAATTTTTACCGTGTTTTTATATGTTATTTTAAGGTATTTATAGATGTACAACATTTCATAAATGTTATAAAAGAGCGTTTATGTGGTAGAAATGCTGTAATAAAAATAACTATTTTACATAATTAAATGTTGTAACAAGAATAATTATTTATAATCTTTACATGCTGGCAAAGTTTTAATTTTTTTTACTGCATTTCAACCTTTTTTGTGAACAGAATTTTATATCCCACTACCAAAAAACCTAGCTGGAGCTTCCTTAACTATTTTCACAAAACTAGACAATAACAATAGCTAATATATCTTGTATTTATACAAATAATAGTAGGTGATTATCACCTTAAACCGACATGAGACCAGCTCAAAAACAATATTCATTTTTTTTATTGTTTGACAAAAGACAAACTTGGCTTTCCATTGGTAATAAATCGACATGGATTTGTAAAACCGCAAGAAAAAAATCTAGGAAAACTTAACACCTAATAAACTTAATAATTAAGCTTTTGTATATACGAACTTGCTTGATATATATGAATTCCAATAGCTTTCTAATTAGCATGGCTTAATGACTAATCCTTTGATGATGGTGGTAACTTTTTGGGTTTTGATTTTTAAACTAAGATTTCCTAGAAAGGTACTGAGTTAAATTTTAATATATTATTAAAATAATTTTAACTTAATTGTTAAAATAATTTTTTTAAAAAATTTAATTTTACTTTCAAACTTATATTTTAAAAGATAAAAATTGCAATTCATTTTTATTATTATTATTACCATCAACATAATAATATTATTATAAAAAATAGTTTAATTAACTTTTTTAGTGTAATTATAATAATTAACTTTTCAATTTTAACCAAATTATAATATTATTATACACAGAAACCTTTTAATACAAAAATCACATATCCTATAAGTTAAAAGAAAAAACGAAAACGTACATTCACTTTTCAAACTTTTAAGATGCAGATGCAAAGTCAAAGTGGGTTGGCTCTCTACAAGTTATATTCAATGGCTGCTAAAAATCTTCCATATCCTTAGGCAATGTTTGTTTAATCGGCTAACATCAATTCCGCAATTAATGGACAAATGGTGCATAATTTTTGACAAGATTTTTATAATTACATATTGTAAAAGTATTTTTTATTTTAATATATTTTATATTTTATCATATTACATTCTATACTATATTTATTTATTTTATTCTTACTTTATATTATTCATCAATTGTTCACGTATAACATTTTTACTTTTGAGAAATTAATGTAAAAGTCTAGAAGCCGTTCATTTTGAGGCAACCATATAAGATTAGGATTTTTCTTTTTTGTGAGATTAAGATTTTTTAAAAGGATATTATATTATTAACCACGGTTTTAAAATATTTGTTAAAAAATAAAAATATTTTTTAAAATAATATTTAAATATATTAATAATACTTTTAATAAAAATACATTTTTAAATTTTTAATAATGTTTTTCAAAAATTGTTCTTAAAATATTAGTTAGAATTTTTAAAAATTCAAATTGATTTTAAGTATTAAAATATATTTATTACATGTATATTTTTAACATAATAAATGCTTAGATTCCTAATTAGAATTTAGAATTTTTAAAAGTTTAAAATTAATTATAAATATTGGGACTTTAACACTTTCTTTTAAAATAATATTTTAAGAATAAAATTTTGAAAAAAATTATTACACTCATATTTAGCATTCATTTGTATGTTTACCATTTTATTAATAATAATAATAATAACAACAACATACTTTTATTAACCTAGTTAAAATATTTTAAAAATCACATTTACTGCATAAAATTATAATTCTTAATAAATTTCAACTGACAATAAAATATACATTACTAATACTCCTCTTTCCATTTATACAAAACTAATCATCAAAACAAAAATGCAAAGAAGAATTTGTCTACAACAAAATAATGTTTTTTAATATTTTCCATTAGTACCGCATGGGGTTGCTTTTTCCATTTCTTCTTACTTTCCTACTTCAATGCTCCTTCCATCACTGCCAATTTCATCTTTATTATTCTGTTTTCAACATTTGGCTACAACCATAAAGTCAGCAAAATATAGAGGAATATCTCAAGCTTTTTATAGTCATGATGGAATCTGAAGTATACAACAAAAACGGTACGTAATTTAACAATTGTTATTGTCTGAGTTGCAGCATCAAAATGGCATCAATCAAAATATTAATTGCCATTCCCTTTTAAAACAACTCTTCAGTGGTGAGTGCCGTGTTACCTAAAAGTATCACTCATGCTCCAAAAGGACCGAAACTCAATCATACCACCCTAAAAAATAATTAATTGCATTTATTTTTCATGTATAAAGCATAGTGCTTAATATTAATTGGTATTATGAATAATAGAATATAAAGGTAATAATATTTTATTGTTATGCAGATCAACGTCGGCTACATTGCCCTGATTCTTATTTTGTTTCAGACACAGCTATTAATTTCACAGTGCCCAATGTCATATGTTTATCTTTTTGTTTACACGTTGGTCACATGACCATATCTAACAGTCGTCGATTTATGCATTCTCTCTGACCTTATTTATTGAATTTTTCTATTTCTGGAATCGTTGCATTGTAATTACAGAACCACTCTTTGCTTTACATTCTCTCTTCACTTTCACGTGCAATGAAATCAATGAATGTGCTCTTTTTGCTTCCAAGTCATAATATATGTTAAGGAATTCTTCTAGTAAAGAAGCAATTCTTCCGTTATTCAAAGTTTGTTTTATTTTAATTTTTCGAAATGAACATTATACTTGAAATTTTAATTTTGGACAGATATATTAAATGTTTTTTTATTTGGTTGTAGAATTTGCACACATTGTTTGAAGATTTGTGATAATGGGGTTTATGCAACTGTTTGCTGTTGCCTCTTTCCCTGTGATCAAAGTGTTATTGATTACTGCACTTGGTTTGTTTCTTGCACTGGATAGCGTAAATATATTAGGAGAAGATGCAAGGAACAAAGTGAATCAGGTAACTCCTAAAACGCACTGAAAAGTGTTTTTTTTTTCTTTTTTTCTTCTTACCTCTGTATGTAGTTTGCTAACAAAGGTGCTCTTTTCTGTGACAGATTGTATTCTATGTGTTTAATCCATCACTGGTGGGTAGCAATCTCGCCAAAACGATTACTTTTGAGAGTGTTGTTTTGTTGTGAGTATTGATTTGTAATCGTATATGTACAGGAGCATATGGTAAACTGTGCTTCTGATTTGAGGATTATTATTATTATTATTATTTTATTTTGATTAACATCTTTTGTGACATGCTTTGGTTGTCATGTAGGTGGTTCATGCCAGTTAATATTCTTGCCACCTTCATATTAGGCTCAGCCTTAGGATGGATTTTGATTAAAATCACAAGGCCTCCTAAACACATGGAAGGTTTAATCTTGGGTTGCTGTTCTGCAGGTATATATATATATATATATAGTTATAGACTCCTCTGCACAAGTAAATGAATTCATTTCTTTAACAGTGAATTTGAGAAAAAAATCTTAAATGAATCATCAAGAAGAAAATGCTGCTTCATAGTATGTTTTATTCTTATCATAATGGGGGCTCATATATGTATATTTAGACTGAATCAAACTTTTCTCCTACGGATTTCTATTGATTCTGTAGTTTTGTCCTCTAAGTCTAGTCTTTCCTTCCCTCTATAATTCTGCATATTGTAAAATTAAGAAAATGGAAATATACTATGAAACAAAGTTAATATTATGTAGGAATTCCTAATACATGTGGTTTATGGCACCCAATTCTGGCTTTTTCTGACTGATGATAATCATATGCTTTATTTGTACATGCAAGAAGTTCTACTTGAACTGAGAAAACATCTTGTACTTGTCATATCCAGTTGCCAGCATTATGTTTGGAATGTATTATTTTTATTCAAGCTTCAAATTTTTTGCATTTTGGTTGAGCTCATAATATAGATTTTAATGTGAACAGGAAATTTAGGAAACTTGCTTATAATCATAATTCCAGCTATATGTAAAGAGAAAGGAAGTCCTTTTGGAGAACCTGATGCTTGCCATCAAAATGGGATGGCTTATGCTTCACTTTCCATGGCGGTATGTGACTTCATTAGTTCCTCTGACGTTAATTTTGAAGTTGTTAGTGCTGATATAGTGTGCATTTTTCCTAGAAAAATATAAACTTATAGTTGATTCTTTTATTGAATTGGGGTCCTTTGGAAAAGTTTAGATTGGAGCAGTTTATCTATGGTCATATGTTTACAATATAATGCGGATTTCCACAAGAAGAGTCCAAAATGAAAGTATTACAAGGAGTGACAGTAACATATTGAAGGCTTCAGGGGAGATATCAGAGTCACAGTCAGACAATTTATCAGAAACTCTTAATCCTACAAAAGAAGACTTGGATGAGTCATATACTATACTGCTTCCTAACACAGAATCACAGGAACAAGTGAAGGTTGCTACAAACTTCCTTCTAAAAATATATTACAATTCCAGAGTAGCTTTTTTTGCAGACATAGCATAACTAGCAATTGCATTTTAAAAGGTCAAAAACAAAGAACCAACTTATGTATAATGCTTATAAGAAATGCTGGCAACATCTTGACGTAGTATTTGCCTACACTTTATGTATTATTAGATAAATTTTACAGTGAGTCACACCAAATAACCTAGGGTTACCCAATGGTAGCATGTTGGAAAGAGTGTGTAGTTAACATTTAACACTCCTCTAATGCACTTATTTTGGTAAAACATTATTTTAATTAAGAAATATAGGTTCCTATTTTCACAATGAATACACAATGTATGACAGAAAATGAATTCAAATTGAATCTAGCAGCAGAATTAGTACCTCAAGTAGTAAAAGAAGAGAGAAAAATTAAAAGTAACTTGGGGGAATACTAAATTAATCTAGTATGATTTGAATTCCCAGTAATATGCTGAATGCATAATCCTCAATATAATCCAACCAGCATCTTATGTTTTAAATATCTCAATGTAATGCAAGATAATTTATCTAACTTTTGGTCTATCCATGATCCATGATGTTCATTTTTAAGTCATGTAATCTTCTGTTTTCCTTTCTTTTCATTTGCCCATCACAAGAAATGGAGTCGCAATGATGTTTTGGTGTTTTATTCAGGTGTCGATCACAGATAAAATTAAGGGCATATTGAAGACAATTGCAAGCAATTGCAATTTTAAAGCCATATTTGCACCATCAACCCTTGGAGCAGTAAGACAGTGTTCATTTCCTTGGAAACAAATTGCTATCTTATTTTTTTAATATATGATTTTCAAATGTGAGATCAAGGGATGCATGAACTAGTTTGATATTTGATGCCTTTTGACATTTACTATGCTAAAATTTACGGTAGGCCTCATCTCATGTATTGCCATAACATTACAAATAAATATATTAATTTTATCTTTTTATTTTCTTAACAGATTGTTGGTTTCATCATTGGTGCAGTCCCCCAAATACGTAGATTCATTATAGGCAGTGATGCTCCACTTCATGTGGTCGAAGACTCTGTTTCCATGATGGGGTATGTGTCCAAAAACATGGTCTACATGATTTTTTTAGTTGCAGAAGATTGAGACAAAAAATTTGTGGGGAACTTATTTCCAAATTGCATGCTATTGTTAGACATAATGATTAACCACTTCTTTCTATCTCGCGAATTTGAAATCTTCAAAGTTGGCGGCTAAGTTCCATGTACTAAATAATGCTATGACAATCATATTTATAAATGCATCATATTGTTGCTAAAAGTTCTTTTTTATTTTTTGTCTTAACCTCCTTAACTTAAAGATCTTAGGGGATGTTTGGTCCATAAAATGTTTTTTTATTTATAAAACTGTTATTTTATTTTTTATTTTTTATTTTTACTATTTTTTATATAAAACTTTGAAAATAAAAAATAAGATGATATTTTTATGAATAAAAATAAAAATAAATTATTATTTTTATAAACTAAACATCACCTTAAATTTCCTGCTTAATTTTTTTTTGTTAAACCATTTAAAAACTCACATGTAATTCCAATGTTATCTTCCAATTCAATTATCATTTGCTAAAGATGTGTTTGTAGTAATTATTTCCTTTTGATAGTATAGAACGATCTAGCTAGTTAGGTTATTATTGGGGAATTTAAATGAAGATGATATCTCCCTTTCATTATTCTCTTTCTCATATTACTTCCAGTGACGCGGCCATTCCTACCGTCACTCTTATTATGGGTGCAAACCTTCTTAAAGGTGTGCTTTTCATATTATTAATTCTGGTTTTCAAATAGACAATTTTTCTTTTTCTTTTTTTTTTTGTTGGTGATTTGTTTAAAGAAAAGATTGTGTGAATGTGATAGGTTTGAAAGGAACTGGTACTTCATTGTGGACCACTGTGGGAATTGTAGCGGTCAGATACATCTTTCTTCCTCTTTTGGGTGTTGCTGTTGTTAAAGGGGCAATACATTGGGGGTTGGTGCATTCAGATCCTTTGTATCAGTTTGTTCTACTACTTCAATATGCACTTCCTCCAGCCATGAATATAGGTACCCCTAACTCTACTTTTTATATACTAATATATCACCACCGCCACTTAATGCTTATTTATATTTTTAACACATTTTTATTATATTTGATAAAATTCATATAAAGGCATTCACATAGGTCTTTAAAGTGTATATTTACCTTTTAGAGAAATCAAATATCAATGCTATATAAAAAGTGTGGATAAATTTTTAATACTTATAAAAATTAAGAAAGTAAAATAAATTATTTTTTTTTATAAATTAAAATTAGTTTTATACATATCTGAGGAAGTTAGATTTTTTTAAAAAAAATGTTTGTAAGTTTCAATAAAAAAGTTTATCCAAATTTAGCCTATACAAAAAGTGATAGTTAGATCATTTAATAAGAATGATGCTGATTTTACTCTAAGAAAAGTTTCAAGTTTTGTTATATTAGAAATTCATTATGCACAGAGAATAAACCTGTTTTTAATCCCATTGGCAGGAACTGTGGCTCAGTTGTTTGGAACAGGTCAAAGTGAATGCTCTGTTATCATGCTATGGACATATGCTTTGGCGTCAATTGCAGTTACCCTATGGTCAACATACTTCATGTGGCTAGTGTCTTGATTTTGTGTTCATTAGTTTGTTCTTAGTACATTATATTCTTATTTGAGAGCTTCGTCATCTAGAAACTTTTAGGTTCTTAATTAATTTTAATTTTAATTTTAATTTTAATTGAGTTGGGTGAATATATTTAAAGAAACAAAATTCTTTCAACACGTATTTTTTATTTACAAGATTAATTCAAATATAAGACTCTGCTAGAGGAGAATCAAACTCCTTGCAGCTTAAAGTAACAAGCGTTGGCAAGATTAATGCATAACCAACACAAAAGAATTAATTATTGTTACATTATTTAATATGCTTGGTCATATGTGGGTTCAAAATGTACAAGGTAATGGCCAAAAATAAACAAATTTTAACACATGATTAGATTGACCAGAAAGATTTGCATATATTACATAAGATTTTTTTATTTATGTAAAATTTTAATAATATAAATTAAAACATGATCAACAAATACAAAAACTTTAAAGGATTAAATGTATTTTATTTTTTTTAAATAATAATTTAATTTAATTTTTTATTTTAAAATATTTTAATTTAGATTCATATTTTTTGAAATATTTAAACTATAGTTATTAATATTAATTTAAATTAAATTAAAATAAATTATGATATTTTTTAAAATATCTGAATATGATCCATCAACATTATTGATAAAATTTAATTTAATTTAATTTAACTTGGATTAATATGTTGATTAAAATAAGTTTGATTTTAGATTTTTTATATATAAAATTCGGGAAATATCCCTACTAAGATGTCAGAAGTGATTTTTTTATTTTAAAAAGAAATTGTTTGAAAATTCGCATCACTTGCATTTAAGAAATAAGATCCTATCTTTTCGAATTGGTTCCAACATGACAAAAGAAAAATCAAATTCTAAGTGCATAATTTGACCAAGTTCAGTAAAAATTCAAATTTTGAAAATGAAAACAAAATTATAGCAGATTTTTCACATCATAAGAATTTTAAGAAAAGAAACATAAGAACAAAAATCATAGTATAACTTCCATAAGCCTCTGTGTAAAAATCTTATTTTATATACTAAAATGATATATTAATAACTAAATGAAATATTTCTCCTCTTTTTTCTGTTGGTGTGATTATAAAATTATATTGAATGGTGGAGTAAAATGATTTCCAGATGATGAATTTGAAAACTATGTTATACTTTGCTTGGATTATGAAAAAATTTAAAAAATAAATAAATAATTTAAATAAATAGAAATAAATTTTTTTAGATAAATAGAAAAGAAAATAAAAATAACTATATTAATAATATAAATTTTTATTATATTTTTTTAATATATATAATTTAAAATTTTATAATTTTAAACTTTTTTAAATAATATATAATAACTTTAAATAAATAAATAGACAAAAATATTTCTCTCCTCATCTTTTTTATAAAAAAATTAATAAATCTTATAAAATATATTTTCTTCTTTTTCTCAAAGTTTCCCAGTTTTTAAACTAAACAAACGGATTAAATATGTTTTTAGTTTCTCTATAATATTTTAATTTTAGTTTTTGTCTCTCAATTTTAAAATTATTAGTTTTAGTTTAGGTGATTCATTTTCTAAAATATCATAATCATAATCCTTGATAATAATTTAAGTTACATTAAATCAAATTAGATAAATTATTATTAAAAATTTTTTCGATCATTTATAAAATATTTTAATTATAATTTTTAAATCATAATTAATTTAATATTACTTAAATTAATATAAAAATTATAATCAATATATTTTAAAAAATAAAAAATTTAATTCAAAAATTTTAATTTTAAAAGATAAAAAACTAAAATTTAAATATTCAAAAAAAACTAAAAACATATTTAATCCTTAAACTAGAATTGCAAAGAATTTTAAAATATTAACGGAGATGAAAGTATAGAATGCAGTATCTATGCAGCGTTCACAAGGCAGGCAATTCTTCATTGCTTTAATGACTTGTAGATGTAGTTGTAATTTTTATAATTTGATTCTGTAAAGTGGTCGAAAGTAATGATTATAAGGCGTGATTAACTTATAACTATTGGAAAAGAGAGAGTAAGAATGACAACTCACGCGAGATTGTCATTAATTAAACTTTCACCACGTGCTTTGGGCTGTATAAGAGATAATTATGTCTATGAATTATAATTCATTTAGTGATGGAATTACACTGACATCTTTTTAACATAAATAGGTATGTTTAAAATTTAATTATTATGTAGTAAATATTTTTTTTTATTATTATGTTTATGATTTATATTTTATTAAATATGATAATTTTTTATTAAATTTAAAAATTTAATATTATAATTATAGATTATAACAATAAAAAATAATCCTTTTATCATTTAATTTAAATTATTTTTTATTATTAAATTATTAAAAAATAACATTAATAATTTAAATTGATCGATACATATATATAACGATCTTCCTTAAATAAATACTAAAAATTTCATTTGTTAAATTATATATATATAATTTAATTTATAGATATTTATTAGAGCGACCTAACAACTAAAAAAATTATGTAATATTAAATTGTATATTAATATATATATATATATTATTTGAATTAGTTCGTTCATTTTATATATAAATAAATTAATTTATATTTATATTTAAATAACTTGAAAGTATAAAATTTAATTTCTATATAATAGAAATAACTTAAAAATCAGAAACTATATAATATTAAATTATATTTAATATAATTAATATATTTATTAATAAAAATTAATTTATACTTTTGATACATAAATAAATTAATTTATGCTTAGAAAATTTAAGGATATAAAATTTAATTGACATGTACAAACAGAATCGATCTCATAAATAAAAAATTATATAATACCAAATTATATTTAATATAATTAAAATATTTACTGATAAAAATTAATTTATACATCTCATATATAACAGAATTATTTTATATTTATGCATAGATAACTTATAATATAAAATTTTATTTTTATATATTAATAAAAATAATTTAACAATAAAAGGAATATGTAATATTAAAATATCACTATACAAAAAAAAAATTAAACATTTTTTTTAATTATTTTACAGCATTTTTAAATGTTGTATATTTAGATGTAGTAATAGGTAAATTAACATATTAAAGCATTTTTAAACATGCTTTAAAAAATATTTTTTAAAAGTATTTCTAATTAAAAATATTGTAAAAAGTATATATTTTACATCACTTTTAAGAAAAAATGTTGTAAAAGATGCATGTTTTACAACACTTTTAAAATAAAATGTTGTAATATATTATGCTTTTACAACTTATTTATAATAAAATGCTATAAAAAATTTGTTTAACACATTACATTTTAAAACACTTACTAGTATAGATGTTTTAAAAAGGTATATATTTTACAACACTTAATGTAAAAAATGTTGTAAAATATATATATTTTTAATTTATTTTATTTTAAGAAAATTTTATATTTATCATAATTAAAAAAATTTAATTACATAGTATAAATTAAAAAAAATACCATTTATGTTTAAAATTTGCATAAAGTTAAGAAGACAAAGTTTTGAAACAATATTTTTATTAGACAAGAACAAATATTCATCTAAGGACTTAAAACTTAAAGAGCATATATAACTTATACTAGGATCTTGTTCATAATCTCTATATAAAATATATTTTAGAATGGATTGAAGTGAGATGACAACATCAATATTAAACTACATACTACAAATATAAGTTTTGTATTAGTGTCATATACATTAAAATTGAAAATAAGATATATGTACAACTTATTAAATAAAATTATTAGCCACATAACAGCACCATTCTTCTTTGACCTCAGCTAACTGGGAATGAGAGTATGTAAAACATTTATAGCTAGGAAAGTACTGCATTATAATAACATCACAATAAAATCATGTTAGAATGAAACAATATTAGAGTTTCAATTAAATTAGATATCATTATATATATATATAATCAATTTCAAATTGCATACCTCTTTTGGGATCACAGTTTGATTTTCCAATATGATCTCTTTCATAAATCTCATAACATAATAACCACAATCTACATTGTTTAGTTGACGGGGACACTATTAAAATAAAAATGAAAATTTATTAAATTAATGATATTATTTTCTAAATAATAATATAAATTTTTCAAAATACCTTTACAACGATCCAACTAATTGTATTTGACTTAAATTTTGACACTTTAACTCCCTTAGCTACCTTATAAATTTGGAAAGCTCTAACCTGACAAATAAAATAATGTAAGGAAATGTTTATCAATGCATAGAATTATTAATAAAAAGTAATTACGTACAGCTTAAACATGTTCTTCATATAGGGTCGATCTCTTGGATCTCTATGCACAGAATCCAAATAATATATAGTTTCAGTTCTAGCATTGATAACAATTAACAACCAATATTCCCTACGAAAATAGTGTTCTTTTAATAACTCCTAAACAAATCACATTCATTTAAATTCATTTCAAATGCTAGTTTATCAAAAAATTACTCACCCTACATTATAAGGAGCCAAAAATAACTTATCCCATTCTTCAACCATGTTAAAAACGTTAGCTACATATTGGGAAGAATCGTTAGCTAACGAAGATGTTAAATGAGGGGATAAAAATGAAAACCTCTTTGTATTTTGAGTTGGGAGCAACAATTCAAAATACAAGTACCTTAAATAGAAATGTACAAAATGAATTATTACAATATAATATAAAATAAAAAATAAATAAAGATTAAAAGATATGAATGACATACAGTTAATAGATCATGAAATACCTAATATATGTGCAAATAACAAAGGCACCTATCTGCTCATGAAGAAGAAGCTCATTGATTTGTTGTTGACCAAGGTAATCAACGAACATTTTACCAAATATACTTTCTTCCATTTCTATTTTAAGTTGATGGTCACTCTGCATCTTACTTTGCACATGTATTTTAAGATAAATAAAAAAAGGTGTTTGAGTGCACAAACCATCTGTGGAGGTAGGCTCTTGAATCACCTCTTTTCCTTTTTTCTTATTCAATATTGTCATTAACTCCTTCTTGTGTCCCAAAAATTTATTCTTTTCTTTATATTGTGGAGATGTCTGGAATGATTATAGTAGAAAAGCACCAATAAGGTTCTAAAGTAAAGAAAATTATCATAAAATAAAATAAAATAAAAATAAATCCAAAACAGATTACATAACCTGCTTAAATAGAAATAGAATAGAATATACATATCTAATAGAAAATCTAATCCATGTATTCATATTTGGCAAAACCTATATATGACATATAATTTATCATGAATCTACAATGGGAGAATATTACTTAAAGAGGTAAGTAGTATACATACTATAGTATCTAAGCCGATGAGGTTGATTGGCCAAGCCACATAAGCACCTATTGCTCTTCCAATTTCTGTGATTCCTTCATAATCATCTGGTATAGGCAAAGGTGTTTGTGGCTCATCTACAATCTCAATCAAAACTCTCACATGATCAATAGGAAGTGGCTTGTTATGTAGCGTAGCTCCTGGTACATTATGCACTTTTCCTTTACCAACCACACGATGTGTTGGGACTGATAAATATAAATGACATGGAGAGATTCCCTTCACCAATAAAAAGTTAAAAAGTTATGTATAAATTCTTTTAAATGAAAATTGACAATAATAGCAATATACCTTAGGAAGGTCATAAGATGTAAGTGTACAACTATCTCTTATGCTGGGGCAGGCTATATCAAGTTTCCTATCCATTGCCTCCCTCTCTTTCATTTTTTTCTCCATGTCAGTTATCTTCCCTATAAGTTGCTGCATTGTGGCTTTTAAGTTAGCCACCTCATTAAGTGTATCATTTAGTTTTAAACGTTTTCGTTCTGGAAAATATTGTTTTTGCGATACACCAAACCCTACACCCCTAACACGACCAGGATACTCTGGAACATTTAATACTTTAGCAAGTATATCTTCATGGGGATTCAACACCTGTGACTCAAGTTGTGACAATGACTCCTGATAAGAACAAGTAAGAAAATGATAGTTGCCAATCATCAAGATTATCATGATAAAAAAACACATGAGCTATTTTTGGCCAAAAAACATATCATACTTACACAATGAGCCCACACTTCAGCAACTTTTTCATTATCAATTACTCCTTTCTTATTAACATGAGCAGCCTTCCATAGTATGTGACGTGGTATGGATGTAGCATTTGATCCAGTTTCCTGCAACTATATGATAAAATAATTAGTAAGATAGATTAAAAATCATCTATACTATTCTATAAATACATACAACTTACCATCTTTTGCTCAAGTCGAGCATAACCCGTACGTGATTTCCTATATGGATATGTAGGATTTGATGCTTTTTGTTGATTTTTATTGCTTATTTCCTGTAAAGATACTTAATAATTTATAAATACATATTCTCTGAATGTATATGTAGGATTTGATACTCTTTCTATACATTACATCATACTACCTGAAACTTTGGATCTTTACGGTTAGTTATAAATGATCTCCACACTTCTTCAGTTATAATGTTTGCATATTCTGTAGGTGGATGCTTAAGTGAAGGATCAATTAGATTGTTATCAACATTATACAAATATGTAGTTGTTATGTGAGATCTAAACCATCTATGCAATTTTCCAGCTGCCATAATTACATAATGCTTATGACTATCATCAACATCAAAAGCTATCTACAAAATAACATAAATAGTGTCAAAGTAAATATCTTTATATAATAAGATACAATAATTAACCAAGACATAAAGTCAATATAATACCTTTATGTTATCCCAAATATTATTTTTAATAGGATTCAAACTAGCATTATTCCAATTATCACAGTTAATTAGCACTAACTATCGAGTAACAGTTCCAAGATAACTCATCAACTGGTCTTCATTAGGCTTAATTGGTTGACCCTTTTCATTCCCATGAACCTAATAAAATATGATCAAGAAAGAATAAATGCTTGGAAAAATAAATATGATAAAATATTTTATTAATAAGTATATTATCTTAAGTTTGACTCCCTTATTTTTTGAATGGACAACTTTCTTCATGATAGTTAGTCCACGTTTTTTCTGAGTGTTAACAGCATCATCTTCATGGAAAGATTCCATTTACCTTCAACCATATTAGAACATGTATAAGTCAAATACAAAAAAGTTATAATTGTAAATATACAACAAATTGAGCAAAAGTAATTAATATATAAGTTTAAACTAACCTTTTCCTTTTCCTTGTTGGATTAACACTTGTTTGTCTCTTATTAATGCAAAATAATGGATTGATCCAAATTACATCATCATGATCATATCTCATATACAAATTATCATCTGTTTTTGGACCATTCTCAAGTAACTGTGATATTCCTAAGAAAGGACAATCCTCAATATCAATCTTTTTATGATAATGATCATGATTTTCATATATTTTGTTGGACACAAGCACAATGGACCACTTCTTATCAATAGGATCAGTGACATAGAATACTTGTTGAGCTTGAGATGCTAGAATAAAAGGATCATTCTTATACCTTTCCTTATTAAAATCCACCTGCAAGAATCCTGACTCATCAATTCGAACACCATTATTCTTGTTAACCCACTTACAACTAAACATGGGCACCCGAAATTTCATGTAATCTAATTCCCATATTTGTTGAATGACACCAAAGTATGACATATTTGCATATATGGGATTTTGGTCTTTGGAACTTGACACATGTAAAGATTGTGCTACAAGAGTCACACCACTATTTTGCATTGTACTTTGACTATCTTGCTCTTTTGTATAAAATGTATATCCATTAATAAGATAACCAGAGTAAGAAATAACATGAACATTGGGACCACTTGCTAACCATCTCAAGTTTTCTGAAATTGAAGAAGGATTTATAGCTAACTCAGCAAAAATATGCTCTTTCAGCCATGTTATAAATTCTCGATTATGTTCTCTTGTTATCCAATTTTCATTCCTGTTTGGGTTCAAACTTCTAAGTATGTTTTTATGTCTTTCAATAAATGGCTCAACCTCATTTGTATTGTCTAAAACATATAAATGTGCTTGCTCCCATTCAATCCTTGATATTGTCACTATATCATTTCCCATAATCCCTTTCCCTTCTGTTCTTCTCTGGTGACGAGACTTTGGAAGTCCTATGGAATCAACATTACTTAGGTATTCAGTACAGAATTCAACTGCCTCTTCAACTATATATCTCTCAACAATACAACCTTCTGGTCGACTTCGATTTTTCTCATACCCTTTTAATGTCTTCATATAACGCTCAATAGGATACATCCATCTCATATAAACCGGTCCACACAATTGAATCTCTGTAACAAGATGAATGGTTAGATGAACCATTATATCAAAGAACGAAGGTGAAAAATACATCTCAAGCTCACATAGAGTTGTAATAATTTGTTTACGTAAAGAAGGCAATCTTGCAGGATCAAGTACTTTACTACAAATCATCCTGAAAAAGAAACATAACTTAGTTATGGAACCTCGAACTTTGGGGGGAAAAATGGAACGTATACCAAATGGTAACAAGTGCTCCATGAGAACATGGTAATCATGAGACTTTAAACCTTTTAGCTTGAGATCTTTCATTGATACAAGGTGTCGCAACTGTAATTCCGACGAGACGACGAACTCGCTAATGTTTGAAAATAAATTTTTATTGATAAAGTGGAGCCGCCACCAAATTTTATTTTAAGGGAAAACATTTGGAAAAACCCTAACTCGATGATGAGATTTAGGTTCGGGAGTCGGTTACGAGTGGGGAAGGTGTTAGGCATTCCACTCGCCCGTTCCGAAGAACGGTACCCTTAAACCGAGTGTGTGATTTCTTTAAAAATCATTTGATCCCTTTAATTATAGTGAAAATAAATAGGTTGGTAGAGGTTAGCCTGATAGGACTTGATCCTGCTCCTACGTATTCCCCGGTGCAATGGGAAACTCAAGGCTTACGTAGTTCTGGTTGCGAAGTTCCATTAAGGGGAAGAAAAATGGAAGCTTTCAAAGAATAAGGAGTCGTTGAGAAAATTATACTAGGCTGAGAAGGCTGCTTGCCCATATCAGGATTCGTTCTTATGAAGTTCTATGAGAAAGCAAGTATGGGCTTTAAAGAAACAGGAATTTATTGAAAAGGTCATCCGTGCGAAGTTCAAGTCGTCGTAAGTCGTGCTTAAGTTTGCACGAATTAAATACAGAGCAGCAGAGAAGACTACCTGTTCGTATTGGGATTCGTTCGGATGAGGTTCACATGAGAAAAGGAGTAAAGGTCTTAAAGAAAACAAGAATTGGTTGCGAAATCATTTATGCGAAACTCAAACCGTCGTAAGCCGCGCTTGAGTTCGCACGAATTCAAATACAGAACAGCAGAGAAGACTGCCTGCTCGTATTAGGATCCGTTCAGACGAAGTCCCGTGAGAAGGAAAGTAATAGTTTTGAAGAAAACAGGAATTGGTTGGGAAATTATCCATGCGAAACTCAAACTGTATAAGTCGCGCTTGAGTTCGCACGAATTCAAATACAGAACAGCAGAGAAGACTGCCTGCTCGTATTAGGATCCGTTCAGACGAAATCCCATGAGAAGGAAAGTAAAAGTTTTGAAGAAAACAGGAATTGGTTGGGAAATCATCTATGCGAAACTCAAACCGTCGTAAGCCGCGCTTGAGTTCGCACAAATTCAAATACAGAACAGCAGAGAAGACTGCCTGCTCGTATTAGGATCCGTTCAAACGAAGTCCCGTGAGAAGGAAAGTAAAAGTTTTGAAGAAAATAGGAATTGGTTGGGAAATCATCCATGCAAAACTCAAACCGTCGTAAGCCGCGCTTGAGTTCGCACGAATTCAAATACAGAACAGCAGAGAAGACTGTTTGCTCGTATTAGGATCCATTCAGACGAAGTCCCATGAGAAAGGAAGTAGAAGTTTGAAGAAAACAGGAGTTGGTTGGAAAATCAGCCAGGCGATTATTACCTTCCCCCATCTATTGCTGGGCTGCCTCATATTCTCGAGTCTAAGCCAAGAACAAGATTGGACCTGGATACAGTATCAATGTCCTGTTCGGAGGATCCTCTCTATATTATTATATTTAGTCTTATTCCTTACCTTTGGGGCATTAATTCTGGTCGGAATTCTAGCTATCAAGGATTCTAGATTAACAAATGCTGTGAAATAAGACCGGTATAGATGATCTAGACCCCTTATAGGCTTAAGGTGTGAATTTTGAACCTACCACTTAGTTAACAACATGACTGCTGGCCATAACTGATTATGCCTTGGGCTAGCATCCTAGGCTCCTTAACCCAGCAAGTGGCCTACCTCATACCCTATTTAATAGCCAAGGGTAGCATCAGGGGGACTATGTTTAGGATCCCCAGCAAACACTTAGATATAGCAGGATATCACAAGCGTGGGAATCCATACTATTACTGCTAACAGATCATGGCTGCTATGCCTTGAGTCTAGCTTATTTAAGTCTGCTGTAACCTGATCATTTCATGGTTGGTGAATGGACATAGGTTCAAACAAACCATGCATAAGGTATATCAGACCCTGGGGATGATCATGAATTTCTTAGTTAGCTACTGGTGGTTTTGCGCAGGTAGTTATGGGATCAGGCCCAATCCCAAATGACCAACCTTGGCCTCGCAGATCATTTTTCAGGCCAGGATGGACCCCTGCATTCAGTAGACTTGCCACAGGTGTCGCCTTAAATGCACACAGACTTGGCTAGATATTTTCAGGTCAAGGGGCGAGACTGCTATTAAGGCATTATGATAGGTTACACTGGTTGATTTGGTTTAAAGTCCCATAGACTAGCAGAAGATGGGAATCTAGCCGTATTTTCAAAACTGTTCCATAATTAAAGCATATTGGGGACCCTCTCCACATAAGCAGGTATTGGACTCCGCATCAGCAATTAAGGTTTCCTTTACTGGAAATAGTATAAGATAGTTGGGAATTCAACCAGGTTGAACATGCATACCAGAAAACTTTCTAATTTGCTAGCAATTTATCAACCAACACATACAGTAGCATTATTCCTTGCTATTACAGAGGATCTGCTAAATCTGAATCAAGATAAAGTGAATCCAGAAATGCTAGAGGAGGATCTAATCATGACAAACCTATAAGAGGTTAATGTTGTACCGTAGTATCTGCTCTTGAATGCAATGATGGATTTTTTTGTTTCTAATCAAAGCAGCCACCAAACATCCCTTATTCTGGACACAACTCATGACTGCCCCCCCTGTATTTGGCAGATATCAAAAATCAGGCTAGCTTTATGGGGATCTTGTGTGAATTTATTTAACTGGGAATTTACAACTCCACTACACCTAAAAGGGATCAATTAACTGATCATGTGATTCAACTCAGGTCCCTTAGTGAAACCTGGTCGTTGGCGGTTAGGACTCGGCAGCCCTCATCATGACCTCTTTGATCCTACAAACAGATCTTACTGGTCTTAATTCCTAGTTGGCCTTTTAGTCTCTGCATTTGGGATACTGATAGGCATTAGTGTCAGGCCAGTCTAAGAACTCTTCACAACTCTGTTCATACACCCACCCCTTTGAATGCCAATCATACTTGGGCAGGGGAAGAGTTCAGTTCTTTATTCCTTGCCTTTACTTTATTTAGTAGCTGAGCCAGATTAGTAGATTTGCAATAGCCTATATCTCTACACACTGATCGAAAGGAATTAACTAAACAGTTCACAATGCAGGATCAATGGTTAACTCTACCTGTCCTTTTAATAATCTTAGGCTATTTACATGCAACCTTATGCTTACAAATGATAATGGACTATTATTTGTGAGGATTCTAATCTGATATATGTTCTAATTCCAGTTTCTTTAAGAATTTTCAGGACGAAGATAGCATCCATCCTCACACATGGTTTATGTAGGCCTCGGGTAGAACATAAGTGCAGTTTTTGAACATTGCGCACAGGGCTAATGTCAACCTTCAACAAAAGAGAGTGTAAGAAAGCTCAATCCCCTAGTGACATAGTACATTTCCATTTATGTTTTTCCTGTTTCATTTTAACATCTGGATCGAATTAGGACACTGTAAGTGAGGGTGCTTCTGGTCATCTTACTTCACACAGGATCTACCCTGCCACATCAATACCTACATGTCTCAAGATGAGGTTAAGACAACCCGCAAGGTATCTCTCTTCCACTGGAAATAAGCTAAGTCAGGGCATTGATTTACAAAAATGCACAGGTTAAGGTGAGGTGGTTGATTCAAGTCATGAGGATGCACTGAGGAACAGTTTATCCTCTATGGTATTACTATACCAGAATTTGGTATCATTCGATTCAGCCAATACTTAAGTTTTGAACACGTTATTCAGTCATTATCTATCATTACCACGTGGATCCTACGAAGGAATTGTGTAGTTTCACTATACTACTAAAGAATCCTTAGGCACACTAGTTTTCCAAAATCTATGCAGGAACACCTAAGCTTCCTAATGCCTTTCAGCGGCCGAATCTCGCTGATGGAGATTGAATCCCCTGACTCCAAACTGACTCCTATTATTCAACTGGACATCTAGGATTCTGGTGTAGTTCTCAGCCTAATAGCCATATCGAAGCATCTTCAATCATGCATGTTTTAACTAAGGACCCAATACAGGAATCATTGTCACGGGCTCAAAGTACTTGGGTACTTTGTCAAAGGGCCCAACAATCTACATGGATAGGGGGCACTGTGGTAACATGCTGCGTCTACTTCCTTAGATCCTGGTGTCATTGTGTAAAGAATCAGAGACTCTAATCAGTGACTTCAACTATTGACAATAAACCTATATAGTGCCTAGCCACAGCATACCAGAATCGAGTCTTATTCTGTTATTAACCCTGTCAATATAGGCATAGGATCTAGGTTATTTTATTCCTGTTAAGCTTGATACTCACTGTATTTATTGCTACTTCCCCATTTCCTAAGGCCTCTTCACTAGTCCTCTCACTCCTACCCCAAATTAGGCGTATATGATTACATATTCCGATATGGTTTCTGGATCTAAATTAAGATTCTGGTTCACTTCATACCTACTAATTATTAGTTATAGATTCGTGTAAATGATCTCGTTAGCAGGTAAGAGTCTCCCTTCGCATCCTGTTCTAGTTCCTATAACACTCCTAACTGACCTTAACCTTACTACGCCCTTTTATTGCCTTACTAATCCTTAGGTGCAGGATTTTGGCGAGACGGATCTTAATTGAAATAGCCAACACACAATTTTCAGTTTATCCTAAAACCAATGTGTTCTGAACTCTAATCCAAATGTGTATCAAGGTTAAGCAGAGATTTGAATTATTCTTTACAGCACCCCTGTCGTGCATTAAAACAGTTAAAGACTCCAGGCTCTAATTAGAAACAGAGATGTGCAAATCTGCATAATTTAAGAACATATCTCGAGCATTATCTATGTTTAAACCATCTTAACCGAACTAAAGGAGGATTCACATTGTCCAGGATCTGTGAATTGTCATGATTTGTTCTTGTGTCTTTATGATCAAGGAAATTGTAAGTTGACTCACATTGTCAAGCCCAGCTAGAAGCAAGACAGAACCTGGATGTAGTGTCAATACCCGACTCCTCAAGTTCATAAGGCTTCCCCATATCCTTGTATCAGTCCTATTCATACCCCTCAAACCATGGATGTTGTACCGATTCTAGCTGGGTTTCTTACTGCTAAACATTCAAAACTGACAGACACAAGAGCTGTAACAGAATCAGTGTGAGTGGCCAAGGTCCCTTATAGGCCTAGGACATGAATTTAGGATTTATTGGTTGTTTAATCATAAAACTACTAGCCTCATCTGGTCATCCTCTAGGCCAACGTTTTAGGCTTATAGGACCACATTCAGTATTTCCTTTTGCTTATTCACTGCACCAGTTCCTCTTCTCAGGTTTGAGTTCCCACAGGTCAACCGATTCAGATTTGGCTAAGCAAGGCTGGCTAGTTGGGACCTAAGCTCCTGACCTTGACTAATACCTCTACCTCAACAGAGTTAAGGAGTGCCTCCTACACTATTCATAGGATTCCCCTACATATCTTTGCTGACCAAGATGGAACTAGGCCTAGCTTCAGCTGAACGTTTTAAGGATGTTTTGTCAGATGCTGACTTCTTGGCTTTGAAACTAGATTCTGTCATCACTACACTAGACTAAACTGACCTTGACCGTGGGAAATCCCTGCGGCCTAGCATACTGCCTCAGGTTTAACTCAATCACCACAACAGGTAGGTGATGCATTGTCTTGCCTCATATTCCCACCATAGAGGAATCCAGCTATAACCATGGCATGACTACACTTAGGTATATACTTAGGTATATGTCAATTAACAAGGATAGCAACTAAGAACAAATCTGTGCCATGTCTAGACTTGAAGTGATCGATATATCCTGAACACATCTAATCTCTCCATTCAAACTCATAGCAAACAGAGCCATATCAGACCGAATTTACATTAGATAGAGGCAGATTCGCTTCCACTTTCATAATATGCAATAGTTAAACTATACTGATGGTGAACCATAATCCACTGATTTTGATTATATTTCGAATCTTCCTAGAAACTCAGCAGCTCATGGTTAACTTGAACGCACATCAGATAAAGATATCAACCAGTAGTAACAGAAACCGCATTATCAATCAACATGTTCAATTCACTAATGATCAAAGCCATGTACGAAAGTATAATCCAATTGGACAAGCGAAATTGATTCAAATTTCCAGCACGCAATCAGAATCACAGGTTTTATCAGTGAATCAATGCACATTTCAGATATATGATGAGAAGAACTAAGGATCTCGGTGTATAGATTCACAGAAGTTCATCCAGAATGCTGACCTGGACAGGATTCAAGCTTGAGGAATACAGTGTCCCCTTCGATTCAGGTTAAGAGTGGATTCTTGCGAAGCAAACCCTTGGAAGCTCGAGGCGATGAGATTGACGCAAGGCCGTTTCTGAACTCCTCCCGCGATTTGCGAGAGAATCTGTATTCCCGAAAATTCTTCGGACTTCCACGAGAGAGAATCCTCTTTTTTCCCCCGCCTCCTCCTCCCTGACTCTTCTAAAAAAGGGAACCCCCTCTTTTTTGAATTTTTGTTTTTTATACTCCCTTCTTAACTAAGGTTATTTATTCTAAATCACGGTTATCTTTTGACCATGATTCTAACTAATTTAACTACCTTCCATCATCATTTTCTTTCTCTCTTTTTCCTTTCATGGTTTTTTCTTACTATTTTCTTTTATTATTATTTCTGCTTTTATTTGGTTTCTTCTCTCTATTTTTTATTTTTATTTTTTATTATTATCCTCATTGTCATTTCTCATTTATTTATGTATGCCTTTTATTCCTGTTCTTCTACCTTTATTATTTATCTCTAATAATTTAAATTGATTTATCTCAACTCGGACAAAAATTGATGCTCACCCAAGGTTTCTAATATTTGAGGAGTATCCTTCTGAAACTTTAACTTCATCAAAAAATTTACAAACTAATATTAATATTAATTTAAATTAAATTAAATTAAATTAAAATAAATTATGATATTTTTTAAAATATCTGAATATAATCCATCAATGTTATTGATAAAATTTAATTTAATTTAATTTGGATTAATATGTTGACTAAAATAAGTTTGATTTGAGATTTTTTATATATAAAATTCGGGAAATATCCCTACTAAGATGTCAGAAGTGACTTTTTTATTTTAAAAAGAAATTGTTTGAAAATTTGCATCACTTGCATTTAAGAAATAAGATCCTATGTTTTCGAATTAGTTCCAACATGACAAAAGAGAAATCAAATTCTAAGTACATAATTTGACCAAGTTCAGTAAAAATTCAAATTTTGAAAATGAAAACAAAATTATAGCAGTTTTTTCACATCATAAAAATTTTAAGAAAAGAAACATATAGTATAACCTCCATAAGCCTCTGTATAAAAATCTTATTTTATATACTAAAGTGATATATTAATAACTAAATGAAATATTTCTTCCCTTTTTTCTGTTGGTGTGATTATAAAAATATATTGAATGGTGGAGTAAAATGATTTCCAGATGATGAATTTGAAAACTATGTTATACTTTGTTTGGATTATGAAAAAATATTAAAAAATAAATAAATAATTTAAATAAATAGAAATAAATTTTTTGAGATGAATAGAAAAGAAAAGAAAAATAAATATATTAGTAATATAATTTTTTATTATATTTTTTAATATATATAATTTAATTTTTTTAAATAATATATAATAATTTTAAATAAATAAATAAACAAAAAATATTTCTCTCTCCTATTTTTTTAATAAAAAATTAATAAATCCTATAAAAAATATTTTCTTCCCTTTCTCAAAGCAAACAAGACGCCAATTCCCAGCTTCCAAACTAAACAAACCGTTAGAATTGCAAAGAATTTTAAAATATTAACGGAGATGAAAGTATAGAATGCAGTATCTATGCAGCGTTCACAAGGCAGGCAATTCTTCATTGCTTTAATGACTTGTAGATGTAGTTGTAATTTTTATAATTTGATTCTGTAAAGTGGTCGAAAGTAATGATTATAAGGCGTGATTAACTTATAACTATTGGAAAAGAGAGAGTAAGAATGACAACTCACGCGAGATTGTCATTAATTAAACTTTCACCACGTGCTTTGGGCTGTATAAGAGATAATTATGTCTATGAATTATAATTCATTTAGTGATGGAATTACACTGACATCTTTTTAACATAAATAGGTATGTTTAAAATTTAATTATTATGTAGTAAATATTTTTTTTTATTATTATGTTTATGATTTATATTTTATTAAATATGATAATTTTTTATTAAATTTAAAAATTTAATATTATAATTATAGATTATAACAATAAAAAATAATCCTTTTATCATTTAATTTAAATTATTTTTTATTATTAAATTATTAAAAAATAACATTAATAATTTAAATTGATCGATACATATATATAACGATCTTCCTTAAATAAATACTAAAAATTTCATTTGTTAAATTATATATATATAATTTAATTTATAGATATTTATTAGAGCGACCTAACAACTAAAAAAATTATGTAATATTAAATTGTATATTAATATATATATATATATTATTTGAATTAGTTCGTTCATTTTATATATAAATAAATTAATTTATATTTATATTTAAATAACTTGAAAGTATAAAATTTAATTTCTATATAATAGAAATAACTTAAAAATCAGAAACTATATAATATTAAATTATATTTAATATAATTAATATATTTATTAATAAAAATTAATTTATACTTTTGATACATAAATAAATTAATTTATGCTTAGAAAATTTAAGGATATAAAATTTAATTGACATGTACAAACAGAATCGATCTCATAAATAAAAAATTATATAATACCAAATTATATTTAATATAATTAAAATATTTACTGATAAAAATTAATTTATACATCCCATCTATAACAGAATTATTTTATATTTATGCATAGATAACTTATAATATAAAATTTTATTTTTATATATTAATAGAAATAATTTAACAATGAAAGAAATATGTAATATTAAAATATGTTTAATATAACTATTTGAAATATATATAAAAATAATTTGATAATTTTTGAGTTTATTTATTAATTTTCATTCTACTAAAAAAATAAATATTATTGATAATTTGTTATTGAAATATTATTAAAATTATGTATTAAATATGTGTTTTTACATAATTATATTTTTTTAGTTTTAGATCTTTAAACATCTCTATTTTATAACTTCGTTTTATAGTTGAGTCTAATAAATTAAATGGAATCAACTATAATAAATGGTATCACAACTTTAAAATTGTTCTTATATGAAAGAATTGTGCATCATTAAGATGATTGTTTTAGTAGTTCCATTGTAAGAAATTGATGTTGAATCATCTAAAGTTTATGAAAGTATAATAAAGTATCATTTCGTTGATTTGTTTGCAGAAAGTTAGTCATAATTAATGTATGATTAAGGATTATTTGAATGTAATTTTATATAATTTTTTTTTTATTTTTATAGTAATTGTTACACAAGTAAAGAATTATAAATTAAAAAATTTTAGACTAAAAGAAGGAAAAAAAGAATATAAAAAGATGAAGGAGTAATGAAGGACAAAAACATCCTTTAGAGAAACCAACATGATTGTACTGGTTGGAGCATGCTCTCATAATGGACTAGACTTTATGACATGATCGTGTGGACTTGAGCATAACCATGTATACCTAAGTACGACAATGCCAACCTTGGGAGATATTAGAAATGATCAAAGTCAGGCCTAATGATACAGGAAAGTATCATAGTCAACCTTGATGATGCTATAAATGATTCAGTGCAGCAAAAACGTCTCAAGAGGTGACTTTGTCAACCTGGTTCGCAACAGAGGCATCTTTAATCCACGCTTATAAAAAGGAAGGTTCGCTACAAAAGGTAAACACGTCTCGAGACTTCAAGAGGTCCTTCGTTGCACTTATTTCCTTTTCATTTTTGTCATTCCTAGTTCATTTCTTCTTCTAACATTCTCCTAGGATCTTGGCAAAAGGAACCCCTTCATAGTGCAAGTTACAAATTCTCTTGGTAGCCTTGCTAGAACTACAGTTTTGTATTTCTTATCATATGATTAGAATATAGATAATTTTGTTAGATTAACTTGTTTTATTTTGCTATGTGTAACTAATCCCCAAATCATGGAACTTTGGTGAACCTTGTGATGTAACTATTTGAACCGTATTTTTATTTATGGATGATTATATGTTTTCATTATAAATGATTATAAGGATTTTTATTCAATTGTGTTGCTTTATCGCACTTAATAAATTAATGATAATTAACTACTCTTGTTTATCTCTAAGTTGGTTCGGAAGTAAATGATTGTAGCATTCCCCAATTAATGAAAATATAAGATAACTGAGTTTAAGGGTTTTGGAGAATGAATCAAATCGTAGGCTTCAAATCGGTTATTAACTTAACAAATCTCAATATGTTTTATGTTTATCTAAACTATGTATCTTTCATGATTATTGGAGACAGTATTTAGAAGAAAGATTATTACTGTTGCATAATTATTGAGTGGTAATACCATTGGAACAAATGGTTAGTAATTGATGTTTAAATAATTCAAAAGAGAATTTGGAGGTAATAATAGGTAAAGTTATAAGGTGATCCAAAATCCCATGTCTATCCATAATTTTGCATTTGTGTTCTTCGCTTTTCATTTTATTTAAACTTTCTTTCATATTCTCATTTTTATACACAACAAACACAAAATCCCTTTTTGTGAGCTTAAAAATTGGGATTTAAATTTCTTTTGCAAATTGTTGGCATAGTCTCCGTGGATTGATATTGGAAGTAAAAAAAATAATCCTTTTCTACATCGACAGATATACTTTTCCATGGATAAAACTTGGCATACAACTTTTACACTCACTTTTTACATACATCAAAGTACTTGGAAGATTGTTGCACTAATAATTACATCATTCTAGTATCAATGAGTTATGACAATGTTAGGATATGAATTCGCATGCCATATTGAACGTCTTAAGATGTATAGTGCTCAAAAAGTCTTTTTTTAGATCCATAATGATTGTTGACTGTTAAGTTAGGCCTCATGTTCTTAACATGATAAATCTAATTGAACAACTTGAGAAATTATGATGCACACTTCAAAGAGACTTCTTAAAATTTGATCTTACAATCACTTCTTGAATCATTTTCATATTTCATTATTAATTTCAATATGAACTATGAACTCATTATTAATTTCAATATAAAAAAATGAACTATGAACTATATAAGATGATTAATATGCTTATTGACTATGAGAGTCAAATTGTATATGAGGAAAAGAAGGGAATTGTTATGTTAGTTAGTAACTCTTCTAAAGATAAAGGTAAAGGTAATTATAAGCCTGAAAGAAAATCCTTTACGCTTAAGGATGATGTGACCAAACCTAAGAAAAAAATGGTAAGAGTGACGAAAAAGTGGTTGAAAGCTTCTTTTGTAAGAGTAAAAGATATTGGAAGAGAAAATGTAAGGAGTATCTTACCTTTCTTAAAGGAATAAATAAGGTGAGATATTATGAAAAATATTTTAATAATTTTTTTAACTACTATTAATCCTTTCATATAGGTATTGGATATCGGTAGTAGTTTTAATATTTCTAATATGTTGTAGGAACAACAAATAAGTATATGGCTAAAGGAAGGAGAAGTTAACCTTCACATTGGGAATGAAGCAAACATTGAAAACCTAGCTATAGGATCAATTTCTTTAATAATATAGGGGAAAGTATTAATATTGGAGAATAGCTATTATGTTTCTAAATTTGTTTTGAACATTATTTCTATTTTGATGTTGGACAATGTTTTCACATTACTTTTAATAATAACCTTTCTCAAATTATCCTAATGATGATTTGTAAAATACCTTGAAGATTATTCCTCATATTGATGATTTATAAAATAACACTTTATGCATATGATGCATGATTAATAGTCTATTCAATTGTTTTATTCATCATTTTCAACCGAAGGCCTTTCCTTATTCTCAAAATCTAGGATCTCATTGTAATTTTCCACATATCATGTGCGCTTAACTCAATTTCTTTGAAATATAATTTAAATTAATAATACATAATATGAGACTTTAATCTTTCCTTCATTATCTCATTTTATATACATATATACCATCTTATATATATTTCGCCTAGAAGTTCCAGAATTTAATATATAATCTTTGTATAGGAGATGAGATTCCTAACCTTCATATGTTAATTCATTTCATTTAACAACAATACACATTGCTAACGATTTGGACTTCCACTTCATTCAATAAAATCTTATACAATTTTCAATCTTGATATAAGTTGTATGCTCATCCTCAATATCTTGCATAGTTGTATTAATGCAACATTGCATGGTTTATAGGTTTATTATCCTATTTACGATTATTGCATGCTTGTATGATTTTTCATGTACAATCGTGTTCTTCATCCTTTGCATGCTTGTGTTGATCTTTGGTAAACCTATGTTGATCTCGAGCATGCTTGTGTTTTCCTTCATCTTGCTAATCTTCATCATCATTATTTAGAAAGATCATGCTTAAAGTGTGCACGGCCGTGCTCAAAGCACTAGCTTATAATTCAAACTAATTTTTACACAATCGTGCTCAAAGAAATATTCAAAAAGTCATACAAATTTATTCATAGTATGGCCATGCTGAATTTCATCATAGTCACTCCCAAAATTCATACCATTTTTTCTTGGTATAGTTGTGCTAAATTTAAGCACGACTATGCTAAAAGCATGCACAAAATTCAAACTATTTTATTCTTCAAACACTTATGCTAAATTTCATCACGACCATGCCAAAAACATAAATCCATAAATTCATACCATTTTATTCTTAGCACAATCGTGTTAAACTTTAGTATAACCATAATAAAAGTATGAACCTGAAAACTCATATTTATTCTTTGCACTGTCATGCTAGCTTCAAGCACGACCATGCTAACTTTGAGCACATTTTGTGCTTAAAGAAAAAATCTACAAATTCATATAATTTTGTTCTTAGTATAGCTTTTAATACGGTCTTGATCGAGTTCAGTACAATCATGCTAAATTTCAACGTAGTTGTGCCATAATTGTAGCATACAAAAATGGAAAATTTTGCCTATACATGGTTGTGCTTCACCTTGGCACACTTGAGCTCAACAACATAGAGGAAAAATAATAAATTTAGGAGCATCTAAATACTTTCATTTTCTTCTAAACACAATATAAAATATCAAAATACATCCAAAATTAAATTTAAAATTTAATAGACATTAATTCTAAATTTTTCTATAATTAAATAAAATTCCTTCTAGAGCCAAGGGAGCTCTAGAATTACTCCTAACTCTACTTGAGTCTTTTTCCCTTACATAAAATTGAAGTTTGGTATAATATCTATTTTCTAGATTCCCCCTTTGAATATCAGTTTGATCGTATTTGATGATGATTTCTTCAAAAAAATTTCGCAAGTTAGACTTTTCTTTCTTATAATTGTGGTCTTCAATTTTCAATTGAAATGCCTCCTTCTTGAACGCATTTTGTGGTCAATTGCATGCATTCCAATTGACATATGTCCCATTTCTTTCTTTCTTTCTTTTCTTTTTTTTACAAAAATAGGCTAATGCACACACACACACACATCCATGATAGTTTATTATATGTGATATTAAAAATTTTAAATGATTGAGATAAAATTATAACATTTAGAGGTTTATGAAACTATATGATAGAAGAAATTTGGATATTTCTTAAGGGAAAACAAAGCTCAATAGAGTGTGATCTTACTTGAAATATTTAATGTTAGTTATACATTAGTTATATATTAATACTATTTTTACTAAAATAGATTTTGGGAAATGTTCATTATATAAGGATTATTCTATCATATTTTTTAAATTTTGGAAGTATTTACATATTTTAATATCTTATTTTTGTATTGAATTTGTGGATGTCATCTTCTCATCCTTTTAAGGACACAATGTTAGTTACTAAGAGTGGAGGGAGATAGGCTACGCAATCTAAGAGAGAGGAAATTGATGTGAAGCATATGATTCAAACCCTGGAGGTAGTAGTGGACATTATATCGGCATGGATGACTAGTCAGTAGAGGGGTCGACCATTTACCAATTACCTCCAACATTAGTTTAGGATTTTTTTATTTATTATTGTTTATGCACTTTGATACATTTTAATACATATTTAATTTTATTTATTGACTTATTAATTATCATTAACATCAATAATCATATTTATGCATATATATATATATATATATATATTAAAATATATATTTTTAAAAAAAATTAGCATATGCGCTAACATCATTTAGGCGAGGGAGAACATGGGCCAACACTAACTCTTACATGTAAAATTTGAGGGTAAACTCTGCTAAATTTTACTCATGGGCAAGTATACCCATAAGTGTAGAAACAAGGTATTTAAGACTCCCAGCATTGATCTCAAAGAGAGATTATGCCAACAATTTATAAGTTTGAATCCTAACTTTTGAGTTTACTAAAAAAGGGTTATGTGTGTGCAAGTTTACAATAAAAATAAGTATTAAAAGATGGTAAACAAAATAACATAGTCGAAGTTATGGAAAAACATGAGACTTTTGGATCCCTTTGTTACTTTACTCACTTTTACCCATAATTCTTTCTTATGAATGAATTATAACATTAATTGTTAACCATCTACTCTAATACTGTTGCTATCCAATGATCATGCAATAATAATAATCTTTCTCCTAAATACTATCCCTAATAATCGTGCAAAGCAGATAAATAAAAAAAGTATAAAGAATAAGAGGCTATCAACTACTGTTTAGATAATTAACTAGTTAGAAACCTAGGATTATTATTACTCTTCCAAAATCTTTAGATTCAGTTACCATATAGTTCCATCAATTGGGGGATGGTACGATCTCCTACCCCTAACCAACTTACAAATTAACAAGAGTGACCAATTCTTATTAATAGATTAAGCATAATAAGGAAACATAATAACATATAATTATTCATAGGAAAAAAATAATATTTAAGCAATTACATCACAAGATTCACCAAAGTTTCATGAATTAGGCGTTAGTTACACATGATAAGGATAAACCCAAAAAATCCATAACCTAGTTTAAAAAGTAAGAGATACAAAACCGGATTGCTAACAAGGTTGGTAATTAACTCTGCAACTACACTGTGAAGGGACTTCTTCCATAAAGATCTTATTGAAGGACACCAAAAGAGGAACTAGAATGGGAGAGGCTATAGATGGAGAATAAAGGAAAGGTAAGATTATGCCCAGGGAATGGAGTTAGAGCTTTACTATAGAGCATTTTGACATAAAATGTCTGTGTTCCAACTTTAGGTGGAGCATCTCTTTTAATGTGGATTAGATTTTTAGATATTGTAGACCAATTTAACCTAGCTACTTCCTTAGTTGTTGTTATTTTTCTAAGTTATTTACAACATCGTTAAGGTTGACTAGGATCTCTTTTGCATCACTAAGGATGACATGGCTTGTTCCAAACACCTCCGAATTTGACATGATCATGTTTAAGTCTGCATTACTATGCTAAAAGTACTATTTTGTTGTAGGGCATGTTGAGGAGTATTTTTGTCCTTTTATTGCTCTCTTATCTTTTTATATCCTTTTTCTCCCTCTTTCTGGTCCAAAATTTGTCTATTTTCTGATTCTCTACTTGCATGATCATTTTTGTAAAAATAAGAAAAATTATGTAAAATTATCAGTGAATAATTATGAATTATGCAGTAATTATGCCTAAATTCCTACAAATAAATTAAGAAAATAAAAATTTATCAGTGAATAGTGTTTATTTACCAAAAATTTAAAATAAAATGATAGTGTTAGTATATGCGTCAACAAAGCTAATGCTAACTAGCATCATCTTCATGTGGCTAATGCTAATAGTTAGCAAGGAGTACTTTAATGTTAATCTCTAAATCTGATTTTAAGTTGATGTTAATTGTCTATTAGCATCGATTTTTATAATATGAAGCTAATAGACACTTTGCTTCATAGTGAGAATAATTAGAGATACGCTTGTGAATACCTAATTATGTTCAAAACAAAATTTATATTTATAATGCACAAAACAAATTTTTGCTCCAAAACCTTTTAAAATATAGTAAGTAAAAATAAAATATAAAATAATAATAAAAAAATAAAATAATGGTAATAACAAATAACAAAAAGAAAAAGAAATAAAGAAAAGAGAAAAACAAAAAAATAATAAAAATAAAAATAAAAATAAAAAATATAAATGAATAATAAATAATAAAGACAAACAAATAAAAATGAAGAAAAAGAAAAAATTTCAGTTAGAAATTTGTTACAAGTTAGTTAGGTTAAAACAATAAAATAAAAAAAAAAGGAAACAGAAACAAAATGGAAAATCCGGGAAATTTGAAAAAGAGAAAAAACAAAAAGAGGGTGACTTTTGGTATAAATTGGAAAAGGCATTGCATGAGAAAGGGGATATTTTTTCTTTTAGAATTGCTACTGGAAGTTTTGATCAGTTTCTCCTCTCTCTGCTAATTCTCGAAGAAAACATCTCCATCACCCTCACACTCATGGCTTGGATCTTGATCCTGCTTTTAGAAAGCTTTTTCGCTCTCAATCATCAGAGAAAATAACAACAAGTGTTTCAAAGAAAGCTTCTTCATTCTTAGTCATCAGGTGAAGTTCAAAGTCACTTTTTATGCACAAATTCTCATTGATTTAATTTTCCTATCTTCGTTATCTGTTCACTGTTCTGAAGCAGAGAGAATAATTTCATTAAAGAATAGGTAAAATCATTTGCAAACCTATTGAATTACTTGCTTTAATGTAAATCTGTTCATTATTGTCCACTGGTGTTCATTTTGATTATGCTTGGTTGAACTTTATGATGCTTAATTGAGTTTAAACAAGGTTTAGAATGAATATATGTTTGAAAAATATCACGCCAAAAAAGAACATGTGAGAGGACAAAGCTCCAAATCCTTGGTCTGTATGTGGTGAATGAGATAGAATTTAGAAGAAGAATGCAGAGTGGTTAACTTACTATCAGTAACAGATTTAACAAAAGGAAAAGCTGTTAATAAACCTAGATAATTACACAACAAGTGGTGTTAACAGATTGAGCTGATCTGTGAAAGTCTTCAAGGCTTTATGAGTTCTTTAGCTACGGGGGTCCATTTGGCTACATAAGCATGTGTCGTTGATGCTTGTGGTCTGTTATGATAGTCATACGTCATTCCAGCTAAAACAGGCCATAATGAGTTCGGTTCTTCGTGACACACTGGCTTCAAATAGAGAAGGACTTGGCTCTCGGGTTCTAGCTTGAACACTACAGGAACAGGTCATGTAGTTAGCTAAGACAATGGATGTTACATTCTCAAAAGGACATGAGGTCATAATGGACATGCAAATGACAGCTAATGTCGTAATCATATGTCTAGCCGTTGGCCTAGCGACATGCATTGCATGAATGGTGATCCGTTAATCATGTTGATGGCCTGCAACCTCTGTCACACCACAGCCATATGCTACCCATATGCCAAGATCAGGGCGATCGCTTTAACTGTTCACTTTGGCAAGCTTATGTCTCTGCCAATGAAACATCTGCTAGCAAAAATTATAATTCTAAGTTTGATTTGTTTCCATTATAATCCTATTTTTTCATTTCTTCTCTTTTTTCATCTTTTATTATTATAATTATTGAAATCATAATTTTGATTTATTTCCATTATAATCCTATTTTTTTTTTATCTAAATGAGCCAACTTAGAAAAAGATCCATTTAGTCTGCATCACCTTCTCTACTTTGGAGAGTAACACATTACTCTTGGCTTCCAAAGCCACACCTCAGAGCACTCCTCTCCACAGGAGAGCAATATTCCTCTCTTTGGGCTAAAGCCATACCTTTCCCTTATTTCTCATTTCTCTATTCTTCCTTTGGCATCATTCCATAGAATATTGGAGGGAATAATCCTTGTGTGATGCAAACACAGTAGTTATCAGCTTTGTTGGTAACATTGCTTTTGTATTTCTTCTATACATTTTATATTATGGATATTTATGAAAATTTTGTTTTCTTCATGAATAACTAACTTCCTCCTTCGTGTGGCTTAGGAAATCCTTGTGATGTATGTTGTTTGATCCCTAATTTCCTTTTTTTTTTGTCCTAAAATGATGTCTTCATTACAATTGTATTATTCTAGCATGCTTAATCCATTAATAGAAACTGACCAATTCTGTTAATCTGTAAGTTGGTTGGGTGGAGGCAATCGTACCATTCCCAATTGATGAAACTATAAAATAACTAAACCTAAGGATCTCGAAGGATCAATTGAAACTAAGTTTCTAATCGGTTAATTACTTGACACATAATTAACATCCTGTTAAACTTCATACCCCTTTTATTTATTTATCTTGCCAGATCAAGGAGGATAATGGGTAGAAGGGAGATTACTACTATTGTTGGATCAACGGGGAGTAGTACAATGAGTGTAGGTGCTTAGCAATTGAATAAGAAGGGGGAGGAGTGGAGGTAAAAGAACAAGTAAAGTCATAAGGGAAACCAAAGCCCTATAAATTTTCCACAACTTGCACCATTTATTTTATTTTCCCTACAATTGAAATCTCATTTTTATCTTTTTACTACTTCCAAAACAACCTCTTTTAAACTGCTTTGACAAATAACAACTCTTTTGGAGAGCTTAAAAATCATAATTTGGATTCCATACACAGATTGCTAGACTAATCTCTGTAGGATCGATATAAGGCTTAAAATTCCTTTTTCCTACATCGATGGGCATACTTGCTTATGGATAAAATGTGACAAGAGTTTTGCACTCATGTTTTGCATGTAACAAGTTTTTGGTGTCATTGCCAGAGACTATTTTCTAGCAGTTTTTTGAGATTTGAATTTCAATTTCTTAAGACATGTACATATATGAATTTTTCCTTGTAATTATTTAATTCTGTTTTTCTTTTCCCTTTAAAGATAATTCTAAAAATTTCCCTTGCTCTATTCTGTATTATTTATTATAATCTGTTCCCAAGCTTCTAACTTGTAGTTTGAACCTAAAGTAGAATGAGTAGCTAGAAGGTTAAGATAGGAGGCGAGAGCAAAGAAAATGATGATACAAGGGATAAAAAAGTTTTTGGATTATATGGCCTCTACTAACGAAAGGCTAAGGAGCAGTATATCCATCCCAATAATGAACGGTATTTAGAATTTCAAGCTGAAGCTTGCATTCATCAACATGATACAAAACTTGCTTCACTTTGGAGAGACGGTCTTGGAGGACCCATATCTTCACATTAGAAAGTTCCTAAGGCTGATCAACCCTATTAAGATGAATGGTATCTTCATAAGATACCATTAGGCTATAGTTGTTTCCATTTTCCATCATTGAGAAGGTGAATGACTAGCTCAACTCCTTGCTGGAAGGATCCATCACATCATAGGACCAACTTTAGCATCTCTTCCAGATGCAATACTTCCCGCAGTCTATGTTGTTTAGGATCATCACGGAGATCTTCAGTTTCACTCAGTATGAAAATGAGTCCTTGTTTGAGGCGTGAGATCATTTTTAGAATCTTTGCGGTAAATGCCCACACCATGGGCACCAAACATCCTATCCCATGAAGATCTTTTATAATAGCCTCTCCTATGACAATAGGGTTGTAATCGATGCAGCCTTGAGAGGGGTAATCCTACAGAACCCCCTAGAAGGTACATGGGCAATCATAGGGAACCTGGCTGCCAACAGCACCAAGTGAAGGTCTGGCTACAGACATGTGAAGAAGAAGGGTTCACAACCGGCAAGTATGTATCAAGTAGATCAAAACACCTTGCTGGATGGTCAAATCGAGGCCCTCAACAAAAAGATGAAGGCACTTATGCAATCAAGGGCATAACCCGTTCCACTAGTTCACACTCAAAACACACCTGAGTCTGGTTTATGCAACCTGTGTAGCTCCATAAGCCACAACTTAGGAGGATGCATAGTTGAGGCTCACATGACCCAGTAGAATGAGAAGGCCCATTCCATGAGAAACACTTACCATTCCACATAGAGGGATCACCCCAACCTATCTTGCGAAGGATACCAAGGTAACAACACTAATGGTTCTTCCAATACTTATAGACCCCCTTATATGCAGAATCAAGGTGGCTATAGGAAATAGAGGAGAGAGCCAACCCCCACAAAATCAAGGTTCCAAAATGTGGAGGCACAACTCCAAAACGTAGAGAGGTAGATGGCCTAATTCTAGAAAATGGAGAAGCAGATAGAAAATATGCTAACCCTTTTAACGCAATGAAGGAAATGGGCCCTTACACGTGGAAGATCCTGAACCCTTTTAATGTGGAGGAGCAAAAGCCAAGAAATGGGCCCCATCCCTTGTGCATGATAATAGCATGTGAAAAATATGGTGGTGACTCACCATATGAGTCATCAATTCATTAATACCATATAAGACAAATAATAAATAGGAGAGATAAAATTAACCATGATTAAAGTAAATTAATATTATTTAATTAAAATTAACCATACTTAGAATAAGTTAATCTTGATTAATGATAAATTCAGAATAATTAGCATTAATCTAATCCTAAAATGATAATTTGTTACATTTATATTTGTTTTAGAAAATAGAAATTACATACAAATGTACCAAAATACCCTTAAGTGGAAAATTAATTCCCAAATCTTCCTGAAGTGGCAGAACTCTATCTTAGCCTTGGGAGGAATCATTTGCTTCATATTACATCTCGTAAACACTCTAAACTCAAACTACTGCTAGAACCCAAAATTTACACCAAGTTTAAACTTTCATCTTTGAAATTTTAGTTAAATAAGACAAATGCACCAAGTCTCACCACCAATACTAAGAGATCTTGTTTGGACCATCAAGAAGGAGGAAGACCAGTCATAAAGATCCACCATAACCATCACAAAAGTCTTCAACAAGTAGGATTTTATCATATGTTTTTGTAAACTTTTAATCTTGTATTTATGGTTTAATTTTATTCTTTTTGGTAAATCTCTCTCTAAGATCTATGGATCCCTTTTTGTTTGAACTTATTAGAGCTCAAGGCTGCCCTTGATGGTTAAATATGAGCATGACAAATTTTATAATGATTTTTGAAAGTTAAAGAGGAGTTTTGATGGATTAAAGTGCTCCTAGTAACCTTTGGAGCAATTTAATTGGTCAAAATTTCTTAAAACTAATTTATGATCCTTTAGAGAAGATTTGAGAGTTTATGAGCAAGGTTTTGAAGTACTCAAAGTAAAGAAAAGATAGATCTTGGAGTATATCTACACGTGTTTACCATGAAAAATATTTTTTTTAAGATCTTGGTGCTCAAAGTTGGAAACTTTTTTATATCTCTTCTTAAAATCTTTAATCATGAAGTTGTCTTTGATACAATTCAGATTTGGAATCATATATTAAATGTCTTAAAATACTAAGAAAGATTATGTAATAAGATCCATAAACTTAACTTGGAGTTGAACTTGGACTTAAAAACTACTAAGAGTAAAGGTGGAATTTTGGACCAAACGTTGACTTAAGACATTCCAAGAACAAGGCTAAAGCTTTGGATTTAGAACAAATCATGGTGGACCTAAGGACAAGCGATGTACCAAGAAGCAAATCCATAACACCAAGACCAAGAAAGGATAAATTAAGAAGAAAGAAATCTTGCTTTGGCCACATAGAGCATTTGACCATTTTCCATGTATTTAGGGAAATATGAGTTTAAAATTTCAATTAAAGGGTAAAGTGGAGCCTAAACAAGTTTAAGAAATAAATTTTAAATTTGAAAGAGACTTGTTAATGGTTGGGTACCATTCCGCCATGTTGGACAAAATTGGTAAGAATAAATTAAAACCTTGCTAGAATTTAAGAGTGGATCTAAATGAACTTAAGAAGGTGATTGAAAATTAATTATGGAGAAGAGAGGAAAATATAGGCATTCGACCATGCTCACCAAACAAAGAAGAAAAGCCCTAAAAACTTCTAAGGTTGGTGGTTAATTAATAGCCTAAATGTTCTCTTGTTTATGTGATTTTTTTACAACAAATTTTATTGATTAAACAAGCTCCACCTTCTGCTTTTCACCTCTGTATTGTTACTTTGCCATGTAGTTTTTAGTTCATGCCCTAATTACAACTCTCATCTGTATTCATATTTTCAACCTACCATTGCTCTCTATTCATGACCAAGGCAAATACCATCATTGATAGTGCTTTTTCGATGCTCACACCTTACAGTAAGTTATTTGTTTAACTACCATGTTCTCATTCTACTTTGTCTTGTGCATGCCTAAGTTGTGTGGGTTTTGTAAGGAGTGAAGATGAGTCCATGATGTGCTGGACTTTGTTTTCCTATACTTCCCATACCCTTTAATTTATATGTTATAACCAATGTAATAAGTATCTGATTATGTTTGATAAAATTCTTGAATGGATCGGGATGTGAAGTTAGAATTCGAAATAATCTAAAATTAGATAACTAACAAGAATGATAGTTAAATGAAGTCCATTAGAGAAATTTCCTATTACATTAACTACCATGTTCTCATTCTACTTTGTCTTGTGCATGCCTAAGTTGTGCGGGTTTTGTAAGGAGTGAAGATGAGTCCATGATGTGCTGGACTTTGTTTTCCTATACTTCCCATACCCTTTAATTTATATGTTATAACCAATGTAATAAGTATCTGATTTATGTTTGATAAAATTCTTGAATAGATCGGGATGTGAAGTTAGAATTCGAAATAATCTAAAATTAGATAACTAACAAGAATGATAGTTAAATGAAGTCCATTAGAGAAATTTCCTATTACATTAAAATAAGAACATCCACAACTATGTGCTAATCCAATGGAATAGACGGGTAACGATGGAATAAAGAAAGGATAAGGATTAAACAACTATTGAGAATGATTGTAAGAAGCACATGTTCTCAAGCATGCATCTAAATGTACAATATATTTGCAAACTGCCAAATAATAGTTACAGCCAACAGTTAGTTGTAAACACCCATTTCTGTTCGAGACTCCCAATCATAAAAAAAATCAAGAAATTAATACTAATTAAAAAATAAATCAGAAAGAAATAATGAAGAAATAGGGAAAAACAGAAAAAAACAGAACGAACAGAAAACAAATACAGAAAGACAGACGAACAGAGAAACACACAATAATATAAATAGTGAGAAAAAAAAGAAAAATGAAACAGTAGAATAAACAAAATAAAAATAAAACCAAAATAAAAAGAAAACAATAAAAAACCTTTTTTAAAAAAAAATCTAAAAAAAATAATAAATTAAAAAAAAGAATCTGGAAATAAAATCAGAAAAATCTAAAAAACTAAAATTTAGCAAAAAATGCAAAGAAAGGAAGAGGAAGACAGTTTGATAGAAAAAAGGAAAGGAAAAATAAAAAGTGCAAATGAAAACTAAAAATTGAAATTTGGAAAATTAAAGAAAAAACTAAAAAGAATTAAGAAAAATTAAAAAAATCTAAAAAAAGAAAAATATAATAATAAAAAAAAACTGTTGAAACAAAATAAAAAAACAAATAAACAAATAAAAATTAAATAAAAAGGAAATCTATAGAAATAAAAAACGGAAAATAATAAGAATTAAAAGACTAGAGGGGGATAAAATCAAAAATAAAAGGAAAAAAATCTGAAAATTAAATAACAAAAAACGGTTTAAAACTGAAAAACGAAAATAAAAAGGGAAGAAAACAGTTTTTTTAAAAACTAGAAAATAACAAAACTAAAAATCTGAAAACTGAAAATAAAAAAAGGGTAAAGGAAAAAAATAAAAAGAGAAAGAAGACATTTTTGAAAACGGAGTAACTAATTTAACAGAATGAAAAGTAAAAAAGGAGAAAGGGGGAAGTTCTTTTTGGGGGGTTTTCTTGGAGACTAGGCTTTCTTCTCTGGATAAAAGGGAGGAGAGCTCGTTTTGGGGGGGTCTTTTGGGGTTTTTTTCCATCGTTGATACAAAGAGGCAAGGGATTCTGCCCCAGGGGCTCTCTGTTGGCACTCGTTTTTAGGCTTGGAGAAGGATAAACATCCCCGGAATTCAAGAGTAAGCATGCACATACAAGTATTAACAACGATTCTTGCTCTGAGGTTCCTCCCAAAAAACAATTCCATCATGGTGAAGGAAAGAGAAGATCCTAGCTCACCACAAAATTGTCTCCATGGTTGGTTGAGAGAAGGACAACCATTATATGCTTTCCAAGATTCGTTTAAACCTGAATTCACCTTGGTGATCGTATCACAAGTGGAAACTCTCGCATCGGAAATCAAAAAAAATTTTGATCACCAGGTAAGATCTTGAATGCCTCCACTGCGTTTATAGTGTTCTTGGAATCATGATTTGAGTCTCTCTGCATGCATCTAATGGATCAGTATATCTTATACTTCATATTAGAATTCAGTGTCAATTCTTTTTGGAATAAAATTAGAAGTCCTCTATGCTTTACAAATATGTCGTTAATTGCCTCGATTTAATGATTTGTGCTACGATTGAGTGCTGGTGGAGCCATTGGCCATGGCTTGATTGAATAGTTAGGAGAGTAATTCAGCGTTTAAGCCCTCCTACTGAAGATGTCGTTGTTGCTACTCACCCGCTTATGAGGCAGGATCTTATCGATTATCTTGCCTCTGGTTGTAAGTCCAAGGAAAAATGAAAAATAGGTACTGAACACGAGAAGTTTGGTTTTTAATTTGGAAGCTTGCATCCTATGAAGTACGAAAAAATAACAGAATTGTTGAATGGCATTGTCGAGAGATTTGACTGGGATAAAATAATGGAAGGTGATAAAATTATTGGACTTAAACAGGAAAGCAGAGTATATCATTGGAGCCAGGTGGTCAGTTTGAACTTAGTGGAGCCCCTCTTGTAACATTGCATCAGACTTGTTTAGAAGTTAATTCGCACTTCTATCAAGTTAAAGTTGTTGCTGAGGAAATGGGAGTTGGAATTCTGGGGATTGATTTCCGGCAAAAGTGGGGCATCAAAGACATACCTATAAGGCCAAAGGGAAGGCCAATCTGGACTTTAGTTCTGAAGCTGACATGATCAAAAGATTCTGTGCTGGCCTTGCTTTGCAGCTTATACCAACTCTCGATGATTGGGAAAATCATTTGATTTGAATCCCCTGCGGTTTGTTTTTTTTTTTCACAAATATAAAATAGGTTTTCCCACTCTTTCGTATAATAAAATTCATATCAAATAATGGCCAAATATGAGAAGCCAACCTAGTGGTTAAGCTTGCCACCTGTGACTACCACACTGCCTTGTTAAATTCCATAATACCTGCTAGCATAATTACTGTCCAGCCCTGGTCAATTTCCAAAATTCCTAACATGCCCCTTTCTAAATTATTGTTTTGCCAGAAAATAATAAAAAATTCTAAAAAATCCAGAAAATAATAAAAAATATTAAAATATCCAGAAAATAATAAAAATACTAAAAAATTCAGAAAATAATAAAAATATTAAAAAATCCAGAAAATAATAAAAATATTAAAAATCCAGAAAATGATAAAAATATTAAAAAATCCAGAAAACAATAAAAATTCTAAAAAATCCGGAAAATAATAAAAATTCTAAAAAATCCCGAAAATAATAAAAATTCTAAAAATTCTAGAAAATTAATAAAAACTAATAAAATTCCAGAAAAATTAATAAAAACACAAAATTAATAAAAACACAGAAATTAATCAAAAATTCAAAAAATTAACAAAAATTCCAAAAATCAATAAAAATTAATAAAAAGCCAGAAATTCATAAAATTTTAAAAATTTTTAAATGAGTCACAAAAATTCTAAAATTCTTAAATAAATCATAAGACACTTAAAACTGCTAATTAAGTTCAAAACAATCCCTTAATTGTCAAATAAAATCCCAATTGCCCTAAAAGTCAAAAAATGAAATTTGAGCTTTCTTTTATTCAACAATCTACACCAATTGCAAATTATTTCTTTTTCGAAATTTGAAAATCTTTTTCCAAATATGTTGGGATCTTCAAGTCTCACGCAATGGACTCTAAATAGGAAACTGGCGGTCTACCTGCTGTTCAACATTTAGTAGTTCGTATAGGTCCCTGTACTGCCTTAGCGCCTCGGGCCTTGTGCATGAGTGGAATTGAGGTCCTCTTCTAATACTTAAAAAACCTCTTTTTCTGGTATTTAGGATTCTAGGTCTCACGCAATGGACTCTAAATGGGGAACTGGCGGTCTACCTGCTGTTCAACATTTAGTAGTTCGTATAGGTCCCTATGCTGCTTTAGCCGCCTCGGGTCTTGTGCATGAGTGGACCAAAGACCCTTCCCAAAAATAAAACTTCTTTTCAAATAGAAAAATCTCCAAACATTCTTCTAAAACTCTCTTCGAAGGTCAAGCCTTCACAAACTAGAACTACGTAAGCCTTGAGTTTCCCATTGCACCGGGGAATACGTAGGAGCAGGATCAAGTCCTGTCAGGATAACCTCCTTCAAGTATCTTTTTCATACTAATTAAAGGGGTCAAACAATTTTCAAAAATCACACTCAGTTTAAAGGGTACCGTTCCTCGGAACGGGCGAGTGGGGTGCCTAACACCATCCCCTCTCGTAATCGATTCCCGAACCTGAATCTCATCCTCAAGCTAGGGTTTTTCCAAATGTTTTTTCCCTTAAATAAAAATTTGGTGGCGGCTCCATACATATCAAATAAAAAATCATTTTAAAAAATTTAGCGAGTTCGTCGTCTCGTCGGAATTACGGTTGCGACAGATGGCGACTCCACTGGGGACACTTAGAGAGTCAAGCCCAAAAATTTGAGTGTTTTAATTTTGATCCCTTCACTGTTTAATTGCTCGATTCATTTCTCTGTTTATTTGTTTATTTATCTGTTGTTTGTTTGTCTATTCTTTGTACAACACTAGGGTAGATGAACTATAAACTGCTGTATATCTGTGCAATTTCCCCAATTGCAGGTATCCAAAATTTATGTGCCCTCATACATTGCATATGCATTTATATGGAGTGGGGCCCTACACCCGGGTCTGAGTGCTACCTAGGATAGAGGGATCTAGTGGTGTCACGCTGAGGCTTACGTCCTGTGTGGCTATCATGAAAATCCCGGCTAGAGTGCGTCCTATTCATAATGTCCCACAACTAGTGGCTACTCTACTGTTGTGACTAGCATTGTGGATTGGAACTTGGCTCTAGTGACCTTTATACCCTTAGGAATACAACCTACCTTGGAAAGGTTCATGCATTAAAAGCCATAGATCCTTACAACAGGTAACCCACACAAGAAGCAAAGAGGGAAAACACACCCCTTTCAAGATACAAGGGATTTGAAGGATACAATTGGGGAAGATACAAAAATAAAATCAAGATAAAAATCAAGAAAACCAAAATAGAAAGAGGAAATTCCTAGGAAAAATTAGAAAAAATATTTTGAAAATATCAAGAAAATTCCAAAGAAAACTTAAAAAGATATTTTGGAATTAGGAAAATTAGAAAGATAATCTTTTGAAAATACTGAGAAATAAAAAGATTCAAAAAGAGAGAAAATGAAATTTCAAAAAATAAAGAATACTTTCTAGAAAGATTTTGGTAAAACTAAAAGGTTTTTAAACAAAACTAAAGGTTTTCTCTAGCAAAATGAAAATACCAAAACTCCTAAAAACAAATTTGTTAAAAATCAATATATAAAACAACTTTGATTTATTTTCAAATAGTCAAACTTCAAATCTCTTAAAATTATTTGCACATAGCATTGATTCATTCATTCATTCATAGATCTATAAAAAAAAAGATTTCAAAAATCATTCTACACATTCACACTCATTGTGGATCAACACCTCTATCATTCACATTTTGTTGCATTCAAATTATTTCACAAAAATTAATTTTTAACTTCACCAGAAAATTGGAGAAACACAGCTTCCTCGACATCCTTATAGAACTCGAGTACAATCAAGAATCATGGATGAGCTGGAGAGACAAAATGAGGAGCTAAGAAATGAGGTCAAATCACTGAAGGAACAGATGGCCAAGCTAATGGAGGCCATCCAGCAGTCTAAACAGAAAGAGGCCAGGGAATCCTTACCTGGAGAACCAACTGACCCATCATACCCTCCTGACTTCATTCCACCATCAACTATGCCTCCGCCAACCGAAGGAGTTCATCATGAGTTTCCTCATGGGCATGCACCATCATACAACGAAACACAAGCCCAAACACAAACCCAAACACATAACCTACCGCTAAACACCGCCTCACAAGCCTACCAAGCAGCCGTTGGGGGAACGCACCCCATGTTCACCCAAGGGCCTCGCCCTGTATACATACCATCTTCTTATCCCCACCACATGCCGGAGGAATACCCAAGCCATCCTTCAATTGAGGATACAGAAAAATGGAAGGACCTAGAGGACAAGATCCAGGCAATTGAGGGAAATGCTTATGAAGCCAAAGATGTAGCTGATCTATGCCTGGTTCCCGACGTGGTCATCCCTCCCAAATTCAAGGTTCCTGAATTCGAGAAATATCAAGGAACCAGCTGTCCAAAGAAACACCTGACTATGTACTGCAGGAAGATATCTGTATGTACTTACGATGAGAAGCTGCTCATCCATTTCTTTCAAGACAGCTTAACAAGGGCAGCTACAAACTTGTACCCTCAACTAGAGCGGACACGCATCCCTTCATGGAGAGACCTTGTTGAGGCTTTCACGAAACAGTATCAATACAATACGGAGATGGCCCCTGATCGGACTCAGCTCCAAAATATGGCCAAGAAAGGGGATGAGACCTTCAAGAAATACGCCCAACGCTGGCGAGAGTTGGCCGCTCAAGTACAACCTCCCTTATCTGAAAGGGAATTGGTCAGCACGTTCGTGGAAACACTCCAAGATTCTTTCTATGACAAGATGATTGGCAGTGTGACTTCTAGCTTCTCCGATGTCGTCATCATTGGAGAAAGGATCGAAGGTGGCATGCGCCGGGGAAAGATCACGCACAAATCCACAGGCACAACCAATACTTCCAATGGGTCTGGGAAGAAAAAGACAGGAGAGACCTGCAATGTGGCTTCTAATCAAGGCCAATACATTCCTCAAATGGCACAGTACGGTCCAACTGGCTTTCAACCACCACTATATACACCATATACACCTTACACACCATATCCCTACATTGCAGCTACATACCAAACACCATACCCTCCTACCTACAATTATCCTACACAAGTCCGACCACCAGCACCATACACGGTCCAAACACAAGCCATGAGCCAGAATCCTAACCAAAGCCAGAAAAAGGAGAAGAAGCCCATCCAATTCGACCCTATTCCAATCTCCTACACCGAGCTGCTACCTTGACTGATTCAAAACTCTCTGGTTGCACCTTATCCTCTAAAGCCTCAAGAGCCACCATATCCTAAATGGTATGATGCAAACGCCAGATGCGATTACCATGCAGGGTTCATCGGCCATTCTACAGAGGATTGCCTAGCATTGAAACGAAAGGTACAGAGCTTAATCAATGCAAAGTGGCTGGATTTTGGGAGGCTTTCTCCTAAAACAGAAAACAATCCATTGCCGAACCACGAGAACCCATCAACTAGCTAAGAAATGGGAACAATACGATTGAGATTGAGGATACTCATCCAAAATTGTCGTACTTTTCAAAATCAATCTTTTGTAAATAAATCTCAATGAATAATACAAAAATTACATTTTCATGTTTCTTGAGCACGTGCTTTACATTTTGACTTTACTTCTAAGATTTATCATCCTCTTCATCACTCAACCTACTTCTTATTCCTACACCAAAAAAATAAATACCAATTGGTGAGGATGTCAGTGCTGTAATAAGTAATCTTGAACGTCGAATTAATCAAGCTAAAAGAGAAAAACCCAATGAGGAAGCAGAATAAACAACCAGGGATTCTACATCACCATTCAAAGTAAAAATATCCCGCTGGAACCAAGTTTAAATCCAGGAAAAATTAGGGATGCAAGAAAAGATCCGCTGAATTGGGAGTTCAAAATGATCCCGATAAGGTCAATATCTGATTACATAAAATTCAAGGAACAGAGAAGACCCGCTGGATTAAAGTAAAAAAATAATCCAGGAAAAATCAAGGTCAAAACATAAAATTCAAGAAGAAGAGAAGCCCATTGGATTAAAAGCCAAAAATAATCCAGGCAAAAGTAGGGTTAAAATTCAAAAGATGAATCGACAAAGTCACGGTCAGAAAAGGTCTTGCTGGGTTCCAAAAGCAATTCAGGCAAAAATCAGGATCATATAAAAGCCCGCTAGGTCAACAATTAAAAACGACCTAGGCAAAAGTGAGGGCACAACCAAAATCAAGAGCCTGCTAGGTCGAAAACCCTCAAAGGGCGGCCTAGGCAAAAGTTAGGGCACAATTAAACAGAAGCCCGCTAGGTCGACAAACTCTTAAGGACGACCTAGGCAAAAGTTAGGGCATAATCAAACAGAAGCCCGCTAGGTCAACAATAAAAAACGACCTAGGAAAAAGTTAGGGCACAACTAAAATCAAGAGCCTGCTAGGAAGAAAACCCTCAAAGGGTGGCCTAGGCAAAAGTTAGGGCACAATTAAACAGAAGCCCGCTAGGTCAACAATAAAAAACGACCTAGGAAAAAGTTAGGGCAAAATGACAGACCTGCTGGGTTGAAAACTCAAAAGAACAACCCAAGCAAAAGTTAAGGTCAAACCAAGAATTCCAGGACAACATGATATTCTGCACCTCACATCTTCTTAAAACTGGGGCAAAATTTTGCCATTTCTCAAAGTTTGGCTAATTTGACAATCAAGATTATGGAAAGCAGCATTGGTATTTTTCATCAAAAGGTGCCATTTGGGCAATCGAACCTACATCTCTTATCGTCTTTTCCTTTCAAGAATAATACCTCAAACATCTTTTGCAAACTTTCTCTATTTCCTTCTTTTGACCATCCAAAAGCACTTTGCACACCTCAAAATGCACGTGCCACAAGGAAACGTGAAAAATGTAAAAATAAAAAAGATTAATTTTGAAAAGTCATGACAAGTCGGATGAATCCTCAACCGTTGCAACACAATAGGATTGCTTCCCAAAGATTCATCTTCCTACTAGCCATAACGCCATCAAGACGTAAGGAGAGTGTCTTATTCAATAATATTGACCACTGTTGGGCCTCAAAGATCCTGATAAAAGAAAATTTACAGAATTGACCAAAAAACTCCGAAGTTGAGTCAATCCAACTCGTCCTGATTCTTGATTCTTTTCACACCCACTATGGAGTTGTCGAGGAAGGATGTGTCAGAAAAATCAAAAATCAAGAGAAACAAGAACATTTTCATTTCATAGTTTTCATTTATCCCATAGCATCTGTTTCATTAAATAATTATTTCAAGCATCAAAATAACGTCACAAATTCTGCATTTATTCAAACCGCACATAAGCATCTTTCTATTCAAGCATTGCACGACCCATTTTTCAAAAGTAATTAAGACTCGGGTAAAACTGCCCGATTCGATCATAAGTAAAATACTTCCAAATTCGGGCAAACGCCTGCCCACAAAAATTTAATTTGAGGTCATCCTCAAATTCTGAACCAAGAACAAAAATTAGGGCAAACGTTTGCCCAAAAAATTCAAGTTGTCAGTCCCTCAATGAAAGAAAAATCAAACTGGGGCAAATGCTCGCCCACACAATTCAATTTGAGGTCACTCTCCAATCAAGCTCAATAAGGAAAAGTTGCCCAGAAAAATTCAAGTCAAGCTCATCCTCAATCTCGTCGAGTCCAAACCGGGGCAAACATTTGCCCAAGAAAGATTTAAATCCAAGAACAAAACTGGGGCAAACATTTGCCCAGAAAAATTCAAGTTGAGGCAATCCTCAATTCCTCAACTCCAATCAAGCTCAATAGGGCAAAGTTACCCAGAAAAATTCAAGTCAAGCTCATCCTCAATCTCGTCGAGGCACAAACTGGGGCAAACGTTTGCCTAAACTTCATTCAAACCAAGGCATGCCACAATTGTCAGGAAGTTTCTAAACTGGGGAAAAATGGTTGTTCAAGTCTCTTCAAGAAAATAATTATCAAATGCTTAAAAACCTTCAAGTTCAAGATAAAATAAGCAATTTATTCAAGATAAATAATTTCAAAATAATCTGTCTGAGGCAGCTGACGAAGAAGTCCATATTCCATCTGCACCGGCCTTCCCAAGACATGTCATTTTGTCATTTTCCTTTCCCTTTACCTGTCTTAACAGGTCATTTCTCGTCTCTATAGGTGTTCATCATTCTATTTTACCTGTCTCAACAGGTATCTTGCTTGTTCCCTATCAACAACAGGATTCCATTTTTTCCTGTCTTAACTGGCTCGCATCTTTCCTGTTAACAACAGGACCTTATCTGCATTTTCTCCTGTCTTAATGGATCATGTTATTTCATCTCCTCCTATCAACAACAGGACATCATTTGCACTTATCCTGGTAACAGCAGGATCTCATGTACATCTTCCCGGCAACAGCGGGACCTCAATTGCATTCTCCTGTCAACAACAGGACTTCAAGCATGTTTATTTTTCTGTCCACCTGTCAAGCAGGTTTGCATTTATCCTGGCAACAGTAGGATCTCATTTACATCTTCCCGGCAATAGCGGGACCTCAATTGCATTCTCCTGTCAACAACAGGACTTCAAGCATGTTTATTTTTCTATCCACCTGTCAAGCAGGTTTGCATTTATCCTGGCAACAGCAGGATTTCATCATTTGCATTCTTCCCAGCAACAGCGGGACCTCATTTGCATTCTCCTGTCAACAACAGGACTTCAAGCACGTTTATCTTTTTGTCCACCTGTCAAGCAGGTTTGCATTTATCGTGGCAACAACAGGATCTCATTTACATCTTCCCGGCAACAGCGAGACCTCAATTGCATTCTCCTGTCAACAACAGGACTTCAAGCATGTTTATTTTTCTGTCCACCTGTCAAGCAGGTTTGCATTTATCCTGGCAACAGCAGGATTTCATCATTTGCATTCTTCCCGGCAACAGCGGGACCTCATTTGTTTTCTCCTGTCAACAACAGGACTTCAAGCACGTTTATCTTTCTATCCACCAGTCAAGCAGGTTTGCATTTATCCCGGTAACAGCAGGATTCATTTGCATTCTTCCCGGCAACAGCGGGACCTCATTTGCATTCTCCTGTCAACAACAGGACTTCAAGCACGTTTATCTTTCTGTCCACCTGTCAAGCTGGTTTGCATTTATCCTGGTAACAGCAGGATTTCATTTGCATTCTTCCCGGCAACAGCGGGACCTCATTTGCATTCTCCTGTCAACAACAGGACTTCAAGCACGTTTATCTTTCTGTCCACCTATCAAGCAAGTTTGCATTTATCCTGGCAACAGCAGGATTTCATTTGCATCTTCCCGGCAACAGCGGGACCTCATTTGCATTCTCCTGGCAACAACAGGACTTCAAGCATGTTTAATTTTCGTACACCTGTCAAGCAGGTTTGCATTCATCCTGGCAACAGCAGGATTTCATTTACATTCTTCCCGTCGACAACGGGATTCCCCTCAAGTTTACATTTTTGCATCATGGCCTATGTTGTCAGGCCACCATCAAGTTTACCTTTCTGCACTTTTAGGCCTATGTTGTCAGGCCACAACCCAGCTTAGTCTACTGCTTTTTAGGCCTATGTTGTCAGGCCGCCATCTAGTTAGATTTACTGCTTTCTGGCCTATGTTGTCAGGCCGCTATCTAGTTTAGTTTACTGCTCTTCAGGCCTATGTTGTCAGGCCGCCATCTAGCTTAGTTTGCTGTTTTTCAGGCCTATGTTGTCAGACCGCCATCTAGCTTAGTTTACTGCTCTTCAGGCCTATGTTGTCAGGCCACCATCTAGCTTAGTTTACTACTTTTCAGGCCTATGTTGTCAGGCCACAACCTAGCTTAGTTTACTGCTTTTCAGGCCTATGTTGTCAAGCCGCCATCAAGCTTAGTTTGCTGCTTTTCAGGCCTATGTTGCAAGGCCGCCATCTAGCTTTGTTTCCAGCTCTTTAGGCCTATGTTGTCAGGCCACCATCTAGTTTAGTTTACTACTTTTCAGGCCTATATTGTCAGGCCACCATCTAGTTTAGATTTCCCGCATATATGCCTATGTTATCAGGCCAACCTGTACATATTTTTCATTCTAGGTTTTGCATGCATTTCCTGCTTGAAATAAGTTATTTTTCACTCCACTAAGCCCGTCAGGATGGGCCACTCTCTTCTGCTTTGCTTGTTTTAACAGGCCATTTTCATTTCATCTTTGCTTGTCCTAACAAGCAATCCCACGACATTCCACGCCTGTCCTAACAGGCCTTTATTCATCTCTCGTAATCTAATTAGGCTATGTGATCAAGCATTGCAAACCCTATCAGTTTATTCACAGTCTAATTAGGCTATCAGGCCGGCAAGGCCATCCAAAAACCACCATCTTCCAGTCATCAATCTTTAAGCTCAAAGCTTCTAAATGCTTCTCGGACTTCTTTCAAGCTCGCCTCGGACATAAGGTGTTCACGTCTTCACTCACTTCCTACCAAGATAATTTAGAGAATTGTTTCTCACATTATCTGGCAGGAAAATGAGTAAAGAGGGGAAAACCGTAAACACCCATTTCTGTCTGAGGCCCCCAAACATAAAATTAATCAAGAAATTAATACTAATTAAAAAATAATGAAGAAAGAAATAATGAAGAAATAGGGAAAAATAAAAAAAACAGAACGGACAGAAAACAAATACAGAAAGACAGACGAACAGAGAAACAGACAATAATATAAATAATGAGAAAAAGAAAGAAAATTGAAACAGCAGAATAAACAATAAAAATAAAACCAAAATCAAAAGAAAACAATAAAAAAACTTTTTCAAAAAAAAATCTAAAAAAAATATAAATTAAAAAAAGAATCTGGAAATAAAATCAGAAAAATCTAAAAAACTAAAATTTAGCAAAAAAATGCAAAGAAAAGAAGAGGAAGACAATTTTATAGAAAAAAGGAAAGGAAAAATAAAAAGTGCAAATGAAAACTAAAAATTGAAATTTGGAAAATTAAAGAAAAAACGAAAAAGAATTAACAAAAATTAAAAAATCTAAAAAAAGGAAAATATAATAATAAATAAATAAAAAAATAAAACTTTTGAAACAAAATAAAAATAAACAAATAAACAAATAAAAATTAAATAAAAAGGAAATCTATAGAAATAAAAAAACTGAAAATAATAAGAATTAAAAGACTAAAGGGGGATAAAATCAGAAATAAAAGGAAAAAATCTGAAAATTAAATAAAAAAAAACAGTTTAAAACTGAAAAACGAAAATAAAAAGGGAAGAAAACAGTTTTTTTAAAAACTAGAAAATAACAAAACTAAAAATCTGAAAACTGAAAATAGAAAAAGGGTAAAGGAAAAAAACAAAAAGAGAAAGAAGACATTTTTGAAAACGGAGTAACTAATTTAATAGAATGAAAAATAAAAAAGGAGAAAGGGGGGAAGTTCTTTTTGGGGGGTTTTCTTGGAGACCAGGCTTTCTTCTCTGGATAAAAGGGAGGAGAGCTCGTTTTGGGGGGGGGGGGGGTCTTTTGGGGTTTTTTTCCATTGTCGATACAAAGAGGAAAGGGATTCTGCCCCAGGGGCTCTCTGTTGGCACTCGTTTTTAGGCTTGGAGAAGGACAAGCATCGCACATACAAGTATTGACAACGATTCTTGCTCTGAGGTTCCTCCCAGAAAACAATTCCATCATGGTGAAGGAAAGAGGAGATCCTGGCTCACCACAAAACTGTCTCCATGGTTGGTTGAGAGAAGGACAACCATTATATGCTTTCCAAGATTCGTTTAAACCTGAATTCACCTTGGTGATCGTATCACAAGTGGAAACTCTCGCATCGGAAATCACAAAAATTTTGATCACCAGGTAAGATCTTGAATGCCTCCACTGCGTTTATAGTGTTCTTAGAATCATGATTCGAGTCTCTCTCCATGCATCTAATGGATCAGTATATCTTATACTTCATATTAGAATTCAATGTCAATTCTTTTTGGAATAAAATTAGAAGTCCTCTATGCTTTACAAATATGCGTTAATTGCCTCGATTTAATGATTTGTGCTACGGTTGAGTGCTGGCGGAGCCATTGGCCATGGCTTGATTGAATAGTTAGGAGAGTAATTCAGCTTTCGAGCCCTCCTACTGAAGATGTTGTTGTTTCTACTCACCCGCTTATGAGGCAGGATCTTATCGATTATCTTGCCTCTGGTTGTAAGTCCAAGGAAAAATAGAAAATAGGTACTGAACACGAGAAGTTTGGTTTTGAATTTGGAAGCTTGCGTCCTATGAAGTACGAATAAATAACAGAATTGTTGAATGGCATTGTCGAGAGATTTGACTGGGATAAAATAATGGAAGGTGATAAAATTATTGGACTCAAACAGGAAAGCAGAGTATATCATTGGAGCCAGGTGGTCAGTTTGAACTTAGTGGAGCCCCTCTTGAAACATTGCATCAGACTTATTCAGAAGTTAATTCGCACTTCTATCAAGTTAAAGTTGTTGCTGAGGAAATGGGAGTTGGAATTCTGGGGATTGATTTATGGAAAAAGTGGGGCATCAAAGACATACCTATAAGGCCAAAGGGAAGGCCAATCTGGACTTTAGTTCTGAAGCTGACATGATCAGAAGATTCCGTGCTGGCCTTGCTTTGCAGCTTATACCAACTCTCAATGATTGGGAAAATCATTTGATTTGAATCCCCTGCGGTTTGTTTTTTTTTTTTTCACAAATATAAAATAGGTTTGTCCACTCTTCCGTATAATAAAATTCATATCAAATAATGACCAAATATGAGAAACCAGCCTAATGGTTAAGCTTGCCACCTGTGACTTTTGGGTCTTGTGTTCAAACCCCAAGTCGAACATTTTGGACATAGCATAACTACCACACTGCCTTGTTAAATTCCATAATACCTGCTAGCATAATTACTGTTTTGCCCCCTAAAAATCCAGAAAATAATAAAAAATTCTAAAAATCCAGAAAATTAATAAAATTCTAAAAATTCCAGAAAATTAATAAAAATTCTAAAAATTCCAGAAAATTAATAAAAATTCTAAAAATTCCAGAAAATTAACAAAAATTCCAAAAATCAATAAAAATTAATAAAAACCCAAAAATTCATAAAATTTTAAAAATTTCTAAATGAGTCACAAAATTTCTAAAATTCTTAAATAAATCATAAGACACTTAAAACTCCTAATTAAGTTCAAAACAATCCCTTATTTGTCAAATAAAATACCAATTGCCCGAAAAGTCAAAAAATGAAATTTGAGCTTTCTTTTATTCAACAATCTACACTAATTGCAAATTATTTATTTTTCGAAATTTGAAAATCTTTTTCCAAATATGTTGGGATCTTCAAGTCTCACGCAATGGACTCTAAATAGGGAACTGGCGATCTACCTGCTGTTCAACATTTAGTAGTTCGTATAGGTCCCTGTGCTGCCTTAGCCGCCCCGGGCCTTGTGCATGAGTGGACTTGAGGTCCTCTTCTAATACTTAAAAAACCTCTTTTTCTGGTATTTAGGATTCTAGGTCTCACGCAATGGACTCTAAATGGGGAACTAGCGGTCTACCTGCTGTTCAACATTTAGTAGTTCGTATAGGTCCATGTGCTGCTTTAGCCGCCTCGGGTCTTGTGCATGAGTGGACCAAAGACCCCTCCCAAAAATAAAACTTCTTTTCAAATAGCAAAATCTTCAAACATTCTTCCAAAACACTCTTCGAAGGTCAAGCCTTCACAAACTAGAACTACGTAAGCCTTGAGTTTCCCATTGCACCAGGGAATACGTAGGAGCAGGATCAAGTCCTGTCAGGCTAACCTCCATCAAGTATCTTTTTCACACTAATTAAAGGGGTCAAACAATTTTCAAAAATCACATTCAGTTTAAAGGGTACCGTTCCTCGGAACGGGTGAGTGGGGTGCCTAACACCTTCCCCTCTCGTAATCGACTCCCGAACCTGAATCTCATCCTCAAGTTAGGGTTTTTCCAAATGTTTTTTCCCTTAAATAAAAATTTGGTGGCGGCTCCATACATATCAAATAAAAAATCATTTTAAAAAATTTAGCGAGTTCGTCGTCTCTTCGGAATTACTGTTGCGACATTAGTTACAAAATTTAACTACCCATGAATAATGGAGTGAAGGAGAACTTGTAACCAAGTTAGAGATGGAATGAGCCCAAGAGGAAATAAAAATAAGTGACCTCTCTCTTTGTGTATATTGTTGTGCAGGGATGGAGTTTTGGTTAGATAAGAAAAAAAGAGAGAAAGAACATAGTGAGCATATGTGTCTATACTGAGAATGAGAGAGAAAATCAAAATTCTTTGGGTAATGTAAGGGTCTCTGGTGCTGTTGGATGAAAATTGGTGTTGAGTGAAAATGAGAGGAGAAAGCTAGAATAGGAATCATAATTCGATGATAAAATTGTATAACCTATGTTCCATGCTCTTTTTCACTATTAAGGACTTTCCAGCATATGGAAATTTATGTGGATATACTGTTAAGGGACATGAAGCATGTCCTATATGTGAAGAAGGCATAAGTTACCATCAACTGCATCATGGAAAGAACACAGCTTACCTTGGTCATTGAAAATTTCTTACAAATAATCACCCGTATCGAAGATTAAGGAAAGATTTTAATGCGTTTCCAGAAAATGGAGTTGCTCCAAAATCCTTAACTAGATAGGAAGTTTATGAATAGGTTAAAATATTAATGTTGTTTTTGGAAAGACTCAAAAGAAGGCCACTGAGACAAAGATATAGAAAAAAAAAGATCAATATTTTTTTTATCTCCATATTGGAAAATCTCGATGTCAGACATTGTATTGATGTGATGCATATAGTGGAAAATATGTGTGATAATGTTATCGGAACACTCCTCAATATACAAGGCAAGACAAAAGTTGGTGTGAATTCTCAACTAGATTTGATTTAAATGGGTATATGATAGGAGTTAGGGTCATAGTCTATAGGCAAACGAACATATTTTCCCCCCAACATGTTGTACATTGTAAAAAAAAAAAAAAAGATAAAATAAGCTTTTGTAAATGTCTACATGGGGATTAAAGTGTCACAATGTTATTCATCAAACTTCAAAACATTTGTCTCCATGAAAGATCTACAGTTAGTTTGCTTAAAGTCTCAAGATTGTCATATCTTGATGCAACAACTACTCCCCATGGTTATTTGTGATATTTTTCCTAAAAAATTTAAACACACCATAACTAGTTATGCTTTTTATTTTTCAATACTATATGTAGAAAATGAATTAACCCTATTAAATTGGATGATTTGGAAAATGAAGCATTTATTTTCTTGTACCGATTAGAGATGTATTTTCCTTAATCATTTTTTGACATTATGGTTCACTTGATTATTCATATAGTAAGGAAGATCAGGTTATCTGGTCTAGTTTATTTACGATGAATGTATCCAATTAAATGATAAATAAAAATATTAAAAGGGTATGTCAAGAATCCACACCATCTTAAGGTATTTATGATTGAAAAAGTGCAAGTCAAAGGTGGAAGCCATAAGCCTTCCTTAGTCTCGTCATGAGGAAAGACATGGAGGTAAAGGTATACAACATATAATTGTTAAAAACATGGGTCAAGTCAAAGTCCTTCAAACACAATTATATATTTTGAATAATACTGATGAGGTTCAACCATACTTATCCACCCACAAAACCATTAGAAGGGAAACAATGTTCAAATGAACAAAAAATGGTTGTTGAATGAACATAACAAAAAATTCTTAACCTGGTTTGTCGAAACCATTAAGAAGGATGATGATGCATTTGATACATTAAAGTGGCTAGCAAATGACCCAAACTTTGATAACTTTGATGTCATATGTTGGAGTGGATATGATATAAATCATTTTTCCTTTTATATAAAATCTCATGATAATAAAAGTACTATGAAAAATAGTAGGATTATGATGGTAGTTGAGTCGATTCACTTTTCTAGTTTCAAAGATAAAAATTTTGTTATGGTATCCATATCTTACTTTAGAGTCACTGAAGAGATTTGGAAGATTGATTATACTAAATTTAGTGTGTCTATTTTCAAATGCAAGTGGGTTGATAGTAATTGTGATTTGCAAGTTGATGAATTGGGGTTTCCATTGGTTTACCTTCACAAAGTAGCTTATAGGGATGACCATTTTATCATGGCCCACCAAGAAAAACAAGTTTTTTATGTCAATTATCCTTCCAACAAAAGATAGTCAATCACTCTTTAAGGAAAAACCGTGATTGGTAGTGATAACATCAATGATATAATAAATATTGCTATTTCTCAAATTGTTTTCTCATTAAGGATAGCTACTATCAATGAAGAAAATGAAATTGATGATGTACATGCTATTCGAGATGATTATCATGAAGGGATTTTGGAAAAAATATTGTTACATGAATACAAGTTAGTTAGTTATTTTATTAATCATTAATGAATGTTTATTGATACTTATTTTACATTGATTAGAGTTTCTAACATATATTTTTTACATGTTTCAACAGGCACATGGTTGATCCATTTGAGAACCCGCCTTCCCAAACTCGGTTCGATAGCCAATCTTGATAGACAAAGAGAAGACAAGCCACATAATTAATGGAGTTAATCCTTGGCCAGAGTGGTGACCAGAGGATTCCTATAAATTTTGATTAGGCTACTGGGAATCCTTTAGGGCCAAACAAAACAAAGTTTAAGAATTATGGGTCCTTCCTTAGATGTAGCAAAGCTAGTATTTTGAAGAAGGATTGAGATGATGTAAAGTTTCATGTGAAGGATCAAATTTGGAAAAGTATCATGGCATATCACTTTCAAGTATTCAAATTCTCCGTATCTTTATCATTCACTAACTAATTACATCTATTGTATGATGTAGCTCACTACAATGTGCCAAATACTAGCTTGTTGAAGAGGAAATGACTTTCATTTATTGATGAATGTTAGAGGGACTTCAAGATACATCTCACTAGTATGTGTGTGTGTGACTTCAAGATACATCTCACTAGTATGTGTGTGTGTGTGTGTGTGTGTGTAGGCCACTGAAGAATGTGTCTCCTTGTGAGGAGTACCAATTCCTTAATGATGAGACATGACGAAGATTTGTTAAGACCTAGAAGGATTCTACATTCGTTGTATGTATCTTTAAATATTTGTGTTTATTTTATTTAACTCATATTTATTATAACGAGAGAAAAGAAAGAAGATTTAGCAAATTTCTATAAAGAACAACTAGCCCCATAGATTATCTCGCGGGGGTTATGAGTTGCTTAAGGGAAAACTGATTGAGTAAAAGTTAAAAGGACATGAAAAATCATCTCAAAGAGACCCATCTACACTTTTGTCTCACCATCTCCACCCATATGCAATGAGAAATGGAAGAGAGCATGATAAAATCCTTCAAGAAAGTATACATTAAAGTCATCTCACATTATTTCTAAGAAGATTATAAGTAATTATGAAATTAAGCAATTTTTTATAAATTAACTTAAAAAATATATATTACTGATAATGATAATTTATATTTTGTAGGATTTTTTGATTGAACAAATCTCATAGGAAACCTTTGTTCCTGGACAAGTAAATATTCTCAATATTATTATTGGAAAACTAGAGCATACAAGTCGTGTTTGTGATGCTGGACGAGATGTTGGCATACGACAATACTTTGGATTATCTTCCATTACACGTGGCTCAAAAGAACAGCTAATGTCAAGGGATAAGTTGGAGGCCATGAAAGAAGACATAAGCCAAGAACTTAGGCAACAACTTTGAGAAGAACTCAAAGAGAAATTCAAACCAGAGCTTGCATCTTTGGGATTTTCCCAAACACATACACATGATAACCTTTCCTCTTCTCCTAAACGCACAAGCACAAAGGGAAATTATGCTTTGATTGAGGAAGACATAACAGGAAGAGAGGATATTGTTGCTGCTACTAAATATTGTTATTTATATGTTGATAATCTGCTTCATTTGGTTGTCATTGCAAAAGTCTATAACTTAGGTTCAATCATCCATCATAAGGAAATTGATGGTGATAATGTTAGGATGGTGGTTGAGTTGGTTCAAGATGAAAACGTTCCTATTCGTGTGCCTACTAAGGAGGTTCTTAAAATGAGGAAAACCCCCAATCATTTTATTTTATGACCGAAAAGACTTATGCAACGAACTCAACTTAAGATATTAAATAATTTTATAAATGTTTAATTATTTCTTTCTTATGTTGCTAATATATATATATATATATATATATATTTAATATTTTCTAAATTTATTTTAGGTTCATAGGAAAAATCTTGGAAAAGAGATTGATGTTAGTGCTAAAAAAGATCTTCCACCTTGAGAAAATATATCTGGACCTGATCTGCTAACATTTTCAATTCATTATGGAACCTAATATCATAGGGAAGTCCACTGCTATCCTATTCTATATTACTAGGAAGAATATCTTGGTGCTAGTTATGGGTAATGATGTGCTATATGAATTTGTTCTACAATTATGATTGATGTAAATAAATTTCTAAACCTTACTTGAATTAATTAAGTAATAAATTCTAACAATTAAAATTTATTCACAATATTATATACTTGTATTGCATCTATACATAAAGAAAGAAGTTAGACTTCTATGGATTTCTTAACTATGTCCGTATCCAAAAATCTAGGAAAAAGCCAGTTGACATACAAGGTTATATCCAGAGTATATTGAAAACTGAAAAAGAGTGTTACTAAATACCTTATCTTCAATTGTAAGTCAATACTAGAAAGTTTAATTTAATACCTTAAATTAAATTTATGATTTTAGTTAATTTTTATCCAAATTTTGCAAGGTCTATTGGCAATTAATCATTATTTGTCCAAAGTATAATATAGTTGTCTTTCTATACTCTGCTTGGCAAAAATCGAAGAAAGACATAATGGACATTATTGATGTGTAAGTCTTTTATCGTTTTTGTATTTATGTTCATTGTTTTTATTCTTAAAATTAATTTGGTTCTTCTTTCATTATAGAGAAGTGAATGCCCATCTTCTATTAAAAAGGATGCATTCTACAAATATTGAAAAGCTTCCGTAGATAATTTTATGTGTAAATAGTTTATTAAAAATTATTTCTTTTATATTTTGATCATTATATCATCCCTAATTATATTTATTTTTTTATATTCTTTTGAAGTTTCAAAAACAAATTGGAGGAACCGAGTGCAAATATTGTGTCATGAAACATATGTTTCACATTATCTCAGCATCTATAATTGATTCTTAGATTGAGGTAATTACAATTATCATAATTTGATAATTTGATTTTAATTCAAAACATGATACTTTTTTTTCTAATTTTATTCAAACATTTTGAAGATATTTTAAAATTCTTACCCTTTAATCAAAGAAGACATTGATGATTTTAGAAGACGTTAAGGGGAATATATGGTAAAGGTAGCCAATTTAGGTTGATATTTTATGTAACCTTAACTTATTTTCTTTGTAAATATTCAATGTATTTTGATTTCATATGTATATGATACATTTAATTTTTATAATTGTATTATTTGGCGGTGTATTGTCTAGTTGTGTTGTCTAGTTGACATGCAGGTTCTTGCTATTAAATTTTGTGGTAGTATGCCCAAACAAATTGGATATTAAAAAAAATATTTTTTACATCAGTTCAAACATTAATCAATGTAGATTAACTACATCAGTTTATACGTTAACCAATATAAAAAGTCTCACTTATCACATCAATTAATATATGAACCAATGTAGGAAGTGATACTTTTTACATTGGTTGAAATAAGAATTGATGTAGAAAATCTAACTTTTTATATCTCTTGCTTTTATACCGTCCAAATAATCAAAATAAAAATTTAAGACAACCGATAAAGAAAGCTCAGTTTTTACTAGTGTGATGCTTTGAGGGTATTAAGAAGTTATTTGTATTAAATTTTATTATATATTATATAAGATGGATAAAGAAATCAAATGTTTTTCATATAAATTATTTTACATATGATTAACATAAATTTATATTGACAAATGATTTTATTTAAAAAAATTAAAATTTTTATAATTTGTCAAAATATATTCTATTAGATGATATTATTGTATACATCAATTCTTGACATATTGTTGATTTAAATTTTTAAAAAGGAAGAATGTAAACAAAAATTAAAATAAATTTTAAAAAATTTAAAATATATTCAATTGCATTAGTGTGACATCTTATTTTTAATGTATTTAAATTTTTTATAAAGATTTTTATTAATATGATAAAAAATAAAAATTTAAAAATTATAATAAATTTATAAAATAAAAATTATATACAGACTTTAGAAATGCAAAGATTTATCTATAACAAATATAAAATAAAAAAATTAAAGCAATTTAATCTATTCAAAATATAAGTAAATAATTTTTATTCAATTATATTTCTAAAATATCTATATTATGTATTTTGGATATTTAATCTTTTAGATAATATTATTTAATTTAATAATTAAATTTAATAAATTAAGCAATCTAGGATACATGGTACAAAATTTAAATAATTAAAGAAGTTTCTATAAAGTATAAAAAATATAGAAGTATCGTATGTTATTTCATTAAAACAAAAAAAATGCAATATATATATATATATATATATATATATATATATATATATATATATGTATGTGAGTAAGATACATTGATATTAGGTGTGAAATTTTATCACTTACATCAACTTAATAATTTTATATAAAATGTAAAATTTACTAATACAAGTGTTGAATCATGTTATAATATATAGTAGATTATATATAACAAATTTTAAAGAATTTAAAAATCTACAAGTATGTTATTCAACTATTGATATTTATATATATATATATATATATATATATATTTAAATACCGAGTAGTTAAAATAAAATCATGAGATGAAATATTAATCAATTTTTATTTTGTGTCAAATTTTATATACAAGATCTATTAGATATTATAACGTCATTCAATGATTGAATTAATAAATTTTGTATTTTATATAAAGTTATTAAGTTAGTGTAAGTGCTCAACTTTTATACCTAATGGCAACAAATCCTCTTTATATATATATATATATATATATATATATATATATATATATATATATATATAAAAGTCAAGATTTGTTGATATCAAATATCAAATTTTTAACATTTATATCAATTTAATAACTTTTCATAAAATATAATATTCATTAATCTAACCGTTGATTTAAAAGTTTTTATCAAGTAAAGTATGCATATAAAATTTTATACAAAATAAAAATTAATACATACATAATTATAAAATTTTATTTTAACGTTTAATATATTATTTAAATATATGTAAATATTAATATTTAAATGTCATACTTACAAATATTTAAATTATTTAAAATTTTATATACATAATTATAAAATATTATAACATAATTCAATGGTTGAATCGATAATTCTTATTTTCTATAAAAATTATTAAGGTGATGAAATGTTAAGTTTAATAGTTGATGTCAACATATCTTTATTATATATATAGTATCAAGATCATTGGCAGCAGGCGGCAGATGTTAAACTTTAATACTGACATAAATATAATAACCTTATATAGAATACAAAACAAAAATTGATAAATATACATAATGTATATACAAGTAGATCATGTATATAAAATTTTATACAAAACAAAAATTGATAAATACTTTAAATATATGTAAGTATTAATAATTGAATAATATTTTTACAAATTTTTAAAATCTTTAAAATTTAATATACATAATCATAAAAATATTATAAAATAATTTAATAATTAAATTAATAAAATTTATATTTTATATAAAATTATTAAATTAATATAAATAATAAAATTTAACACCTAATATTAATGGATCTAAATATATATATATATATATATATATATATATATATAAAAGTAAGAGATTAATTTCCTTAATTCAATCAAATTGAAAACTTTTATTACAAAGATCAAGTACAGTTAAAAATTATTAATACTTAAAATATATCATCTATAAAACTACATGTCTAAATTTTAATTTTTAAAAAAATTTGACTTGCATAATTATCAAATTAATATCCTATTATTTTATCTTAAATTTGTTAAATTTATCTTTTATAAAATTATTAAATAAAATAATTTTTACATAATTGTTTTCAAAATAAATTTGTAGTATATAATAAAATAATAAATTTTTAATAAAATATCATATAAATTATCTCAGCTTTTTACAACTGCAATGACTTTTCTAAAAAAATTAATCTCTCTTATTTTGTATATATATATATATATATATATATATATATATATATATATATTACTCTTTAAAATAAAATTTTGTAAAAAATATTATATATTTTTTATTTTTATAAAATATTTTACAAACATAATTAACTTTTAAAACAATGAAATTCAAAATTTATAAATTATTATTTTAATATGCAAAATTCTACAAATAAGCGCCTACCTGTTCAAAATAAATATACTATATTATATTTTCAATCTTAATGTTATAGCTTATGTATTATTTTAGTCTCTTTAGTTCTAATTATTTGAATTTAATGCTTAAATTTTTTTATTAAATGAAGCTTCTAACTATCAATTCTGTATAGTAATTAACAAGAACATAACAAAATTGCAATGTAATATTAGTTTACATAAGTTGACAAAAAATATTTAAGAAAATTAAAGAAACTTAAAAAAATAATTATAAAATATAATAGAAGCCTTTTTATTATTAAAATACTCCATACCACTTTTTTTTTTGTCATACTATGCAAATCAATTTCACGTCACACCTTCGTTACACTCCCATATTTGTTGGATAAAATAAGAAATGGGACTTGAATTTATAAAAATAAATGAAAATGATTAAAATAACAGATAAAAATCATAAATAAATTAAAAATACAATTAAATCAAATAAAGGTAACTACCACATACTTCTCACAATTACATTTTGTTTTCTTTTGTATTCCTACGAAGACTGATAAAACTTGATAGTGTAATCTACATTGACCTCCTCCCCCAATTGTTGCCCTAAAATTTTAAACGCCACGAGTCACTTAAATTTCTCACTTTGCAATTTTACTATTTGACTTGACAAAAGTAATTTGTTTGAATCCTTTTCAACTTCGTTTTCTACGGTCATTTTGCACCCAAAAAAATAGTAAAGGCAGGGCTTAACATGATACTAGTCTTAAGTTCACCATCATGGTGCTCGATGATGCGATGTACTGTTCACGAGTGCATAATAAATCCTGACTATATATATATATATATATATATTATCATGAATTGTTAGGATATATTTATGGGTATAAATGTTTTTGAAGTTGTTAGTCCAAACATAAACATTGTCTCAAAGAAACGAAGCAGGAGAAGTTGTATGGTTTCAAACATTCGTCGCTACGAATTTCGCAGACAACTTGTACGTTGTTGCCATATGTTTAGGTTTCCTGTTGAGTCTTGCCACGTTAGGGGTTCATCCCTTTTAATTTTGTTTTCATCTTTTACTATTTCTTTTTCAAAAGAAAAAATTGTCACATTATAGTAACATACATCTTTTATATTTAAAAATAAATCGTTAGATCTGTTTTTTATTTTTATTTTTTTAAAAAAACTGTCAACTATTAAATAAAAAATGTAAATAGATAAATAATACTATTTGTATATAACAATATCAGGATTATTTTTCAAATTGTTGATTTTTTTAAACAATTTTTAAGAAAAAAAAATAGTGTCTAGTTTTAAAGATGGAAAAACTTATTAACTGAGAAGATGATTTTGTGGTGGGGCTAAGGAGCTGAAGGAATTCTAGTTTCATTGTCTAAATACAAGAACTACTTCTAAAGGGGAAGAAGATGGTAAAAATACAGAAATAAATCCATTAGATTGAAAGGATAATATTGAAAGTTGAATTTATAATTTACTCTATTAATTACCATTGTGACTTCCAAAACAATAGAGGTAACTATTAATCAAGTGGTTTTATTTTTTACCTTTACACTTCACCATTCCAAATCAATTTCATCATGTACCACTCCACTCCATCTTCCAAATTCCCAATGAAGCCTTAACCTATAAGGAGGGAAGTAACGACCCCCATGAAAATATGGGTCAAAGTGATGGACTTATCACACAATTCTCAGTTCAAGGTTTGGATATCCAGCTCGAGCTTTGTGCCTTTCAAATAGATCTTGAAGTGCTTCAACAAACTGGCTATGTACTTTGGCAACCTAAAACAAAGTAAAAGTAATAAAAGAAATCAAAAGTTTAGTCATCTATTACTCAAACTTTTGAATACCTTGCAGAACTCGTAGCCGCAAGTTCTCATCTTCAAACAGTTCATCCATATTATGCAAATCTTGGGCTAGCGTATGTATATTTTACTGTACAAAAGCTTAAAGGATTTGTTTGCGGAAGTTTCTTCCGTGGAAGTCAAAACCTTCAGCAAAGGATAGACAAGATATACCATTCAAGGTTCAAACCAGATGGATGTTTGTATTATTGCAAAATTTCTTTACTATCATCTTGGAAACTTAATAACAAGAAGAGTGTGGAAAAAATGTATAGAAAGAAAAAGGAAGCATTTTGATATAGAAGAGGTTAGAAGTTACTGGATACTTGTGAATGCTATTTAACATAAAAGGCATGTCATATGAATTTTACTCTTCTAAAATGAGAAAATATATGCACTGAGAAAGTAAGAGTGTATGCAAATATGCAAAGTCAGAAAGTAAGAGTGTATCCATTTTTAATTTAAAGTTGGTTAAGATTGCAAGATATTTTAATTAAAATCAACGATGAATGAACTCTTACTTTATCAGTTTACCCATTTGCTCACTTTAAAAGAGCATAATCCGGTTAGTATATACCTCTTCAGTAGTTGGCGCTGGATTTTTCTCAAGCTCGATTGGTGTACCCACCACCACATGCATTGGATGTTTAAATGGCAATGGAGATCTGAAGAAGAGAAGAGACAATCTGTGTTAAAATATAGTTTCAGTGAACGGAAACTTCTGCACTAATTAAGCTTCAGACTTGCACATCAATCAAATGACAACTGTCCTCAAATCAATGATTTCATTATATTTATATATATATGTATGTACGTATAAATAAAATGTTATATAACAAAATGCATATGTTACTATTTGTTAAAAGAGATAACTGTAAACAGCATGCATCCCACAAATATCAATTGAGTCCACCTTTCAATCACATTTCTCAGCGAATATTTTAAGCTGAAACAAACAAAACCTACCTTCCATATTATGTACCAAACTGACTCAAATTGGTTTGACATTTTAAAAATGGTTTATTCTATTGTTCTATCTCTTCCAATTTAATTCGTTGAATGACCTCAACTTGGAATAAAAAATTAGCTTAAGCCATCATGGAAGTAAAAACAGGAGTAAAGGAGAATAGGAGACCATGAGCAGTAGGCAAATAGACATATAAAAGAAACACATACCCAAAAATTCCCCAAAAATATATTGGGGTGAACTTGATAGCCCTCGCAAAATTCAGAATTAACTTCCCACCTGGCTTCCACCACTTATACACATCTGACTATATCAAGATTGCACCAAAAGGGCAATGATAGTTGATTTGAATGAACAGACAAAATCAGAAATATAAATTAGGAACATTAACAGATAAGGAAACAACACACAGCAATGTTTTAGTATAACAGTTTGGTGAAACTAATATCTGGAGCCAGCAAATGCTGCAAGATTTCCATAAGAATATAAGAGATATGACCAAAAATAAATACCTGCCCAAAGCAGAAAACTGGAACCAGAGGTTGTCCCCTCTCCATCGCTATGCGGACAAATCCTCTTCTAGCCTTAAGAAAGGCAATCTAAAAAGCAAATATTCTTATTATTGTTAACCTATATGAATCTAACCATATAACTAAACATGTTTAATATTGTAAGACCCATTTTATTTAGAACCTTTTTTCTGCCTATTTTTTCAAACAATAGAAACAAATTATAAAGCAACACAACCAAACTGCAAGAGATACTCAATTTTACAACAAGGAATAGCCACCAAAATATCGAACCAATATGATGTACTTATCTCAAATGTACTCTGCATTTTTTAGGTATTTTGTGAGCACACAGTGATACAATCATAAAAGCAAACATGCACAAGGATAAAGAGTTTAACTGGTAAACTGTAAATTTTAGTCAGTTCAGTCCACCACAGTAATCAAATTGAAAAGCGTTCAAAGCCAGTGTCAGAATTCAAACAAACAGGACTATGGCAGCATTGCTGATCATTAGGTTAGAATGAGGCATGTCTTATATTTTTATTACAATTGACGTAGACATAGTGCAAGCATATGTGAGTTGTCCTTCTTCCTTACACTTCTTCCACTAATAGCACCCAGTAGTTTGTTTCATGGCATAATTGCTTGTCAATTATTCTTCATGCCATAATCTGCTTTTTAAAATGATAGCCTGATGGCATTGCTTCTCAATTATGCTAACTAGTATTTTGTTGTTGGTCATTGAATTTCTTTAACTTACAAATATAATCCTTCACATGTACACTTACCTTTCAAAATCCAAAGCCACAGCACTCTTCTGTGAAACTTTCAATCTTTTGGGCTGTATTGCAAATGCTAAAAGTACTTTGTCAAATCTAAACCTTAGAATCATTCTTTTCCTTGTTCTAGTTCCCAAGTGTTGAAAAGTTGACATATTATATATAGCCTATATAAACCAGTTCAACCATAGCCTGACCCCACTCTGCAAGACAGTATGCGATATGAAATGAGACATACTAAATAGAGAAGGGTAGAATAAAGGATTTAACTGCCTTCTTTTATCAGCTTATTTTAGGTATCCTGGAAGTTTATGTTGAAAGTTTGGGCCTAACTAAACCGCAAAAGCTAGCTCATAAATGAGAGTTGTTCTTGCTATATAAACTTATGGTTGACCTTCCCTTTACACAATGTGGGACTTGCAATACACCCCCTGCCCCCACGCCCGGGTATTAGAGTCTATCCTAGATCCGTTTTTGAGACATACAATACAAAGCTGTTCATTCCTGCAATTGATTCACCCACAAATATATCCATGGTCTAGATGTCCAATCCAAGGCATGAAGGGTGTGTTAGAGTCTCACATTGTATAGAGACAAAACCAACAAAATATATATATAAGGGGAGGATAATGCTCACCCTATGAGCTAGCTTATGGGATTGAGTTAGGTCCAAAATCCAATTTTTAACAGTTTACGTAAAGAGAAATAGAGAAGGTAGTAAGTAAAGATTCCCAAGCAATGAGTACATTGCATGAAGGGCCAAAAAAGGAATTTGGACAGGGGATTATTAGGAGCACGGATAAATGGGAGGATCCTGGACCATTTGGGGCCTTTGGGCAGGGAGGAAGCAGAACCCTAGTCTGCATCCATCTTCAGTTCTGTTTTTGTTTTGTTTCAGTTATTGAGACATTACAGAGGTCTACCTTTTCTGTAAGAAGTTAATCTCCATATTTTGAGAAAGAAATCCATGTTTTTATCTCCTTATGTACTGAATTTTTTTTTTAAAGCTTCTAATGCAATATTTGTCTAATAGATAAAGCCATACTTGATCAACCTTGTCTCTTGGTGCATTGATAATCATGCATAATCTACAATACTATATTCTCTCTTGTATTCTACATTACTCTAGTATCACCATTCTGACACAACAGTGTCATTGGCAAGTCATAAGCTGAAAACATTTCAGGTTATAGCAATTAAACTTAAAACAGATATGAAATATCAAAGGGCGAAAAAACCAAAGTGTTATGACAATCAAACATACACCAATCAGAGGGTATTGGAGCCCAAGCACTTGCATAGAAAGGGAAAATAGTGTAATACCACATACCAATATATTACTAAACTTGACAATTTGACATCAGCTGTAATCCTATATCTAAAAGGATGATAAACATTTTCAGTTATCAATAAAAGGATAAAAACATATAGTTAAGAGGGAGAATGACAAACAATGTACCTCAGTACCATGCTCCATGAGAAATGTTTCTTGCACCCCACCAGGTATTAAGATACAACTATGGCCACTGTCCAACAGAGAAGTAAAGTTTTTCCTTGTGGCTGGTGTCAGACCCAGCCATGTCCATATGTGCCTCAAAAATGGTGTGTAAAATACCTATTTGTCAAATGTGATGAGAAAAAATTAAAATCATATCCTCAACCTTCACTATATAACAAGAGTCTATAAAATCCTTACCGCACTGCTAGCAAGAACTTTTATTTTTGGAAGAGGCATAAAACCTGTGCTGTCAGCTAATGCAACAACTCCAATTGGCAAAACTGAGTGTGGTTCATATCCAAAAACTGTATGAAAGGCATGCTGTTGTTAATATCATTGAGCCACTAACAATAAAACACAAATGAAACAGGAATCATCACCATAATTAGTAAATTGTACTAATTAGAGATTCCATATGAAACTTACGGAAATTGGGTTGAACCAAATACCATGCTAGCTTAAAATTTGTAAACAAGTTTCTGATCTAGCTCTACCCAATGATTAGCAAAAAAATCACTTCATCCAGGACAATTATACATCTTCACACAATGTTAAATCTCCAAGATGAAAGTTTTGTTTCATTTAGAAATGAATCCAAGCACAAATTTGTTTGGAACAATAATAATTCAAAAAATCAATTAACTAAGAAATCATCTTGTTTGGTCAGGGCTATTGGCACTTTATCGGCCTAACCACACTTTCAAATTATTGGTACCACAGATGCTTTTAGAGTGCGTTTGAAAGAGCTTGTGAGAAGTCTTATAAAAATAGCTTATGACTCTCGTAAGCCCTTTTTAGCATATTTCAATAAGCTTCTTGATGTAGCTAATTAAAATAACTTATTCCAATAAAGTTCATGGTCAATTTTATGACACAAGTCCTCAAGGAATAAAACTTATTAAATATGTGCTTAATTAAGTTATCTATCCAAACATATGGTTAGTGTTATTCTCCTGTCAAAAATAGAATTTCATCTCAATAACTTGCACAAAAAGTGTTGGCATTAAAGGTCGGTGCAGGCTACCGACGTAAAATTCCAATTTTAACATAAAAATAGTGCCAAAAGCACCTATAGTAAAACACCTAAGTTTTGCCCCTTCTAGAAATTAAAACTTAAAACAGTTAGTCAGCAATTAAGTGCCAACTGTGCCACCCAACATATCATGGTCACTTTCAAAAACATTTAGGAAAAGTTATGCTTTTCACAACTGCCACCAAGCACCATTATGGCCAACAGTGGAAGGGGAACGATAACCACAAGTTTCAACTTCTTAATAAATCAGAACTACAAAACTCGGCATAAAAAAAACCAAAAAAAATATTTTATAAATATATTTTCCCATTCATAAAGTAAAACAATTATCCTATGAGAGCAGAGAATTGGAAGTGAAAATAAGACACAAGTTTTTTTCTCTTTCCACTAAAAATGGTCAAAAGTAAAAAATTCAATAAAGTAGCTACAAAGCACAAACCATAAGCACGATTAGGATTGAAGGTCTTTATGTCCTCTACATGAAGCGTGATGGGAAAGTAACTGCACGCGTGCTTGCATATGTACCTGAAACAAAAACCAATTATTTTTATCTTTCTTAAAAAATATTTTTTTATCCAAAGCCAGAAAAGCAAGGCACTAAAATTGTGCGTCATAAAAAGAAGTTTAAAAAAAAGCAAAAAGAAATTACCTGGACAATTTTCGACCAAATTTGCTCTTTTCATCTATAGGAATCACCATCAGCACAAAAAGCAAAGCAAAAACCCTGACACGATGCGAACCTTTTTATCTTAACATCATAGATGCGCATATTATATAGGCATGTATGTGGAAGAAAGAAGAAACGAAAGATAAGCGAGGGAGAAAGAAACGAACAAGAGTGCTTTGGACAGGGGAAAGAAGAGAAGTGCGAAGAGCATCAACGCGCCGTTGAAATGAATGGCTCCCAACCATAACGCCAAAGCCAGAACCGTTTTCAAAAAGTTTGATGACGTGTCAGCGAATTCTTCACTCCCTTTGAACACTTTCTCCCCCTCCGCCGCCGTCGTGATCTTCCCGCGCTGCATGTTTTGGTTGCTGATCACAGGGTGTGATGAAAGAGAGGGAAAGGTGTTCTTATGAAGGAAGCGAGGAGGGTCCAGTAAATTGGGGAAGGTGTAATGGGTAAGACGTCACATGGGTTCATCTCGGAGTTTCCATCTCCATCTACTTCTTTGTCTCATGTTTTGTATTTTTCGGGTTTTTTTTTTATATTTTATTCTAAAATAAAAAGTTTAAGAAAGCGGAAAACCATTGAGGATTCTTGGAAATAATGAATAAAAAAAATTGTCTCATGTCCCGGGTGTCTCGGGTCAAGTAATGTTAGTTCTTTTCTCGCGATTTTCACAGGCTTTCCACGTTATGAAATTTAATAAGAGGTGTGAGTGATAAGTGTAATGTGCTTCAAATTTTGTTTTAAAATTGTAAGGTTTAAGTTTAAATTTTTTATTTGTTAATAAATTGTTTTTTTAAAATTTGATTTAATTTAAAATTTATAAGTTTTATTAAAAATTTATATTTTAAAAAATATTATAAAATAAATTTAAAATTTATATAAATAATTGATTAAAAAAATTTATAAATATAAAATTTATAAAATAAAAAAATTATTAAATAAATTTAATATATATATTATTTAAAAGGTTCACAAAATTTTTTATAAAATATATTTAGTATTTTAATAAGATAAAAATATTATCAATCTAATCTTTACAAGTATTATTCATATTAAAAATAAATTAAAATTATTTAATATTAAAAAAATTTACAATATATTTTTTTTTTGGATAATACACTAAGTATAAGTAGAAGTAGATGAAAGGATAAAAGAAGATTTTATTTTAAGGATAAAAATTTTATTTTTTTATATTATTTTTGTTTAAAATTAAAAGTTAAAAATTTTAATTTTTAATAAATTATTTAATATATTAATATTATATAAATATGATATATTAAAATAAATATTATATAACTATAATAATTAAAATAAATATAAATATATAATATATAAAGATAGATAGGTTCATAAATAAATTAAAAAAAAAATTTAAATAGCTTAAATCTGATTTATTTATTTAAAAAAATTAATAAATATAAATTTATCTATTTATTAAAATAAATATTTTAATAAAATAAATCTTCTTGGATGATTTTGATTACTCTTATCTCTGTTGATTGAAATATTTAATAAAATTAATTATTAAATTATATGATAAATAACAACTAATAAAAATATAATTAATTAATAAATTAAAAGTTTAGAAGTTGATAAATATGATAGTTTTAAAAAATAAGTATGTTAAAATTAAGAGTAAATTATATTTTTTTAATATATGTTTGATAATAAATTTTAGATAGGTTAAAGTTTAAATTATTAATAAAAATTTTTATAGTAAATATATTTTAGTAATTACTAATAATTTTGAAAAAACTATTTTAAATAGTTTAAATTTTTTATTTTTTAATTGAAATATATTTTTATTTTTGTTTTTAATATTTTTTATAATCTAATTTTTTATTTCTTTTTATTTGTATACGTTTAATATTATTTGACTTTTTATAATTATATTATTAATTTTAATATATTTATTTTTATATGATAATAAAATATATTTTGAATTATTATAATAAGATATACTACTTATTTTAATTTTTAAATAATATTAAACTTTTTAAAAATAAAATTATAAAAATAATCATTTTAAAAAAGATTTAAAATCTATTTACATAAAAAATAATATTTTTCCTTTTAAATAAATAAACTTTTACTTAATTAAATTTTAATATAGTTTTTTATTGAAAAAATAAAAACACATCATATTTATCAAAATTTGGTTTGTTAATTATGTCTATATTTATCTTTTATACTTATCAACTAATTTAATACTTAGTTTTATCAATAATTTTAAAAAATAGAAGGTTTCGAAGGTTTCTTTACACCAGTATCTATGCTAGTTGAATACCTTTAAACAAATAAATTTGAGCTAATTACCATTTATATAATTTTAACTATGACAAGATCATGGATAGAACTGAGTTGGATCTACTTGAAGATCCAAAATAGATCTACTGAAAAATAAGATAGTTCGCCTGCTTTAATACTAATTATTCACTTAATAATGCAGCAACTATGGTTACGGATAACTCATCTTAGTTATATGGTTGTCGCAACTGTAATTTCGACGAGACGATGAACTCGTTAAATTTTTTAAAATAAAAATTATTTTGGTAAATTTGGAGTCGCCACCAAATTTTTATTTAAAGAAAAAAGATTTGGAAAAACACTGACTCGAGCAAGAGATTTAGGTTCGGGAGTCGGTTACGAGTGAGGAAGGTGTTAGGCACCACACTCCCCTATTCTGAAGAACAGTACCCTTAAACTGAGTATGTGAGTTTTGAAAATAGTTTGATCCCTTAATTAATGTAAAAATAAATAACTTGATGGAGATTAACCTGACAGGACTTGATCCTGCTCCTACGTATTCCCCGGTGCAATGGAAAACTCAATGCTTACGTAGTTTTGGTTTCAAGGACTCAGTCCCCAAGAAAGTTTTATATGGAATGGGAAAGAGCATTTTAGGTTTTTTTTTGGATTGTTTTGATTTGAAAGAAGAAATGAAAAAGGGAGATCTTTGATCCACATCCACAGAGTCGAGCGCAAGCGGAGGTTGCACTGCGACTCATATGAATCTCCGAACATCGAAAGACAGGGTATGCTGCACTTTCAACTTCGAAGCCTATTGTATGAGATCTAGGCTTTGGAGATGAAAATCATTTAAAAGAAAAAGGTAATTTTGAAGAGAGATTGAAAAGGGAGATCTTTGATCCACATGCACAGAGTCGAAGACAAACGAAGGTTGTACTGCGACTCATATGAATCTCCGAACATTGAAAGACAGGGTATGCTGCACTTTCAACTTCGAAGTTTATTGCGTGAGATCTCAAATCTCTTGAAGCTTTGGAAATTATCTTGAAAAATAGTGATTTTGAAGAGAGATTGGAAAGAGAGATCTTTGATCCACACGCAGAGTTGAAGACAAGCGAAGGTTACACTGCGACTCATGAATCTCCGAACATTGAAAGATAGAGTATGCTTCCCTTTCAACTTCGGAATTCATTGCGTGAGATCTAGGATCCTTCAAAGCTTTAGAAATGAAAATTATTTAAAAGAAAAAGGTAATTTTGGAGAGACATTGAAAAGTAAGATCTCTGATCCACATACACAGAATCGAAGGCAAGCGAAGGTTGCAGTGCAACTTGTATGATTCTTCGAACATCGAAAGATAGGGTATGTTGCATTTTCAACTTTGGAATTCGTTGCGTGAGATCTAGGATCCTTCAAAGCTTTAGAAATGAAAATTATTTAAAAGAAAAAGGTAATTTTGGAGAGAGATTGAAAAGTGAGATCTTTGATCCACATGCACAGAATCGAAGGCAAGCGAAGGTTGCACTGCGACTCATATGATTCTCCGAACATCGAAAGACAGGGTATGCTACACTTTCAACTTCGGAGTTCATTGCATGAGATCTCGAATCTCTTGAAACTTTGAAAATTATCTTGAAAAAAGAGTGATTTTGAAGAGAGATTATTGGAAGAGAGGACTAATTTTGGTATATCTGTGGGTGTAACTTTGGTACTAGCTTAAATTCTAACCGTGAGGATTGATCTTATTCAATGATCCAGGTCTGAATCCATACGCCCTTGTTTCGCGGACTAATGATCCTTCGATAACTTATGTGAGTTCTACCTGGATTGGATTAACCATTGCATCCCGGCTTCGATAGTACAGCTTTTTACTTTGACTCAAATGGATGGATGATAGGGGATTTTTCCATATTAGGATCATTGGAGTTAATAATCCTATTGTGGTTAATTCTTGGTTGTAGATGATTGAGGAGCTTGGATTGGTAGATGCCACTACAAGTGAGGCATATCTCCACGATTATCTATTTAATCCCCTAAGGCTATATCAAAAGTACGTGGAGCCCAGTAAGTCCCAAGCAGCTGATCTGATTTCCAAAGGTTGGAATACATTAACCTGATTCCTTTTTTACCCAATTTGATCAAATTAGTTTGATGTATCTGTTGATGTCCTACCATATGTTACCTTCCCGATTGGGAAGGTTTCGCTCCTCGGAATGGTTTTGACCAGCTTTGTAGCCAATATTCTGGTTTAGCAGAACTAAGTATCAACCAGAATGGAGGTTTATTTAAACGTCTGACACCTCCTAGACTGCCAGGATTCGCCTTGTGAATACTCCCCACCTTACCTCCAGAACCTCATTCTATTAGTTATTAAGCACACTAGAATAGTTTGTTTATACCTCCTTGCCGTAGGCACCTGGCTTTTAACAACAAATGATAACCTGTAGGGCCCTTTGGAATCTGTGCTATATCTGGCAGATTTAATTTCAGAGTCCGATACGAACTGGGTGTTTAGAAAGATGGGCAACAATCTCATTTGCTTGTTTAGCAACCAAAAAATACAGGTAAGGTGAGACCTCATGCTCCAGTTCTGTCTAGCAGCGCTTGCACAGGGGCCAGTCGCGTCAGTAAGAGGGTCCTTTACATCTTGTACCACCATAGGCGATTGTATGCGGAAATTTGGAGCATTTATCAATACCCCACACATACCCCAGCAGTTGTTCACTTACTCAAATATTTTATTGTTTCATTTTACAAGGAAATTTCTCCTTCTTTCTTGAGATTAAAGGATGACTATTTTGCTACGAGCGTAAAGTGATTTTTTTTATTTACTTTGTTGGAAAGCTTAGAGATTGGTCTTATACATGTGATTAAATTAAAATTATATATAAATTATTAGAATTGATTTAATAATAAAAAATTAAAAAATTTATATAAAAATTTAAATTAAAATATTATCCTTTTTTATATTATATTAAAAAATTAAAATTATATTAATAATATGATGTTGAATACACAACTGCAGTTCAAATATATTTTAATTTCAAATTTTATAAATTATTTTAAATTAAAGGATTGGTTTTTAATTTAAAGCATGAGAAAAATGTGCAAATCAACTCAAGCTATCACATGTGTGTTTTAAATAAATAGTTTTTATTAAAAAGAATAACTGAATATATTTTGAAAGATTTTAAAGATTAAAATATTTTTTTAAAATTAAAAATTATAAATATACTTATAAATTGTCTACCAATAAAATTTTTATATCCACGGTTAAATTATATCAATAATTATCTTTCAAGAGATTGAAAACTTTTTTTATGCTTAATCTGCTTTACCTTAAAAATATTTTTTCTTTAACATTTATAGATTATTTAGGTTTCGTTTGAGGATGATTTTAAGTTTTTTATTTTAAAATTTTTAAAAGTTATGTTCAGTTATAATTTTAAGTTTATAATTTTAATTTTTAGTTAAAAATTTGTTGAAAAAGTTATTCAACTTATTTTATTCTATTTTTTACTGAATTTATTAAAATTAATTAAATAAAATTATTATTTAAAAAATAAAAATAAAATTATTCTAAAATAATAAAAATTTTAAAATAATAAAAATTAAAACTAAATTTATTATTATTAATATTAATGAAAATAATAATAATAATACTAATAATGATTATTAATATTATAATAGATATATAATATTTATATTTTTTTAAAATAAAAAATTTTAAAATTAAAATAATATTTTTATTTTAAAATGTAATTAAAATTATTTTTAAAATATGTTAAAAATCAATTTAAAATATTTTATTCGAAATTGCATCTTGAAAAATATGGCTCAGATCACCTTCAATTGTTGATAGAGATAACAAAAGAAATAAAACTAAAAGCTTAGAAGTGGGAAACTCCATTTTGAACAAACACGGACTAAGAATCACCAACGCATAGAATTAGTGAAACAAGCTTAGAGGGGTATAAATATTAGCTTCATTGATAAAACCAAAGCAATTGTTGAAGTGTTTATTTTGTACCAAAAAAACTCCCCCCCCCATTGGAGCAACAAATCCGTAGAATAGAGAATGACATCAAAAGGGCCCATAATTTACGTGGCTCTGAAGAACATACTCTCCTTAAGCGACAAGCAATTAAATGATTTATTGGAACTATAGGAGTTATACTAGAAGTAAAGATCACGTGCCGAATGGATTAGGAGGGGGATAGGAACACAAAAATTCTTCCATGAGAAAGCCATATAGGGAAAAAATACCAACACGATTAGAAGTATAAAAAATGAAGATGGAAACTAGGTGATAGGAAAAGAAATTGTAAGAGATGTAGTCCAAAGATACATAAGAAATATCGTCACTTGTACCAATCCTAATATTCCTTATATAATCCTGAAGGGAATCCATAACAGGATCATACCAAAGGCAACTGAATTCTTTTAAGCACTATATACACCAGAGGAGGTAAGGAAGGCTCTACACAACATGCACACTACTAAGTCCTCAGAGCTAGATGGACTCCCTACAATTTTCTACGAACAATACTGGACTGTAGTTGGTAATGATGTCACAAAGATGGTATTGGAAATCCTCAATACCAATGGTGACCCAGCAAAGATCAATCATACCTTAATATGTCTCATCCCTAAGGTTAAGAGCCTCGAATGCCCCCAACAACTCAGGTTTATAAGCTTGTGTAATGTGACGATGAAGCTAGTCATGAAAACCATTGTGAATAGACTCAAACAATGATTAGATGAGATTCTAGGCCCTAACCAGAGTACTTTTGTCCATGTAAGATTCGTAACTGATAATGCCCTCATTGGATTCAAAATTTTCCATGCGATGAAGCAACACAAAAAAGGGAGGCATGGAGTAATGATTATGAAGCTAGACTTGTCAAAAGCTTTTGATCGTGTAGAATGGAACTTTTTGAATGTAGTACTAATGGCTATGGATTTCCAGCTCCCATGACAATGTTGATATTATAGTGTGTCATGACGATATCCTACTCTATCCTAATCAATGGTGAACCAGGACCTTGCATTCGACTTGGACGAGGACTGAGACAAGGTGACCCCTTATCTCCATACTTATTCATATTGCGTGCTAAAGTCTTTGCAGGAATGATCAATCGAGGGGAGATGATGGGTTAGATCCACAGCAAAAATATCAAAAAATGTCCTAGCGATAACATACCTATTTTTTACGGATGATAATCTCATTTTTGCTAGAGCTAATAAGACAGGTAGATTAACTACTGCAGATCATCAATGACTATGAAAGTGTATCAGGACAATGAGTAAACTTAGAGAAGACTGAGATAACATTCAACCATAATGTGAACGATACCACCATGAATACGATCCGACAAAGAATGAGGGTTCAGGCTGATCCAACTACAAGATGTTATCTCAGACTACCTATGCTCATAGGAAGATCGAAGAAGATGATCTTTGCAGTGCTACAAGAACGAATCATGAAGAAATTATCAGGCTAGAAAGAGAAATTCTTATCTAAGGCAGGAAAGGAAATTCTTTTAAAATCTATGGCTCAAGCTATACCTACATATATGATGAGCTATTTTCGGTTACCCATGGAGCTCTGCACCAATGTAGAGTCTTTGATGGCCAATTTTTGGTGGGGAAGAATAGGCTTCGAACGTAAGATACATTGGAATTCATGGAAAAAACTATCAGATCAAAGGGGAATGGTGGTCTAGGATTTCAAGATATGGTTGCTTTCAATGAGGCATTATTAATGAAGTAATGTTGGCGGTTGCTAAAGTATCCAGACTCTCTCGTGTCCAACTTTTTAAAGGCATGATACTTCCCACGTCACAGCTTTATGGAAGCACCCCTCGACCATAACCCAAGCTATACCTGTAGGAGTTTATGAAGGGCAAGAGAGGCATTGAAAAAAGGAATATTTTGGAGTATATGTAATGGATATTTGATTCGAATATGGAAAGATGCATGGATCCTAGGTACAGAGACAAGGAAAGTAACTTCTACACAATGGATTGTCGCATCTCAAGCCACAGTTCAATTCCTTATTAATGAGAGTGATAGAAGTTGGGATTCATAACTCATAGAGTTCATATTCGATCAAGAGAAAGTAGAGATAGTAAACAATATTCTATTACCATGGTAAGAGGCCAACGACATTCCAGTTTGGAAGTGGGCTCGAGATGGAGCCTTCTCGGTCAACTCTACATACTACCACCTTCTACTGGAACTAAATGAAAAGAATGACAGCAACCTACACTTAGATAGGACAAATTGGGATAGAATTTGGAAGTCCGAGGTGCCACTGAAAGTTATACATTTCTTCTCTAGAGTATTGACAAATAGCTTGCCCATAACAACCAACTTGACAAAAAGAGAGGTTGAAATAAGGACTTCCTGCGTATTTTGTCATAATACAGAGTTATAATCATAAGATCATTATTTACTGTTTTGTTAATGGTGCAACCAACTTTTGGAAAGTCTACTAAACATAAGCAGAATCACATATTTAGACCCAAGGAAATGGATGAAACATTTACTGTAAAAATCTATTGAGAACAATTTGGAGGAAACAATGATGTTATTATGGAGTTTCTAGAATCAACATAATGAAATTGTGTTCAAAGACCAGAATCCCAATCTATTGAGAACAAAATAAGGAGTACTAAACATGTGGTTCCTTTGGAAAATTATGCAATCCCAAAAAGTGAGTGGATACCCACAAATACACATAGAAGCACAAGATAAAGAATCCTTGGATTGTATTATGTAGGTAAACACAAGATGTCTAGAGTTGGAGTGTCGTAACCGTAATTACAACGAGACGACGAACTCGCTAAATTTTTGGAAAGAATATAATTTGATTGTGGAGCCGCCACCAAATTTTATTTTAAGGGAAAATATTTGAAAAAATCCTAACTTGAGGAAGAAATCTAGGTTCGGGAGTCGGTTACGAGTAAGGAAGGTATTAGGCACCCTACTTGCCTGTTCCAAAGAACGGTACCCTTAAACTGAGTGTGTGATATTTTGAAAACTGTTTGATCCCTTAAAATAGAATAGAAAATAAATATGTTTATAGAAAATAGCCTGACAGGACTTGACCCTGCTCCTACGTATTCCCTGGTGCAATGGGAAACTCAAGGCTACGTACTGGTTGAGAGACTTGATCTCTTGGAGAAAAAAGAGTAATCTTAGGTAGAAATTTAAAGCCAACGTTTCTCAAGAAAGCAAAAGATTAGGAAATAGACGTGCTTGCATAATTCAAATCATCGTAAGCCGTATTTGAATTAGCACGAATTAGAACACGTAACAGTAGAGAACGCTACTTTCCCATATTAGAATCCGTTTGAACAATCTAAGGAAAATTAAAAACAGACGTTTTGGAAGAAAGAAAAGTTTTGAAAAAACAGACGTTTAAAAAAAAATAGTAAGAGTTTTGAAGAGCAGACGTGCTTGCATAATCCAAATCGTCGTAAGCCGTATTTGAATTAGCACGGATTGGAACACGTAACAGTAGAGAACGCTACTTGCCTGTATTAGAATCCGTTGCACAATCTGAGAAAAATAAAAAGAAACAGACGTTTTTTAAAAAAGGAAGAGTTTTGGAAAACAGACGTTTTGAAAAAAACAGGAAGAGTTTTAAAGAACAAACGTGCTTGCATAATCCAAATCGTCATAAGCCGTATTTGAATTAGAACCGATTAGAACACGTAACAGTAGAGAATGCTACTTGCCCGTATTAAAATTCGTTGCACAATCTGAGAAAAATAAAAAGAAACAGACGTTCGAAAAAGGAAGAGTTTTGGAAAACAGACGTGCTTGCATAATTCAAATCGTCGTAAGCCGTATTTGAATTAGCACAGATTAGAACACGTAACAGTAGAGAATGCTACTTGCCCGTATTAGAATCCGTTACACAATCTGAGGAAAATTTAAAAATAGACGTTTTGAAAAAAGGAAAAGTTTTGAAAAAATAGACGTTTTAAAAAAACAGGAAGAGTTTTGAAGAATAGGCGTGCTTGCTTAATCCAAATCGTCGTAAGCCGTATTTGAATTTGCACAGATTAGAACACGTAACAGCAGAGAACGCTACTTTCCCGTATTAAAATCCGTTGCACAATTTGAGAAAACTAAAAAGAAACAGAAGTTTGAAAAAGGAAGAGTTTTGGAAAACAGACGTGCTTGCATAATTCAAATCGTCGTAAGCCGTATTTGAATTAGCACAGATTAGAACATGTAACAGTAGAGAATGCTACTTGCCCGTATTAGAATCCGTTGCACAATCTGAGGAAAATTAAAAAATAGACACTTTGGAAAAAAAGGAAGAGTTTTGGAAAACAGGTGTTGGAATAATTTGTAAAAAGAGAATTTGAGACGAACGCATCGTAAAAACCAGAACCTGGATCAGAAAATTGAAGTCGAAATGAGAAAAAACAGGGTATAGCGATAATACGTTCTCTATCATTTATTTTATGTAGGATCCGTGGCTCTTCTTAGCCTTTCAAATTTATCCAAGATGTCATTGTACCTGCAATGTGATGTTTAAACCCGCTGCTATTCTTTTAGCCAATCTTAAATATATAGGGATAATCAAAAGTGACTTAGTAACCGCTCCTGACCCCTAAATCCATAAGTTCCTGCACCTCTCAGGTTTTATTTTCTGTTACAGCCAAGCCTAGAGTGCTCTCTCGTTCAGATTATATGCCTGAGATACAGATTCTAGAGCCATAACAGATATTGTGAAGTGATCTAGGTTATGCACATTTGTGATATAACTGCAGTCCCTGATTATCTCTTCCAGAATTTGTTTTAATAGTTTTTTAGTCACTTATTTAAGTCCAGCTCTTGGACTATCATACTGATAAATCACCTATATTCTATCTTGGTTTTTGTTATGACCATCTGAAATTTGGATATCCTCAACCTGAGAGAGTAATAAGAGTAAATTTCAAATAACCTACTATAACTTCCTATTTTCTTATTCACCCCTCATTTCTACTACTATTTGCACCACTAGAACCAGCTTGATTAATCAGCCAATAGGCAGAAAAGAATTGTTACTTGAGAAACATAATCAGATTCAATGTTTTGAGTTAACATGGACTAAGATACCAATCAGTGTAAATCTTGACAAGAATCTTCCGTTTATTGAAATGCCTTCGTTATATCATACTTATACTCCTAAAACTATGACAAGACCAAATGCAGCTATAGGAGCCCAGCAGCTGTTTTGGATATCTCCCGGCCTGTCCACCTTAGGTTTTATGTTATTAGCTTAGAGAATTTCACTAGATTAAACTAGCTTGTGTTAGTAAAATTTCTCCTGCATCTGTGGTCAGTTCAACTAAATGAAAGCATTGGCTTGGACTGTCAGCACCAGAGAATACTACTGTCATGGCTGGCCAGGGATTGTCCATTGCCTACAATTGCTTTAGGATAGCCAATAAGGTTTACCTCATGGCAGAAAAGATTACTGTTATAGGGACTAAACACTGCTGAACTTAATTCTGTTTTCTACAGAACCACTCCAATTTAATCAGAAAAACCTATAACCCGCAAATCACCTACAGGATCAAGTATTAAGCTTGGCCTGACTCCTTGGGTGAATTGACTAACTGGAGCTACATCTTTAATGGTCATCCTGCTTGTACTTGAGTTGGTATTCCTAATCCTACCCTATACTGATGTCAGAATAGACACTCATTTAGGTCATACATATTTTCAAACTCACTATGACAGTATTATGCATTAGCAGCAAACGTCACTCGACCTGGTAGACCTGAATTCAACCATTCTTAAAGGCGGTATTTTCCCAGAACACTGATACTAATCCCTGACAGTGGTGCTGGGAATGAATATAAGGATTTTCCTTAGTTCATTGACTAGGATTTGGCCTTCTGTACTAAGACTTTTTGCAAGTAGAACTAGTCTTTACCTAACTAACAGAAAGCAAACTACATCCTGTGGTTGAAACAAGGGATATTCAGATTCTACCTGGCACTTTGAAAAGTGATCATACTTTGAATTATGAGCAGAACGTTCCTATGATTGAAAGCTGATGCTGATAGGGTACAATTTCAAAAAACCAGAACTCACTCAGGGACTGGGGGACTTCCCTGCGTGGACCTAGTAATCATGAGCTGGTTGTGAGACTGCTAGGCAAGGCATGGTCTAATCTTCCAACCCCAAACTTCTCTAGACGTTACACCTACATGAATGCGAGTTTGTTCTGATAGCCATTGGCTGCTCTAGGCCCCAAATTAAGGTGACTAATAAAACCTGAAGGAGTTGGTAGCTAATTCTATCATTACTAACCAATCCATCTAGAATATGGTAACAAATTGGTGGGAAAAAAACACTGGCCAGGATAGCAACCAGGGGGTATGAATTTGTCTAGAAAAAGAAACTGATACCAAGTCTGATATCAAGTCTGCCTGGTTACAAGAGCTATAAATAGGAGCTTTGCCTTGTAGTTCTCTACTGGACATACCAAGATGTACCGGGCTAAAATCCTTGGAACCAATACAATTATGCATTCACAACTCTATATATTGAAGTCCTATTACAACATACACCAGCACCTGATGGACTTATGTCAAGAATAGTCAAATCAGTATAACACCATTGATGGTGTGATCTAGAAATGTAGATGCAGAAATAAGACACTATTTTCCTTAGATTCATCAATACCAGAAAACATTTCCCCTAGGCATGATAAGATTGTTCTTATGATCCAACTAGGATCCCATCATCAAAAGCACTAAACCACAGGGTTGTGCAGATCTGCCAGGTACAGCACCTTTGATCCTCTTTAGATCATTTTATCTCATCTGCTGTTGCAGTTTTTTAGGAGACTAATGTTTAGATGCTTAGGATCTGATTTTGTTTTCTACAGTACCAAATCCATGATGCTCATCCTATTTTCCCTGATTTTCCTAAAAGATTGAGCTGACTCCTAATCTAGAACAATCTGCAGATAGACACAAGATCTAGCAGGGCTTTTACTGTTATGACAAACCTGAGAGGGAGAGACCAAGTCACACTACAAGACTTCAGATTCAAATCAGTGCCTAGCTGAATAGGATAGGTTTAAAATCAGAACCTGGTTGGTCAACCATGCTTATGTTTCTACTAGCTAACTTGGATCTGATTTAGCCTAGAAAAGACAACACACAAAAGGCCTGCACCTACAACTGACACTTATTACAGCAACTAGTATGGCCAGTCAGCGGATGCAATTCAGTTTTTTCTCTCCTACCCTCTGGTTGGTTATAAGACTTCAAGCCTCCCTCTAAATGATTTAAAGGTTCATGATTCTAATTAAAGTTGTAGTTAGCCCAAACCAAACAAAACTGTTACTATGACATTCTTTAGAAATCACAGATAGGAAATTACCATCCTGACTTAAGGTTTCAAGCATGGAATTCTTCCCTCAATTCTGGGTCAGGATTAAATGAAGGATACTGAAACTGCAGCTACCATGTGTTGACCTTTAGCTTAAGGAACAAAGCTAGACTCAAAGTCATCTAAACCAACTCGTCCTTTAACGAGAAACACAGTTCAGGTGCAAAAAATGACAAGTATATATACTATAATCAGCTAAGATTTATCCACTGAACCATTTGTAGTTTCTTCCTATGGTTTATATCCTATGATTGAACAAATCAATGGTTTACAAGTCAAATGGGTCCAGGATCAGCAAGGATAATGGCACATTTCCAGAATTGAACTTCTTGAATGCAAAACTAAATTTCAGTGGCTTTGTAAAAACCTTGACTTTATGCAGTTTAACCAACTAACTCTGATTTGCAGGTTAGAGCAGAAATTCAAGCATCATTAATTTCACCTATCCCCTAGGTTTAATTCAGTCAAGTTTTGAGCGCATTTGAATTGATAGAAAACTAAAATTATTGCAGCATAAGAGTGAAGTGATGCACGTGAGCATACCTTGCAGCGTAAGCACAAACAAGCAGAGGGAGTTGCTGTGATTCCACCACAAAATTGGTAGATAAATTGGAGATGGTTGATGAATAAACCTGAATCTTCCTTTTCCCGGATCAAAGAAAACTATCGGAGCCTATTTGATACGAAAGAGTGGGGAAAAACTTAAAGAATCCCTGCTGATATCACCAACCGAGCGAGAGAAAAAAAACAGAAATTGAAACCGAGAGAGAAAGCTCAATCTTTTCCAGAATCTGTTTCTAAATTTGGTACCAGAATGTGTCGTAACCGTTTCCCCTCCTTCCAAATTCCTCTTATACCCCTACTCAACCATAGTTGCATTAACCCTAACCCAGGCTTAACTTTCAACCCTAACTATAACAACCTTAACAACCCTAACTACCATTAACTAACCCTTAACTACCCTAACTGAATTTTATTTTTTCAATTTCATTATTTTTATGTAATTTTTATTATCTATTTACTGGTTTATTTATTTGTTGTGTCTCTTTTTTCTTTTCTTTTGACGATTTGAGCTTTTGGTCTCTAAAGGTGTTTAGTAAATTAATTAATTAAGGAAGATTTTTATTCGGACAAGAATTGGTACTCACAGTTTTCCCCTCTTTACTCAGTTTTTACTAGATAATGCGAGAATACTTCTTGTATCATCGAGGTGATAGGCCAGAATGCAGAAAATTAAAATGCAATGCCTCATGTGATAAGCTGAATAGAAATTTGAACATGAAGGGCCTGATGTGATAGGCCAGAATGTAGAAAATTAAAATGCAATGCCTGATGTGATGGGCTAAACAAAAATTTAAACATGAAGGGCCTGATGTGATAGGCCAGAATGTAGAAAATCAAAATGCAATGCCTGATGTGATAAGCTGAACAGAAATTTAAACATACAGGGCCTGATGTGATAGGCCAAAATGCAGCGCCTGATGTGATAGGCTGAACAGGAATTGAAATATGAAGGGCCTGATGTGATGGGCCAGAATGCAGAAAATTAAAATGCAATGCCCGATGTGATAGGCTGAACAAAAATTTAAACATGCAGGGCCTAATGTGATAGGCCAAAATGCAGAAAATAAAATGCAGCGCCTGATGTGATAGGCTGAATAGAAATTTAAACATGCAGGGTCTGATGTGATAGGCCAAAATGTAGAAAATTAAAATGCAGTGCCTGCTGTGGTAGGCTGGGCAGAAATTTAAACATGCAGGGCCTGATGTGATAGGCCAGAATGCAGAAAATAAAATGCAGCGCCTGATGTGATAGGCTAGGAAAAAATTTAAACATGTAGGGCCTGATGTGATAGGCCAGAATGCAGGAAATTAAAATGCAGCGCCTGATGTGATAGGCTGGATAGAAATTTAAACATGCGGGGCCTTATGTGATAGGCCAGAATGCAGAAAGTAAAATGCAGCGCCTGATGTGATAGGCTGGACAGAAATTTAAACATGCAAGGCCTGATGTGATAGGTCAGAATGCAGAAAATTAAATGGAGTGCATGATGTGATAGGCTGGGTAGAAATTTAAACATGCAGGGCCTTATGTGATAGGCCAGAATGCAGAAAATAAAATGCAAGGAAACTTGATTGGAAAGATTTTGATCTTTATGCTGCAGACTTTGAATTCACGGCTTCCCTATAGCACGATTCTTATGACCTTTAGAATGAGCTAGAGCCTGCGATTGGCCTTCCAATTTTGATCTCGTTGGTAAACTTTAGGTATCACACTGCTTATTCCGTAGAGAGAAGAATCATTCATGTCATTAGATGACCATCAATTGCGAAGTTTTCGATCTAACTATGATTTAAGCAGTCTTAGTATTTAATAATTGCTATAATACACTTAATTCTGTATATATGCTTGATCAAAGAATACAACTGAACCAATGAAATGGCCGACTTTTAAAGGTAAAAAGAATGAAGAATTAAACGAGTATGTATTTGGGGAAGGGATTTTGGATGGTTTTGTGCCTTCGAGACGACCAGTGCTAGTATTGTATTTTCATAACCTTTCCTGCCTTATCGCCCATGCTTAATTAGGAAACAAAATTTTTCCCCAGTATCAACCCAGTCAAAATTTTGCCCCAGTATCAGCCTAGTCTTGTTCTGACCAGCTCCGAACCAAATTCAATGTTGGCCTATTTCACCTTTATCCGTTCCTTACCCTTTCATCAATTTTCCTCAATATCTGCCCAATACTGACTTGACTATTTCTGAATCACTCCCCCTTTTATCTTTTGCCCCAGCATCACATTCCTGTTCCGACTCATTCTTGAGGGTTGTCTTGTGATGATAAAAATTTCCTTAAGTTTGTCTAGGTCGCCCCGGCTGGTTTTCAACCTAGCTCATTTTTAACGCCCTAACTTTTGCCTAGGTTGCCCTTGCGGGCTTTCAACCTAGCGGGCTCTTTTTTTTTATGTCCTATCTTTTTCCTAGGTCGTCCTTACAGGTTTTCGACCTAGCGGGCTTTTTGGATGCCCTAACTTTTGCCTAGGTCACACTTGTGCCTAGGTCGCCCTTGCGGGTTTTCGACCTAGTGGGCTTTTCGGATGCCCTAACTTTTGCCTAGGTCGCCCTTGCGGGTTTTCGACCTAGTGGACTTTTTGGATGCCCTAACTTTTGCCTAGGTCACCCTTGCGGGCTTTCAACCTAGCGGGCTTTTTGGATGCCCTAACTTTTTCCTAGGTCGCCTTTGCGGGTTTTCGACCTAGCGGGCTTTTTTTTTTTAAGCGTAATACTTTTTTACAGCATCAGCGTTGGTTGGATTTTCCAGGTCATTCCCATCCATATCAGTTAAAATAAACGCCCCTCCCGAGAAAGCCTTCTTGACTACATATGGCCCGTAAAAATTTGGGGCCCACTTCCCTTGTAGCGCTTTCTGCATAGGTAATAACTTTTTAAGAACCAAATCTCCTTCTTGAAATGCTCGGGGACGTACTTTCTTTTCGAATATTTTCTTCATTCTTTTCTGATATAGCTGTCCGTGACACAACGCCACCAATCTTTTTCCATCAACCAAATTTAACTAATCAACCTGGGCTTGCACCAACTCTGCCTCTTCCAACTTTGCGTCCATTAACACCCTTAACGAAAGGATCTCTACTTCAATAGGAAGGACAACCTTCATTTCATAAACAAGCGAGAATGGAGTCGCCCAAGTAGAGGTACGAACCGAAGTACGATACGCGTGGAGGGCATAGGGAAGCATCTCATGCCAATCTTTATATGTGAGCACCATCTTTTGGACGATTTTCTTGATGTTTTTATTAGCCGCCTCCACCACCCCATTCATCTTTGGCTTGTACGGGGAGGAATTATGATGCTGGATCTTAAACTAGTCACACAATTCCTTCATCATTTTATTATTCAAATTGGTACCATTATCTGTGATAATTTTGTTGGGTAACCCATACCTGCAAATCAATTCCTTCTTTACGAACTTTACCATTACACTCCGAGTCACGCTGATGTAGGAAGCAGCCTTGACCCACTTGGTGAAATAGTCAATGGCAACCAATATGAAACAATTCCCGTTGGACGCCTTAGGCTCGATTGGTCCAATAACATCCATCCCCCACATGGCGAATGGGCATGGTGAAGATAATACATTCAAAGACGTGGGCGGTACGTGGATATTGTCGGTGTATACTTGGCATTTATGGAAAGTCCTAACATACTTATAGCAATCAGCCTCCATAGTCAACCAGTAGTGTCCTGCTTTAAGGATTTTTCTTGCCATCGCATGTCCGTTAGCATGGGTACCAAAAGATCCCTCATGGACTTCTTTCACAATTTTGCTAGACTCTGCCGCATCTACGCACCTGAGCAGGACCATATCATGATTTCTTTTATATAAGACTTCTCCATCGAGGAAGAAACTAGCAGCTAATCTCCTCAAAGTTCTTTTGTCATTTTTTGAGGCATGATCGGGATATTCCTTGTTTTTCAAAAAACGCCGGATATCATGATACCATGGTTGCCCATCCTGTTCTTCTTCAACCGACTGGAAAAAGGCTTGTCGATCTCGTCGTTGAATATGGATAAGGGGCATATCCTCCTCTCTACCTATTCTAAACATGGACGAGAGGGTGGCTAGGGCGTCAGCCAACTGATTGTCTTCTCGAGGTATATGTGCAAAAGTGACATCCTCAAAGTGCTCCAACAATTCCTTAATATAAGCTTGGTATGGGATCAACTTTGCATCTCGAGTTTCCCATTCACCTTTAACCTGATGGATAACTAGAGCTGAATCACCATAGACCTCCAAGTTCTTGACATTAGCATCGATTGCTGCTTGTATTCCCATGATACAGGCTTCGTATTCAGCCACATTATTAGTACAATCAAAGCTTAATTTGGCTGTGATAGGTACATATTGTCCTTCTAGGGAGATTAAATATGGCTCCTATGCCATGACGCATCATGTTGGATGCCCCATCAAACAACATCATCCACTTCTCTTTTACTTCCTGTTCCGACTCACTAAATACTGTCATTAGATCCTCATCCGGAAACCCTTGTTTCATCAACTGATAATCACTTAGAGGCTGTTGAGCCAAGTAATCTGCAAGCGTACTACCTTTAATTGCCTTTTGTGTAACATACACGATATCATATTCTGATAACAAAACTTGCCATCTGGCAATCCGTCCGGACAAAGCGGGCTTCTCGAAGATGTACTTAATCGGATCCATCCTAGAAATCAACCAAGTAGTATGGCTCAACATGTACTATCTTAAACGATGAGCGGCACATGCCAATGCGCAACAGGTTTGTTCTAACAAGGAATACTTTGCCTCATAGTCGGTAAAATTTTTGCTCAGATAGTAAATGGCATGTTCTTTCTTTCCAGATGCATCTTGTTGACCGAGCATCATCCCATGGCATTACCCGTCACTGTCAAGTATAGAATTAATGGTCTCCCTGGGACTGGAGGGACTAGAACTGGAGGGTCTTACAAATAAAGCTTAATCTTTTCAAAGGCTTCTTGGCAATCCTCATTCCAGCTGATGGGCTGATTCTTGCGCAAGAGTTTGAAAATCGGTTCACATGTGGCTGTCAACTGGAAAATGAACCTAGCGATGTAGTTTAGCCTTCCAAGAAACCTTCGCACTTCCTTCTCTGTTTTCGGGGCTGGCATTTCCAAGATTGCGCGGACCTTATCAAGATTAACCTCAATTCCCCTTTCACTAACAATGAAGCCTAGCAGCTTCCCTGACATCACACCGAAAGTGCATTTAGTTGGGTTCATTCTCAAGTTGAACCTTCGAAGACGTTCAAATAGTTTTTGCAGGTTATCGAGGTGATTCTCCTCGGTTCTTGACTTGGCGATCATGTCATCCACATATACCTCAATCTCTTTGTGGATCATGTCATGAAATAATGTCACCATGGCTCTCTGATATGTTGCCCCAGCGTTTTTCAACCCAAAAGGCATGACTTTGTAACAGAAAGTTCCCCAAGCCGTAATAAAGGTGGTTTTCTCCATATCCTCTTCAGCCATCTGGATTTGATTATATCCAAAGAAACCGTCCATAAACGAAAAGTAAGAGAACTGGGCAGTATTATCAACTAATACATCTATGTGAGGCAGAGGGAAGTCGTCCTTTGGACTGGCCCTATTTAGGTACCTAAAGTCTACGCACATTCGCACCTTTCCGTCTTTCTTGGGGACCGGTACTATATTTGCGACCCACTCTGGGTATTTTGCTACGGCCAGAAAACCCGCATCAAACTGCTTTTTCATCTCTTCTCGGATTTTTAGGGACATCTCTGGCTTTATTCTTCTCAACTTCTGCTTCACCGGTGGGCAGTTAGGCTTTAAAGGCAACTTATGTTCTACGATCGATGTGTCTAATCCTGGCATATCTTGATACGACCAAGCGAAAATTTCGCTATATTCATGTAATAGTGACACTAATTGAGAGCGATTTTCAAACGCACCTATCTTCACCTCATTTTTCTCCTCATCAGTCCCCAGGTTTATTAATTCGACAGACTCTTGATGAGGTTGTATCAACTTAGATTCTCGCTACACCAACCTTAGTAGTTCCCCAGAGGGCTCGCATTCAAATTTTGTTTCCTCATCCGCTTGATTAACAAGACAGTCAAAATTACTCAATACAATACTAGCGTGATCGTCATTAGGCAAGTTGTTTTCGGATCTGCAAATATGCGAAAAGGATAAGATATATGGATGTATTGGAGGAAGGAAGAGAATATTTCTGAAAGAATTTAGTAGTATTTATTGGTCAAACATATGTACAAAATATTGTTCGTTTACAAAATTTCACAGCAATTACAAATTACATGTAAATTGAATTTAAAATCACAGGAAGCTCGATGGTCTCCCAATTGTTTAGTTCATGTCCCGGTGGACAAGCTATCGCCAGGTCATCCATGTTGAGCGACTCTTCTTTATCAACAACCGCTATCATATCGGGAGTCTCGAACCCAGCACTCCAAAAACTTTCTGAAATATGATGCAGAGGGACCCTCTTTATCTGGGGCTTTCGCTTTTCCAATCTAGCCCACCTCTTTTCTTCCATTTCTTTCTTAAGCTCCCTCTTTTCTTCCTCCGTGGGTTTGTATCCTAACCCGAACCTGTGCTTGTTCTTAATCAACTGCAAAGGTTGGGTTAATCCACCATTGTTTTGCCCCAGTTTGTCTTCGGGCTGGAATCCATTCTTCAACATTATCTTGGCCATCATCAACCAGGCTTTAGGGGGCCGATGTTGGTCCACCACCTCTCCTTCCTTAACGGTAGTAACATTAGCAATTTCTAAAGCCTGGAAGTGAGTTTCCAAGGCTTCTTCAGCAGCCTCGATATAAGGAGGATTGGTGGGTTTACTGACCAAAAAGTCCTCTTCAGCAGAGACGATTATCAGCCTATCGTCTACGATGAATTTTAGCCTTTGATGAAGGATGGATGTCATTGCTCTAGCGGAGTGAATCCATGGCCTTCCTAGGAGACAACTGTATGCGGGCAAGATGTCCATCACCTGGAAGGTCACCTCAAAAATAACCGGGCCAATCTGTACCGGCAAATCAATTTCTCCAACCCTTCGAGACCCGTCAAAGGCCCTAACCACCATTGAACTTGGCCTTAGGTGGGATGCTTTATAGGGTAACTTTGACAGGATCATTTTAGGCATTACATTTAAAGAGGAACCGTTGTCTATCAAAACCCAAGCCAGGATATGGTCCCTACATTTTACTGATATGTGCAGAGCTTTATTATGCCCAGCCCCCTCTTCTGGGATTTCGCTATCAGTGAAGGTGAGGAAGTTATTGGCAGTTATATTATTCGCAATCCCTTCAAACTTCTCCACCGAAAGGTTATGTACCACGTGTGCCTTATTGAGTATTTTCAGTAGTACCTTTCGATGAGGTTCAGAATTCATCATTAATGCCAATAAGGAAATTTTAGCTGGTATACGGTTTAATTGATCAATTACTGCATATTCACTTTGCCTGATCATCCTTAGAAATTCACAAGCGTCTTCTTCAGAAACATACTTTTTCAGTTCCCTTCTTTCTTTTTCTTTACTAGCTTCTGGCTCGGGACCAACCAAAACTGCCTCCCCACAGGTCCGTCCCCTCCTTTCTTCTATAGGAGAGTAGATGCGACCACTTCGGGTCATTGACACGCTCGTCGCAAACGCGCAAAAATAATTTCTAGATTTTCCCCAAACTAAAGGTATAGTATAAGGTGCAACCTAGGTCATCTCCCAAAGACCATTTCATATTCTTAAGCAAATTAGGAGAAAATTAGAACAGGGGGATTTTGTAAAGATTGATATTGAGTTCTAAATGCAAAATACAGAATGAAATTAATTTCACTTAGCAATTATCAACTCAAGGAATTCAGAGACTATTTTCTTAACTAATCATTGATCACTAACATCATGCATTGTGTTTATCAACCTAGGATCATCTGGAACCCCTAAAATGATCCTTGAATTCTCTACTGAGAAACCTCTCAGAATTTAATTGATTATGATCAACAAGATTAGTAACCACTTAATCTTTTATCTAAACCAATTTCACAATCAGAATTCAGTTGAAGTAAGTAATAAAATGAAAACCTTCAATTCAATTACTTAATTTCTACTCTTCAAACTTTGGGAAAATGATTTACCAATCAAAAACCAATTATAAATCAATTATGCATTAATCAAAATACGTCAACCGATCAAACTTTGATTAAAGAATAAAATTGAAGAATATAGTGAAGCAGAGTAGAAACCACTTAATAAGCATGTAAATAAAGATCAAGACCTCAAAGTTAAAATGAAAATAGCTTGAATCCTTGAATTGAAACTACAAACCTAGCCTTCCATGAAGGAGGCAAACTAACAACAAAGAAAGAGGCAAACTAACAACAAAGCAAAACTAAGCCTTCCATGTAGGAGGCAACTAACAATAAAGAAAAACTAAGCCTTCCATGTAGGAGGCAACTAACGATAAAGCAAAACTAAGCCTTCCATGAAGGAGGCAACTAACAATAAAGAAAAACTAAGCCTTCCATGAAGGAGGCAAACTAACAAGAAAGAAAGAAAGAAAGAAAGAAAGAAAATGGTGTTGGAGTTAATCTCCAAGGGGTGTGTTTCTCCTCTTGTAAACCCTTCTATTTATAGAGAATTTTTGAGGCATCATCTTTAGAAAGTCACCAACTAGGATATTACTTTTCTATCCTTTTATTGCTTTCACATGGACTTTGTTGAAAATGCAAAACACTTTTGAATTTTTGTCACCAATGAGCACAACAATTTTGACTTTCTTGCACCGCAATTTCGGATGTTCACATGTACGAATTAGAGCTTGACTTCTGAACAAAAGTTGTAGCCCCGGATCTTATCTGTCCAACAGATTTGATTTCATCTCAATATGACTTCTGTATCTCAAGATATGGCCGGATCTTTGCACACTGTTTAAATTCCACGTCAGCAACACTATCTCATCTTTTGAGATAATTTCGGAGTCTTAAACATCCCATTTAGAGTCTGCTCTTGCTTTGTAACTGTGGACACTTCTTTAAGCTTTCATTCAAGACAGATTTCATGATTTTTGGATGTCTAAAACTCCTATTATGCTCAAAATACTATAATAGTGTCATTTTAATCGGGTAAGCAAAGAAATTCAATTAAACTTCATATGAACCCAAACTCATAAAATATGACAAAGACCACTTAATTGAACATATAAGAAGTCTTAATGAGATAAAAGTGAGAGATAATTATTTATGAAATTTATGGTTATCAAATTCCCCCACACTTATCTTTTGCACGTCTCGGGCAAACTTAAGTTAAGGATTGGTGACTATTTTTTTTTTTTTTGAAAGAACATCAAAGTTTTGAGTTGATTTCTCAAGAATTCACAAAATTTCATGAAGCATTCTTTCATCACATTTTTGAAATTACTTAGAAAGGAAACTTTAATTTGAAAAACATAGATTGAGAAAGATAAAACCTCACATGATATACTCTGAATCTCTCAAGTGTTTGATTTGGTAAGTGTTTCTCTCAAATTCAATCCATGAAAGATGAACTATCATAGGCTTGCATATCTTCTATTTCTCTACTACTATGTACATATGCAATGCACAAATCAAGAGGTCTTTATTTTGGTTATAACGGGATTAGAAAGATGAAATGATATATTGAAGAGATACAATGTTAGACCAAGGAAAATGATGAGGATTGAGAACTGAGTCTAAGTGCAAGTGTGAGAAACAGATATCACTTTTTCATTCTTTTTTTTTTCTTTTTTTTTTCAATATAATAGTTTATTTATTAATTTATTGCTTCAGTTTTTTTTTTCAACCATGATATTGATGAACACAACAATAATCTCCCCCACACTTATTGAAACACTTATGGTACGATAAATCCAGTATTCCTCACCTTCTATGGTCAAACAAAGTTGTTTTTTTTTTTGTGGTGAGCTAAAAAGAAGAAAAGGCTAATTGGCTCAAAGGGCTGATCAAAGGATAAAATTATACGGTTTGGTTATTTGGCCAAGTGGTTTGTTCAAGAAAAAAAATGCCTCAATCATTTCTGTACAATTCATGTGAAAATATAGCTTCAAAAAGAATCAATGCAAGTTCTGAAGTAACATATTCCATGGATGAAAATCACACAAGAAAGAAAATAATAATAAGGCTCAAAATCTCACAGGTATTATATTTATCAAATCTAATCTATCCAGTTCAAATATGTATTGCCAAACTAATTAATCTCGAAATGTAAATCATTTTGCTTCAATTATTTTATGAAATCTAAAGAAAAAAAACATACTTCCACATTCAATTTTTTTTTTTTAATCATAAGATGCGTATCAAGAGTCAAGTGTAACTCCTTACTCAGCCATCTTACTCAAAGCAAGTTTATGATTCTAACCTAATTTTTTTATTTTATTTTATTTTATTTTTTTGGGTTTTTTTTTTTTTTTTTATATCGGACCATCCTCCCCCGAACCTATCCAAGACATTGTCCCCAATGTCTTAGATGGAATTTCATATGACAGGAAAAGAAATGTGAGAAAACCACCAAAGTAAGGAAAAGTTATAACCGAAGAGTGGTATCTGGTTCTCTTTTGTTTCTGGCATCCTGATTTGGTTGGTTCACCAGCTGCATTGCTTGACTGAGCTCAGATGTAGGATTTTGCAAAATCTCAAGTAGCTGTTCAACAGTTGAAGCAGATACTATGATGTTGCGCATGGATTGTGGCATGAACTCCTGCTCTACTGCATGATCTAAAAAGGATATCAAACCATTATAAAAGCCATTAATATTCAATAAGCCCAAAGGTTTTTTATGAAAATTCCGATAGGCCCAAAATATAATGGTAAAAATTTCTTCCATTGTTCCAAGACCACCAGGTAATGCAATAAATGCATTAGAATTAATCAACATGTGTCTCATACAGTCATGCATGGTTGCAACCTTCAATTCAGTACCCAGGGTGAAGTAGGAGGTGCTCCCATGTTTTAAGCCAACACCTAAGACGTTACACCCCTTTGTGAGTGCAGATCCTGCAACACATCCTTTTAAACCCTGAATCCCTCCCCCATAAACAAGATTGATTGTTCTTGCAGCTAATACCTTACCAAGGGTATAAACTACATGTTGAAATTCTCCATCCTTTCCAAGGTTAGACCCACCAAAAACACAGATAGTATTGATCCTATCCATATACGATGTTTCTGTCTTTTTTGAAAAAATATGTCATAGAGGTTGATAATTTATAGGGACTCAATATCAGACAAGGAGATTGCTTGAATAGTGCGAGATCAGGATTTGGTAGCAAAAGTTTGAATTTTTGTTGCAAAAGTTTGAATTATTGTTGCAAAAGTTTGAATTTTTGTTCAGGGAAAAAGGTGAATGTCAGAAGGGAAAGACTTTAAGCAGGGGTGAAAATTTCAAAAAATGGTGGCCCAATAAATTGAAAATACAATGTAAATGACAAATATACACGCGTGAGAATGAACAGTAGTTGTGATTGTGGCTCACATCTTCCTCTGGTTTTATGTCCAGTAACGGCTGAAACGCCTTCTAAGAGTCGAGAATGTGCTTCCCATTCAGTTTTCTTGTAAACTGACAACAGGGTCTTTTAAAGTCAGATTCCCAAGACTATAACGTGTTTTTTTCTTACGGAACAGTTCAAACAAATCAAGAAGGACTCCTTGTACATGCCCACTAGGATGCGTCTCAAGAGTCTGAATGATATCATCCAGTGACTCCTTACTCAGTCCATCCTTTATGAATTGAATTTTGTCCTCTCTTCTTTGCATAGGAACTTCTTCCCATACCTGGCATGTTTTTAACAAATGATTCTTGAAATTCACCTGCTAAACGTACCTTAGCTTCAATGATCCAACGGACATCTTCTGGAAGGCCTAAGAGTGTTAATGCCCTCAATCGTTCAAGTCTGCAATTGTAAATGTCTTTAAGAAAATTTCTGGGGAGAGTAGGGAACAAAATTTTGATCCTGGTGAGAGCTTTCTCCATTTTTTTCTTAAAACACTCAAGTTATTATTCCTGCAAGCTCAATGTAGTGTAATAGTTGGGATGATTTAAGAGGTGAAGAAGGAAGTTGAGAGATTAGTTGAAACTTATAAGCGAGGAATGTGAGAGAGGGAGAGAGAGAAAGAGAGAGAGAGAGAGAGAAAGAGAGAAAGAGAGAGAGAGAGACTTCTCTTGAATTTATTGCAAGTATGTGGCATTGTGCAAATGCACTTCTTCTACCGTGTGCTTTTGAAAACCTTCGAAAAATGGTTTAAGACGATGTCCATTCACCTTGAAGATTTTTTCAGTTACCTCATTTTTTATTTCCACTACACCATAAGGAAAAACATTAGTAACTACAAATGGTCCTAACCATCTAGAGCGTAGCTTACCAGGCATAAGCTTTAGCCGAGAATTGAAAAGGAGAACTTTTTGTCCAACGGAAAACTCCTTTCTTGCCAACTTTTTGTCATGAAGAGCTTTGACCTTTTCTTTGTAAATTTTGGAGTTTTCGTATGCTTCCAATCAAATTTCTTCATGTTCCTGCAATTGAAGCTTCCTATGGATTCCTGCTTGGTCTAGATCCATGTTGCATTTCTTTACTGCCCAAAATGCTCTATGCTCTAATTCAACTGGAAGATGACATGCTTTACCAAAGACAATCATGTAGGGAGACATGCCAATGGGTGACTTGTAGGCTGTCCTATATGCCCATAAAGCATCAACAAGGTGCAAGCTCCAATCCTTTCTGTTAGGCTGAACTATTTTCTCTAAGATTTTCTTGATCTCTCGATTAGAAACTTCAGCTTGACCATTTGTTTGAGGATGATATGGGGTGGAGACTTTATGCATGACTCCATATTTGCGGAGTAGGGCTTCCATTGTGCGGTTGCAAAAATGAGTACCTTGGTCACTGATTAGAGCTCTAGGAATGCCAAACCTGCTAAAAATGTTAGACCTGATAAAATCTGCAACAACTCGAGCATCATCAGTACGAGTGGCTTTTGCCTCCATCCATTTTGAAACATAATCAACAGCTAGCAGAATGTAAACAAAGCCAAAAGAGACAGGGAATGGACCCATAAAGTCTATACCCCATACATCAAATACCTCACAAAAGAGAAGTGGTTGTTGGGGCATCTCATTTCTGTGCGAAATACTCCCTATTCTTTGGCACTGCTCACAAGTTATGCATAATCTGTGTGCATCACGAAATATTGTAGGCCAATAAAAGCCTGAGTCTAGTACTTTTCTAGCTGTCCGTTGTGGCCCAAAGTGTCCACCACAAGCTAGGGAATGGCAAAAGGTAAGTACAGACTGAACTTCATGATCTGGAACACATCTTCTAATGATTTGATCACTACATGTCTTCCAAAGGTATGGTTCATCCCATATGTAGTGTTTGACATCACTTTTCAACTTGGCAATTTGCGATTTGGTGAAGTGTTTGGGTATTTCTTTAGCAACCAGATAGTTTACCAAATCTGCATACCAATGATCCTTCCCGTGCAAATGATAAAGATGCTCTTCTGGGAATGAATCTGCAATTGAAGTTTCTTCACAAGGTTGCTGGATCCGACTTAAATGATCTGCTACAAGGTTCTCTGCACCACTCTTGTCTTTAATCTCTAAATCAAATTCTTGCAACAGAAGCATCCAACGAATCAGTCTCGGCTTAGCATCTGCCTTCTTAAGCAAGTATTTCAAAGCTGCATGGTCAGAAAAGACAATAACTTTAGATCCAAGCAAATAGGAGCGAAATTTATCTAATGCAAACACAATTGCCAAAAGCTCCTTCTCAGTAGTTGTGTAATTGGATTGGGTTGCATCAAGTGTGCGAGAGGCATATGCAATGACATGAGATCTCTTGCTAACTCTTTGAGATAGTACAGCACCAAGGGCATAATTAGATGCATCACACATTAATTCAAATGGAAGCGTCCAATTAGGTGGAATGATGGGAGTGGTTGTCAACCGCTTATTTAGTTCATCAAATGAATCCTTGCATGCTTGATCAAACACAAATTTGGTATCTTTTTGTAGTAGTTTAGAAAGAGGTTGTGCAATCTTGCTAAAATCTTTGATGAATCTTCTGTAAAAACTTGCATGACCAAGTAAAGAACGTACTTCTCGCACAGAAGTGGGGTAAGGTAAAGAAGTAATAATGTCTATCTTGGCCTTATCAACCTCTAAACCTTTGCTAGATACCAAGTGTCCTAAGACTATACCTTCTGTTACCATGAAATGACATTTTTCAAAATTTAAAACCAGGTTAGTCTCAATGCATCTGTCCAAAACTTTAGAGAGGCTTTCTAAGCATGCATCAAAAGAAGAACCATATACAGTGAAGTCATCCATAAACACTTCCATGCAACTTTCTAAGAGATCAGAGAAAATGCTTACCATGCATCTTTGAAAGGTTCCAGGGGCGTTGCATAGACCAAAGGGCGTCCTTCGATAGGCAAAAGTACCAAAAGGACAAGTGAAGGTGGTCTTATGCTAGTCTTCTGGGGCTATATGTATTTGAAAATAACCTGAAAAACCATCTAGAAAGCAATAGTGAGATTTTCCTGTTAATCTTTCCAAAATTTGGTCTATGAAGGGCAAAGGGAAGTGATCCTTGCGAGTAGCTTGATTAAGCTTCCTATAATCTATGCACACTCTCCAACTGTTTTGTATTCTGGTAGGGATTAGTTCATCATTGTGATTTTTGACTACAGTCATGCCAGTCTTCTTAGGAACTACTTGCACAGGGCTTACCCAATCACTGTCTGAGATGGGATAGATGATACCAGCTGCCAAAAGCTTGCCTACTTCCTTCTTTACCACATCTAGGATGGTTGGATTCAAACGCCTTTGTGGTTGTCTAACAGGTCTGGTGTTTTCCTCCAACAATATCCTATGCATACAAGTAGATGGGCTAATGCCTGGAATATCAGCCAAAGTCCATCCAATTGCTTGTTTATGGCTTCTTAAGGTTTGCAACAACCTTTCTTCCTGTTGTGGTATAAGGTTCTTTGCTACAATGACAGGAAGCTTCTCATTTTCCCCCAAATAAGCATACTTTAGATGTTCAGGCAAAGGCTTCAACTCCAAAGGAGGTGGTTGTATTATGGAAGGAAGAGATCTATCTGAGATTGAAATGTCTGCAACACTTGCATCTAACATATCATCTTTCAACGAAGGTTGGTCTGCAGCATTAATCCCGGAACACACAATACATGGATCAAATTCATCACATGTGCAAGTAAAATTATCTAAGTAATCTAAATCAAAATCAAAAAATTCAAAAAGTAAATTGTCAATAGAATAATCATCCGCAAGAAGGTCTATGGCATCAAGTTGAAAGAGTGAATGATTCTCTATGGGATGCTTCATGGCTTTAAATATGTTGAATTGGATGATATCATCTCCAAATTCCATAGAGAGAGTCCCCGTATGCACATCTATCTTTGTTTTTGCAGTTTTGAGGAAAGGTCTTCCTAGGATCAAGGTTGCTCTATTGATGGATGACTCGTAATCCATATCCAAAATGTAAAAGTCAGCTGGAAAGATTAGCTTATTCACTTGAACTAGCACATCTTCAAGTACTTCGGCTGGATGTGCTGTACTTCTGTTGGCTAATTGAATCACCACACCAGTTGGCTTCAGTTCTCCCAGATTCAAAGATTTATAAACTGATGAGGGCATAACATTAATGGAAGCACCTAGATCCAACAATGCATCACCAAATGTAGAGTTTCCTATTGTGTAAGGAATGGTGAAAGTTCCTGGATCTTTACATTTCTGAGGGAGGCTGGGTTGAATTAAGGCAGAAACATTGCGTCCCACACTAATCTTCTCATCCCCTTTGAGTCTTCTCTTATGCGTGCACAAGTCCTTTAGAAATTTGGCATATTTGGGAATTTGCTTGATAGCATCTAGAAGTGGTATGTTGACTTCCACATTCCTGAAAGTATCTAGAAGCTCCTTATCCAATTCTGTATGAACATTGGGCTTGGATTGGACCATTCTATTTGGAAAAGGTAAAGATACCTTCTTATCAGCACAATTTGGGGTTTTGTCTCATCAGATGCTTCAAGTGCAGATCGTTTATGGCAAGCTTCTTTTTGTTGATCATTCGATGTCTTATCGAAGGCTGGTGTACTTTTTTCATCAGACTTTCCCTCTGATTCAGATGGCTTATCAGAGATGTCTCCAGGTGTGGAGATAAATTCTTCTTTTTGGTGTGGATTAGTCTGATTGAAGCTTTGTTGCTTTAAAATTGTAGGGTCTGTCTACACTTTCTTCCCACTTCTCAAGGTCATGGCATTCACACTTTTGGGATTTATGACAGGTTGAGAAGGTAGTTGACCAGAACCTTGAGATTTCAATTGGTTGACAGTGGTAGCCAACTACCCAATTTGAGTTTGTAAATCCTGAATGGTAGAACTTACATTTTGTTGAAACTGAAGATTGTTGGTTGCTAATTGCTTCATCAAATCATCAAGAGAGGGTTCAGAAGCATTAGAGGGTACAGATTGCTGCATATGCTGTTGTTGTTGTCTGAATGGCGGTGGTTGGTATTTATTTTGGGAGTCAGATGTTTGAATCCTTTGTTGTTGTGGAGGACCATATCTCAAGTTAGGATGGTTTCTCCAACTATGATTGTATGATCCAGAAGGTGGTTCAAACTTCTGTTGCTGATAATGTTGAGGAGGCCTGTATTGTTGTCCTGTGCCAAAAATACCATTTACTGTAGCCTCAGGTGTCTCACTTTCTTGCAATGTTGGACATGCATCAGTAGGATGATCTGCAGAAGTGCAGATGCCACATGTTTTGGTTTTGTCAACAACATTAAGTTGCTGTTGTTGTCCGATGGCCAACTGTCTTACGATGGAGGTTAGTTCTTCAATTCTGTTCTCCAATCGTGTATGGTCTGTCTTGGTGGTCATTTCATGGACTCCTTTAGACAAGGAATTAGTTCGAGAATTGAATTGCTGAGAATTTTCTGCCATGTTGGCAATCAAATCTCGAGCTGCTGTAGGAGTTTTGTCCATAAGTGCTCCACCACTAGCTACATCAACCACGCTTCTGTCCATTGGCATGAGTCCTTCATAAAAATACTGAATCAGTAATTGATCACTGATTTGATGGTGTGGACAAGTGGCGCATAGTTTCTTGAATCTCTCCCAATACTCATAGAGAGTTTCTTGGGAGTTCTGTCTGATGCCGCAAATCTCTTTTCTGATAGCTGCCGTTCTGGATACAGGGAAGAATTTCTCCAGGAATAATCTCTTCATATCATTCCAGCTTGTAACAGATGTTGGATGTAGATAGTACAACCAGTCCTTAGCTCCATCATTTAAGGAGAAAGGAAATGCCTTCAACTTGATATGATCTTCAGGAATTCCTTGTGGCCGCATTGTGGAACACACAATGTGAAATTCCTTCAAATGTTTATGAGGGTCCTCGCCTGCAAGGCCATGAAACTTAGGTAGCAAATGTATTAATCCAGACTTTAGTTCAAATGGTGCATCAACATCAGGGTATTGAATACACAACGGTTGATAAGCAACATCAGGTGCAGCTAATTCTTTTAGAGTTCTATCAGCCATGTTCTTAGCAAAATATTTAAAACTATCAAAATTTAAAGATGAAAAATCATTACTGTTACTTTCTTGGTTATTACTGAATGAATGCCTTCTATGTGCTCTTTTCAAATGGTGGAATGTTCTATCAATCTCAGGATCATATGCATATAAATTTTCAGGATTGGATCAGATCATACACAAAAAGTTGAATTCATACAGAAAATCCAAGAATGATATACCTAAAGTAAAAATAATTGTTAGAAAGATTAAAATTTTTATACAAACTCCTAAATGAGCCTAGGAAACTAAAATGGTCCCCGGAAACGGCGCCAAATTTTTGACACGCTCGTCGCAAACGCGTAAAAATAATTTCTAGATTTTCCCCAAACTAAAGGTATAGTATAAGGTGCAACCTAGGTCATCTCCCAAAGACCATTTCATATTCTTAAGCAAATTAGGAGAAAATTAGAACAGGGGGATTTTGTAAAGATTGATATTGAGTTCTAAATGTAAAATACAGAATGAAATTAATTTCACTTAGCAATTATCAACTCAAGGAATTCAGAGACTATTTTCTTAACTAATCATTGATCACTAAAATCATGCATTGTGTTTATCAACCTAGGATCATCTGGAACCCCTAAAATGATCCTTGAATTCTCTACTGAGAAACCTCTCAGAATTTAATTGATTATGATCAACAAGATTAGTAACCACTTAATCTTTTATCTAAACCAATTTCACAATCAGAATTCAGTTGAAGTAAGTAATAAAATGAAAACCTTCAATTCAATTACTTAATTTCTACTCTTCAAACTTTTGGAAAATGATTTACCAATCAAAAACCAATTATAAATCAATTATGCATTAATCAAAATACGTCAACCGATCAAACTTTGATTAAAGAATAAAATTGAAGAATATAGTGAAGCAGAGTAGAAACCACTTAATAAGCATGTAAATAAAGATCAAGACCTCAAAGTTAAAATGAAAATAGCTTGAATCCTTGAATTGAAACTATAAACCTAGCCTTCCATGAAGGAGGCAAACTAACAACAAAGAAAGAGGCAAACTAACAACAAAGCAAAACTAAGCCTTCCATGAAGGAGGCAACTAACAATAAAGAAAAACTAAGCCTTCCATGAAGGAGGCAAACTAACAAGAAAGAAAGAAAGAAAGAAAGAAAGAAAGAAAGAAAATGGTGTTGGAGTTAATCTCCAAGGGGTGTGTTTCTCCTCTTGTAAACCCTTCTATTTATAGAGAATTTTTGAGGCATCATCTTCAGAAAGTCACCAACTAGGATATTACTTTTCTACCCTTTTATTGCTTTCACATGGGCTTTGTTGAAAATGCAAAACACTTTTGAATTTTTGTCACCAATGAGCACAACAATTTTGACTTTCTTGCACCGCAATTTCGGATCTTCACATGTCTGAATTAGAGCTTGACTTCTGAACAAAAGTTGTAGCCCCGGATCTTATCTGTCCAACAGATTTGATTTCATCTCAATATGACTTCTGTATCTCAAGATATGGCCGGATCTTTGCACACTGTTTAAATTCCACGTCAGCAACACTATCTCATCTTTTGAGATAATTTCGGAGTCTTAAACATCACATTTAGAGTCTTCTCTTGCTTTGTAACTGTGGACACTTCTTTAAGCTTTCATTCAAGACAGATTTCATGATTTTTGGATGTCTAAAACTCCTATTATGCTCAAAATACTATGATAGTGTCATTTTAATCGGGTAAGCAAAGAAATTCAATTAAACTTCATATGAACCCAAACTCATAAAATATGACAAAGACCACTTAATTGAACATATAAGAAGTCTTAATGAGATAAAAGTGAGAGATAATTATTTATGAAATTTATGCTTATCAGTCATACCCCCAACTCCAGCTATATTCACCACGTCAGTAGCTGTACTAGTGGTGACTTCGATTCTCTCTTCTTCTGCCTTGCCCCCAGATACCTCAGCATCATACTTCCAAGGTACCTCCTTGTTGCTTTTGTATGGGAATGGCCCTGGCACCTTTATAGTAATCGGCCTCAAGCCATTTGGTGTTGGGACAGCCGGTTCTTCAGAGTACTTGATAACTAAATGCCTTGGACGACTGGGGAAGGCCTCATTAAGCATATTCACCTCGAATTTCACTTTTAAGCAATTCACTGTTGGCCCTCCATGATTTGGCAAAGGATTATTTCCTACATTAGGGGTGTCCTTCTCAAAGTTCAGCCATTTAGCATTTATCAAGTTCTGAACCTTGTGCTTTAACCCTTGACAATTTTCAGTGGAATGTCCCACAGCCCCAACATGATAATCACATTTAGCAGCTGGGTCATACCACTTGGGAAATGGCGGCTCTAAAGGCTTCATAGAACATGGTGCAATTAATGAGTTTTTTATTAGGCGGGGTAAAAGCTCAGTATAGGTCATAGAAATCGGGTCAAAGTGTATAACTTTTCTTTCACTATTTGGCTTTCTTTGAGTTTGGTTAATGTTTGGGTTAGGGTTTTGGTTCCAGGTTTTTTGTGGAGGTTGGGGTATGGTTGGTTGTGGTTGTGTCATGAATGGGGTTGTTTGCTGGAAAGTTGTGGGGGGTGTGTAAGGTGGTTGGTAGTTAGGTTGGGAGGTGGCCACCATCTGAGGGTATGGTGTGTACTGAGGGGTAAGGTACTTGGTAGCTAGGTGGTGTAGGTGTGGAGCGGTTTGGATCAAATGTGACATGGTGAGCCTCTCCTTCCTTCTTTTTCCAAGAATTGTTGGTTGGCTTCTTCACGTTTACATTGCCAACCGTGTTATGTACAATTCTTCCACGGCGCAAGCTGCTTTCAATTTGCTCTCCGATTAAAACCATATCGGAGAAATTGGCCGAAACACTGCCCACCATCTTATCATAAAATGGTGCAGGGAGAGTGTCCATAAACATCCCTATCATCTCTCTTTCGAATAAAAGAGGTTAAACTTGAGCTGCCAGTTCCCTCCATCGTTGAGCATATTCTTTAAAAGTCTCGTCTTCCTTCTTGATCATATTTTGCAACTGATATCGATCTGGTGCCATCTCTATATTATATTTGTATTCCCTAAGAAAGGCATATGCTAAATCCTTCCAAGATCGGACATGGGTGCATTCCAACTGAGTATACCAGTTGGCTGCAGCTCCCGTGAGGCTATCTTGGAAGCAGTGGATCAGGAGCTTATCATCATGCGCATGTGAAGCCATATTTCTGCAGAACATCGTCAGATGACTTCGAGGGCATCCCGTTCCTTTATATTTTTCAAACTCAGGCATCTTGAACTTGGGCGGGATTATCACGTCAGGGACTAGACACAAGTCAGAAGCGTCTACTAGTCCATAGCCACTGCCTTCAATGGCTCTGACTCTCTCTTCTAGGTGTTGCCATCTACCACTGAGAGGTGTCTCTTGACCAGGGGTACTTGGCCACTGTTCATTCACTGCTGGCCCAGCTGTATGATGCCCACCGGGTCGGATGGTCTGGCCATAGGTGTTTGGTAGAGGGAATGGTGGCTGTTGTGGGTTTAGTGGGTAGGTAGTCATGGGGATGGAATTGGTAGGATTCTCAAAGGTAGTAGTATTCATGTATGTATAGTTGGGATTAGTGTTTTGTGGGTAAGAAGCAGAAGGACTTGTATGTGGAGGATAAGCAATAGGATTTGCGTTGTAGGTGGTTGGTGGATTTGTATGTGGTGGGTAGGAGATAGGATTTGTATGGTAAGTGGTTGATGGATTTATGTGTGGTGGGTAGGTAGTAGGATGGTTTGGGTATTGGGTGTGAGTGAGAGGATTTTCAACAGTATTTGTAGGAACACCCTGCGCTGGCTGAGGGTTTTGACCAAACGAGGGTGCAAACCCAGGTGGTATCCCATAAGAAGGCCACTCGCGATCGGTAACCACCTGAACAGGACATGGTGTGTCAGTCACTGCTGCTGTCTCTGCCCCAGAGGGTCCCTCTGCATTCTTCTCTAGCAGCTTCATGACTTTTGCCAGCTGATCCCTCATATCAGCAACCTCATTTCGTAGCTCTTCATTTTGTGCTTTTAGCTCATTCATCATTTTGGTCTTTGAACGTGTGTTATAGGGATGCTGAGGAATGCGTGAATCCGCTATTTTGTTTTCTATAAATTCAATATTTATTAATTAGTATTAAAGAAAACAATCTCAAATTTTAAAGCATAAATTAAATATTGGAGGATCAGATGTCTCGATAAATTTTGTTATTGGATGAGCGCGCTTGTTAGACGGAGTATGAAATGGAAATTAATGCAACATCAAGAACTGTAGAAAGAAGTAGATTCTTTATTCATAATATTCACGATACATCCTTTTCTTCGTTTTCAATTAGAGCAACATATCGGTTCATTCTCATGATTAACTCTTTACAAAAATGGATAAGTTCTTCGACTTCAGCCGGCGTATGGAGTGGATGTAGCGAAGCTTCCGCTCTCTTTAGCAACTGAGGGACTTCTGCGATAGTAGTGTTAGCCAAGCTAGCTAACCTCCCAAAACATCTAGTCCAATGATCTGCTGTGTCTTGATACCACTTCATTTCATCTTGCAGATCACTTATCCCCCTTTGCTGCATCCTAATAACTTCAATCACATTCCATTTTTCCTCATTCACCTCATTTTCACATGCCACTAACAGGTTCTCTATTTGTTGCTTTAACTCTTCTACCCGTTGGTGTAACTCGTTCCTTTCATCAATCAGTCGGTTTTTCTCTGCCAACTCTCTGTCCCTTTCCCCCAGAGCTTGACCTTTCTCCCGTCTAATTTGGCGAATTCGGCTCCTTATTTGTTCAACAACATCCCTCATTCTATGATTTTCTTGGAGGGCCGCATCTCTTTCTTGTGTTCTCAACCCCAGCTCTTTATTAGCAGCTTGAAGACTTATGTGGACCCTAGCTGCATGCTCTCGCTCAGACTTTTGCTGTTGACGAATTCTTTCCAAGGTGGCATCTTTTTCTTGGCCATCCCTCTTGAGTGCGGCAACTTCTTGTTGTGCTCTTAACAGCTCTTCTTCCAACCTGTTGTTTTTTATGGTCATGCTCTCCAATTTTGCTTTTAACTCTTTGACAGCCTCGTCTTCAAACGTTTCAGGCAACGATTGACTTCCTAAAGCTGCAGCTTGCGGTTTGAAAGGTAACTTGATTTGTTGCATTCGCTCCCTTACACACTACCGGTACTCATCCTTTGCTGCACTACTTCTGACTCCTAACTTTTTTCCTTTTCGGGTGACCACTTCCCAAGCTTCTCGTACCTTTCGAAGAGGTTCCGCGAAGTCCCCTTCGTAGTATATAATAATAGGAGTCAGTAACTCTTGGGCTGGAAGACTTCGAATAGGATAGGCTAACTGGCGTTGCCCCAGTATGGGATTATAGCTGATACAACCCCTTATTCCCATTAGAGGGACATTGGGGAAACCCTTGCAATGATAGATGATCGTTGTCCTTTGTTGCCAAGCCGGCTGCCGTCTAATCTTTTCTTCTGTCAACCCAACCAAATGTTCTACCCATTCTCTGCCTGTCATGCTCCTAATCTGGTAGCACAATAAATCTGAGATCGGACATTGGACTTTAACTTCCCTTTTGAACACATGTGCTGTAATCCAGATATAAATTATTGGTAAGCACCATGTTATCTTTCTCTTTTTCTTTTCATAGCAAAAATTCAGAGCACAGTAGGTGTCTGCTAGTAGAGCGGTAACCAGATTCTCAGACCTGTTTTTCCGAGATAAGAAAGCACCTATGGCTGGCATGTCAATGAAGTCATCAACTTAGGGAAACAACACTAAGCCATAAATTCCCAAGGCAAGTACATCCATGAAAACATCCCAGTTGTTATTATCTATCAGGTACTGCAGATAGTTCTCCAGGAATTCCCTCGTAAAACCCCTAGTATGATTTCTTTCTTGGAAATCGGTAATGAAGTGGTTTTCTTGCAGTCCTATAGATTGAGCTACCGCCCTGAAGGAAGCGCTATGCTCCAAGTGGTTGTATGGCTTACTTCCTTCTAGGGGCAAGCCTACGATTTGTTCGTATTCTTCCAACATCGGAGCCAACTGAAAATCTGCAAACGTAAAGCACCTTAGGGGAGGATCATAATATTGCACCATAGCAGTAATAGCTTCCTCTTGCACTTTCACCTCTAGCAACTTCATTATGTTTTCGTATATCCTAACAAAGGCCATATTTTGTATCGTCTGTAACTTTCTGGCAAAAGAGTCTAAACTGGACAAGTCAGTCATCTTGGCCCCAATCCTTCTTTTCTTCCTCAATTCTGATCCCACATTAATTTCCATTTCACCTTCTTCGGATATTTAACTAGAATCTGATCCCCTTTAAAAAAGAAAAAAAAAACAGAAAGAAAAACCAACAAATAAAACGAGTCAGTTATATGAATAAATAATCATATGCATAATAAAGAAGCAATGATGCATGGTACAAAGTATTTTGAAGGAATGTCGTTCCCTTGGAGCTTTTATCTTATTTCGTATTTTTGGTCCTTAAAAGCCCAGCACCAACCCCCTTCTCTCTCTCCAGATCCTTCTTTTAGTTTCTTTTATTTCGTTTTTTCATTTTCCTCCCCTCTTCTTCTTTTTTCTCTCTCTCTTTGTCTTCCTTTTTTATGGACTTTTATTCTTTTTTCTCTTCTCTTGTCTTTTTATCTTTTCCTTTGTTTTTTCCTTACTTTTTATTTTTTATTTTTTCTCTTTCTGTTTCTCTTTTTCATTTAACATACTTTCTTGAAACACGTTTTAAACAATATTTTCATAAACCAATTATCAACATTATAACAAGAAAGTGCCCTCCGCAGGTCCTATTCCGAGGTTACCTGTCCTATGGATCTAGGATATCTAATTTGCTTCTCGCCAAGGGTTAGCCATAAACCTATGGGATAACGGTTACTAGAGCCAAGTTCCAATTCTTAGTACTTACTGCAATCGTAGAGAATGCTACTGGTTACAGGGTACTAGGAAAGGACGCACTCTAACTGTGATTTTCGTGATAGCCAAACGGGACGTGCATCCTAAGTGACACCACTAGATCCCTCTATTCCTGAGTTGCTCTCGGACCCGAGTGTAGGGCCCCTCTCATGTTCATATGCATATATGCGGTGTGTGTGGAGGGCATACAAACCTCTTATAGCTGTTGGTGGTTTGAGTTACCTGCAATTGGGGAATTTGCAACAAGTACATATAGCAATTTAAAAATCATCTATCCTAGGGTGGGATAGCAAATAATCAAATAAATACATAAGCAAATAAATAACACAAGGATCAATATTGCATGCACACTCAATCATAATCGGGCTTGGCTCTTTAAAGCATCCCCAGTGGAGTCGCCATCTGTCGTAACCGTAATTACAACAAGACGACGAACTCGCTAAATTTTTTAAAAGAATATAATTTGATTGTGGAGCCACCACCAAATTTTATTTTAAGGGAAAACATTTGGAAAAACCCTAACTTGAGGAAGAAATCTAGGTTCGGGAGTCGGTTACGAGTAAGGAAGGTATTAGGCACCCTACTCGCCCGTTCCAAAGAACGGTACCCTTAAACTGAGTGTGTGATATTTTGAAAACTGTTTGATCCCTTAAAATAGAATAGAAAATAAATAGGTTTATAGAAAATAGCCTGACAGAACTTGACCCTGCTCCTACGTATTCCTTAGTGCAATGGGAAACTCAAGGATACGTAGTTCTGGTTGAGAGACTTGATCTCTTGGAGAAAAAAGAGTAATCTTAGGTAGAAATTTAAAGCCAACGTTTCTCAAGAAAGCGAAGGATTAGGACATAGACGTGCTTGCATAATTCAAATCGTCGTAAGCTGTATTTGAATTAGCACGAATTAGAACATGTAACAGTAGAGAACGCTACTTGCCCGTATTAGAATCCGTTTGCACAATCTAAGGAAAATTAAAAACAGACGTTTTGGAAAAAAGAAAAGTTTTGAAAAAACAGACGTTTAAAAAAAATAGTAAGAGTTTTGAAGAACAGACGTGCTTGCATAATCCAAATCGTCGTAAGCCGTATTTGAATTAGCATGGATTAGAACACGTGACAGTAGAGAACGCTACTTGCCCGTATTAGAATCCGTTGCACAATCTGAGAAAAATAAAAAGAAACAGACGTTTTTTAAAAACGGAAGAGTTTTGGAAAACAGACGTTTTGAAAAAAACAGGAAGAGTTTTAAAGAACAGACGTGCTTGCATAATCCAAATCGTCGTAAGCCGTACTTGAATTAGCACGGATTAGAACACGTAACAATAGAGAATGCTACTTTCCCGTATTAAAATTCGTTGCACAATCTGAGAAAAATAAAAAGAAACAAACGTTCGAAAAAGGAAGAGTTTTCGAAGACAAACGTGCTTGCATAATTCAAATCTTCGTAAGCCGTATTTGAATTAGCACGGATTAGAACACGTAACAATAGAGAATGCTACTTGCCCGTATTAGAATCTGTTACACAATCAAAGGGAATTTTAAAAACAGACGTTTTGAAAAAAGGAAAAGTTTTGAAAAAACAGACGTTTTAAAAAAACAGGAAGAGTTTTGAAGAACAGGCGTGCTTGCATAATCCAAATCGTCGTAAGCCGTATTTGAATTTGCTCGGATTAGAACACGTAACAGTAGAGAACGCTACTTGCCCGTATTAAAATCCGTTGCACAATCTGAGAAAACTAAAAAGAAACAGACGTTTGAAAAAGGAAGAGTTTTGGAAAACAGACGTGCTTGCATAATTCAAATCGTCGTAAGCTGTATTTGAATTAGCACCGATTAGAACACGTAACAGTAGAGAATGCTACTTGCCCGTATTAGAATCCGTTGCACAATATGAGGAAAATTAAAAAATAGACGCTTTGGAAAAAAAGGAAGAGTTTTGGAAAACAGGTGTTGGAATAATTTGTAAAAAGAGAATTTGAGACGAACGCATCGTAAAAACCAGAACCTGGATCAGAAAATTGAAGTCGAAATGAGAAAAAACAGGGTATAGCGATAATACGTTCTCTATCATTTGTTTTATGTAGGATCCGTGGCTCTTCTTAGCCTTTCAAATTTATCCAAGATGTCATTGTACCTGCAATGTGATGTTTAAACCCGCTGCTATTCTTTTAGCCAATCTTAAATATATAGGGATAATCAAAAGTGACTTAGTAACCGCTCCTGACCCCTAAATCCATAAGTTCCTGCACCTCTCAGGTTTTATTTTCTGTTACAGCCAAGCCTAGAGTGCTCTCTCGTTCAGATTATATGCCTGAGATACAGATTCTAGAGCCAGAACAGATATTGTGAAGTGATCTAGGTTATGCACAGTTGTGATATAACTGCAGTCCCTGATTATCTCTTCCAGAATTTGTTTTAATAGTTTTTTAGTCACTGATTTAAGTCCAGCTCTTGGACTATCATACTGATAAATCACCTATATTCTATCTTGGTTTTTGTTATGACCATCTGAAATTTGGATATCCTCAACCTGAGAGAGTAATAAGAGTAAATTTCAAATAACCTACTATAACTTCCTATTTTCTTATTCACCCCTCATTTCTACTACTATTTGCACCACTAGAACCAGCTTGATTAATCAGCCAATAGGCAGAAAAGAATTGTTACTTGAGAAACATAATCAGATTCAATGTTTTGAGTTAACATGGACTAAGATACCAATCAGTGTAAATCTTGACAAGACTCTTCCGTTTATTGAAATGCCTTCGTTATATCATACTTATACTCCTAAAACTATGACAAGACCAAATGCAGCTATAGGAGCCCAGCAGCTGTTTTGGATATCTCCCGCCCTGTCCACCTTAGGTTTTATGTTATTAGCTTAGAGAATTTCACTAGATTAAACTGGCTTGTGTTAGTAAAATTTCTCCTGCATCTGTGGTCAGTTCAACTAAATGAAAGCATTGGCTTGGACTGTCAGCACCAGAGAATTCTACTGTCATGGCTGGCCAGGGATTGTCCATTTCCTACAATTGCTTTAGGATAGCCAATAAGGTTTACCTCATGGCAGAAAAGATTACTGTTATAAGGAATAAACATTTGGTATCCCATAAGGCCAATTGCTTAATACAAATCTGTTCTCGAACATAAGGCCATAATGAGACCAAGTATCTAAGGTATGTCCTAACAGCAAAGCTTTTGGTATCCCATGCAAACCCCAATGTGTGGCTCCTGCCACTGCCATTGCCATAATATAGGCTGGCTCCCAGGTAGAAAGGATTGGTTTACCAGAGTCTATTGAGTCCGACTTGGCCTAGCATCCTCCAAAATAGTGCAAAGCCCAATAAGCTGACCAAATATCTGGCCACTGTAAATGTACCCAACTCAGAATCAGGCCTGAGAGACCTTTACTGAATTAGGGGTCCCTAGCCTTTACTCTTTGCAATTCCCAAAACTAAATCAGGATACATATTAGCAACCTTGGGTGGAAAAGGTGTGAGATCTATAAAGTTCTTAACCTGTAACCACTGTCACTTCAATGCTAATCTTTGCAGGGTTTTACCAATTAAAAGGAAAGAGACAAGAGTAGCATGGCATTCAAAATTTTAAAAGAACTCCCTAGCCAGGACTTGGGTCTCTACAATTTCAGTATATTGATTTGTAGGTTGTCTACCCTGACCATCCGAGTATTTTGAATATTCCCCATCATCATAACCCTTGCTGTTTGACTAGCTCAACAGACATATGGCCAAGAGTTGTATCAGGTTCGTGGCTGTGAGCTTGCAAAGTTCAAGAACAGGAACCTGAATATCGCTCAAGGTTTCTGAATTTGTATTAACCTTTGGTGGTGATCCTATCAACTTCCCTACCAAAATAGTGGGAGACACAAACCAATTACTCAGAAGCTGTGTCCCCTATATTACCCAAGCTCTGTATTTAGCCTATCTAGTGTATCAGGTCTGTGATATTAACTTGCCCCTTGTAGCCAACCAAAATTTAGTCCAGAAGATCCCAGTTCTTAGTCTTGAGAGGAAGGAAGTCATCAGCGCCCTTCTCTCTTAGGACCAAGTTCCTAACTTAAGGTTTTAAGCATGGAATTCTTCCCTCAATTCTGGGGTCAGTATTAAATGAAGGATACTGAAACTGCAGCTACCATGTGTTGACCTTTAGCTTAAGGAATAAAGCTAGACTCAAAGTCATCTAAACCAACTCGTCCTTTAACGAGAAAAGATTTATCCACTGAACCATTCGTAGTTACTTCCTATGGTTTATATCCTTTGATTGAACAAATCAATGGTTTACAAGTCAAATGGGTCTAGGATCAGCAAGGATAATGGCACATTTCCAGAATTGAACTTCTTGAATGCAAAACTAAATTTCAGTGGCTTTGTAAAAACCTTGACTTTATGCAGTTTAACCAACTAACTCTGATTTGCAGGTTAGAGTAGAAATTCAAGCATCATTAATTTCACCTATCCCCTAGGTTCAATTCAGTCAAGTTTTGAGCGCATTAGAATTGACAGAAAACTAAAATTATGCAGCATAAGAGTAAAGTGATGCGCGTGAGCATACCTGGCAGCGTAAGCACAAACAAGCAGAGGGAGCTGCTGTGATTCCACCACAAAATTGGTAGACAAATTGGAGATGGTTGATGAATAAACCTGAATCTTCCTTTTTCCGGATCAAAGAAAACTGTCGGAGCCTATTTGATACGAAAGAGTGGGGAAAAGCTTAAAGAATCCCTGCTGATATCACCAACCGAGTGAGAGAAAAAAAACAGAAATTAAAACCGAGAGAGAAAGCTCAATCTTTTCCAGAATCCGTTTCTAAATTTGGTACCAGAATGTGTCATAACCGTTTCCCCTCCTTCCAAATTCCTCTTATACCCCTACTCAACCATAGTTGCATTAACCCTAACCCAGACTTAACTTTCAACCCTAACTATAACAACCTTAACAACCCTAACTACCATTAGCTAACCCTTAACTACCCTAACTGAATTTTATTTTTTTAGTTTCATTATTTTTATGTAATTTTTATTATCTATTTACTAGTTTATTTATTTGTTGTGTCTCTTTTTTCTTTTCTTTTGATGATTTGAGCTTTTGGTCTCTAAAGATGTTTAGTAAATTAATTAATTATGGAAGATTTTTATCCAGACAAAAATTGGTACTCACATGGAGGAACTGGTTTTGGATTAATGTTGCGAGATGCTAAGGACTAGACACAAGTCACTGCCTCACGTTATAAGCACTCCAAGTTGGACCTATTGGTAGCTAAATGTCTTATATTGAGGTGGAGTTTATAAATGGCTTTCAGGTAGGGAATTGAAAGGATACTTATACAAATTGACTGGAGGAACATTCAAAAGGGAATAAAAAGGGAATATTCAAAAGGGAATAAAAAGGGAATAACTAGAGGAAGTAGCCACCCAATGATCCAAGCTTTTATACTAAATTTCAAAAAGTCTAATGGTAACCTTTTAACATTATCGAACATATATTCTCTGAAAATTTAATGTAATTAGTCACATACTTGCTAAATGAAAAAATTTATATTCAAATCATATTTAGTAGGATGTCATACAATATAATTCAGAAAATTTATATCCTTAAATTTTTAGATGTTTAATTAATGTAAATTTTTTTTAAAAAAAAAACTATTACTATAAGTTTAGAATGATTTTTTTTATTTACTCTTTGAAAAGCTTAAAAATCTTGATCTTATACCTATGATTAAATTAAAATTATATACAAACTATTAAAATTATTTAATAATAAAAATTAAAAATTTTATATAAAAATATGAATTAAAATTTTATATTTTTTATATTATAAAAAAAATTAAAATTATATCGATTATATAATATTAAATACACAATTCCAGTTTGAATATATTTTAGTTTTGAATTTAATAAATTATTTAAAATTAAAGGATTGGTTTTGAATTGAAAACATAGAAAGAATGTGCAAATCAACTCAGGCTCCTACATATGTTTTAATAAATAGTTTTTTTTTAAATAATTGAATTGATTTTGAAAAATTTTAAAGATTAAAATATATCTTTAAAATAAATTTTTTAAAATAATTATAAATTATCTACTAATAAAATCTTTATATTTCTGATTAAATTATATAAATAATTATCTTTCAAGAGATTGGAAACTTCTTTTATGTTTGCTTTACCTTAAAAATATATTTTTTCTTAACATATATAGATTACTTAGGTTTCTTTTTAGGATGATTTTAAGTTTTTTATTTTAAATTTTTTAAAAGTTATGTATAGTTTTAATTTTAAGTTTAAAATTTTAATTTTTAGTTAAAAATTTTTCTAAAACAGTTACTCAACTTATTTTATTCTATAATTTATTAAAAATAAATAAATATAAATATTATTTAAAAAATAAAAATATTATTAATATAAAAATAAAATTATTTAAAATAAAAATTTAAAATAAAATAATAATAATAATAATAATAATAATTATTATTAATAATAATATTAATGAAAGGATGATAATGATAAAATAATGATTATTATTATTATAACAAAATTATAATATTTATATTTTTTAAAATAAAAATTTAAAATTGAAATAACAATAATTTTTTTATTTTAAAATTTAATTATAATAATAATAATTATTATTAATAATATTAATGATACGATGATAATGATAAAATAATGATTATTATTATTATAAAAAAATTATAATATTTATATTTTTTAAATAAAAATTTAAAATTAAAATAATAATAAAAATATTTTTATTTTATTTTAAAATTTAATTAAAAATATTTAAAAATATATTAAAATTAAATTATTTATTCCAAAAATATTTTTTAAAAATTTAAAAATTTAAAATTTAAAATACCCAGCCTTTCTAAATGAAACCTACATTTAGCTGCCGATTGGATATCAATTCGCGACTGTTTATATAAAGTTGTTTTATATGATTTAAATTTTAATTTTTACATGCCACATTAATAAAAATAATTTATCATAATTTTAATAAATTTTTTTTAAATTTTAAAAATTTTATCTCTTTAGTTTAGTATTCTTTAATATGAAAATAAATTAACTTACATTCGTATAAATTATATCAATTCTTATATTATCAATAATATTATATAAATTATAATTTTTTTATTCAATTTTTAATTATTAATATATATTATCTTAATTATTTATATAAAATTTCATAAAAAGTAAATAATTATAAATATATAATTAAAATATTCTTTATTTTATATATTTTAAAAGTATAATATATTATATTAATTTTAATATATAAATAAAATACGAAATCTTTTGTTAATCTAAATTTTTATAAATATAATTTATATAATTTAAACTTTTAATTCAATTTGGTATTGTGAATCTACAAGACAACTTAAATAATTGTCATATATAGATTCACTAATTTGTTAGATTTTCTACTTTTCAACTCAATTAATTCATGTATTAGATGGGTTTTATTAAACTATTAATGATTTGAAACATTTTAATTTTAATCCATAAAATTTGTTATTTGTCCTACATAATCTCCATCAAATAATCAAATAACAAATAGTCATAAACGTCCAAATTCTAAAAACATAAAAGCGTAATATTCTTATGAACAACAATTAGTGCAGTAAAACTTTATACATTACTTATATTAATCTTCATCTTCAAAAAACCTTCAAATTAACAAGTCACCGCTTTAGATGCTTATATATTATTTACCCACATCATAATATTTTGAATAAGATTATTAAATTTAATTAAAATATATTAATAGTGTAAATATTTTTTATATTATCATTTAATTATAAATTATTATATTACATATTATTTTTATAATATCCAATTCGAACGTCATACTTATAATATATTTTAATTAATTGATAATATAAAAAATTATACTAATATATGCATAAAATTAAACTCTAAATTTATCTTACAAAATTTAAATAATTTTTATCTGAATTAAATTTCTTGTCTCTCACATTCTATTTTTTTTTTCTTCTCCTTATCTTTGTATCCTTTTAGCATAAAATCTCAAAGTAAATAGTTGATATCAAATTGCTAAATAAATAATAACGTGTACACTTTCATTTCTAGTTTCTATCTGTTTCATTACTTTTTTTTCCTATTTACTTTGCTGTATTTATGTTATTGAAATGTATCGTTTCTATTTTTTATTTTATTTTTGGTGTGAGTGTTTCTATTTTACTGTAGCCTTATTTGATAAATGATTTTTCAACCTAAATTGTTAGAAATATAATATGAAAATTAATAATTTACTTTACATTATGTTTCTCCAATAATTTTATTTTAAAACTTCAAATTTTTAAATACATCCTAGTCTAACAGTTAATTCAATATAAAATTATCGAATAAAAAGTTGATATTAGAGTGAGCCTAAAAATATTTATTATTAATAACAAAAGTATTTATTTGTAATTTTAATTTATTTAATTTATAAATTTTACTTAAATTTAAATGGCCTATATAATATATGGTTAATATGCTAATTCATGTATACACAATTTAATAGTAAATTTACAAGTTGGATATAAGTGATGAATTTTTTTTTTACTATTTTTATTGAAAATAAGTAATTTCCAATTGTTTATAATCATTTTAATCGTTCAATTAATATAAATATTTAGTAAATTAAATCAAATAATTTGTGCAAACAAGAACGGAAACAGAATTTTCGTTTGAGGGGGGGGGGTCAAGATCAAAGAATATAACATCAATGCATAAATCAATTTAACTATACATCTAAAATGTACAATAAATTTGATGAGCAGTAATTATACTTAAAAAAGTATCATATTAATAACGGTGTGATATTAAATTAGCTTTATTAATATAATTTTTAATAAAAATATAATTGTTATTATATATTTTGGAAAAATTTTATTATAAAAAATTATCCTAACATTTAATAAATTTTTATTTATAAATGAATGATTATTTTTAGTGAAACAATATGTTAAGTGAAGTAAGGAAACCATTTTACTGTTTACTTTCTATTCTATATTAACAATTGAGGTGTCTTTATTATTGTTTAGCAAATAAAATATTAACTTATAAAAATTCAAAAGAAGTTATAAAAAGCCCGTTTTAGGAACCATTTTTTAGGAATATAATATTTATATTACAATATTTTTTATAGTTTATTTATTTATCTATGTTTATTATATTTTCTATCTTATTATCACTTTCATTTTTATCTCTAAAAAATGTAAATATTTTTTTTAATAAATGCAAGTTAAATTTTTAAAAATTTTGTATAATACTATTATAAGAAATAAAAATTTTGGGAATAACCAAAACACTAGTCAATGCTTAAAATGTGGATGCTTATACATATACACAATTTGATTCAACTAAAAAAAATAATTAAATCAAATAATAATTACTTATATGAAATTAAATGATAAGTATAAGTATAAAATCATAAAAATATTATTCATATTAATATAATATTAAAAAAAGAGTTTCTAATCCTAATTTAGGATTGTCCTTATAAGGTTTATAAATTAGATTTAAATTTTAAATTTGTAATAATTTTTGTGATGGATACTGTTACTTTGTTAAAATAGCTTAATGTTTTATTTGTTTAGATGAAATTTAAGGGAAAAAAATTTTGTTTTTAAAATTTGTATAAATTTTATTTTTTTTATTCTGTTTGTTTACATTTATTTTATATAGAAGGAAGAAATTAAAATTTGTAAGATTTGTGAAAATTATTTCCTCTTTTATAAAGAAAGCGGAAAGAAGTTAATTTTTTTAGTTTTTTATTTATTTTAAATTATTAAATAATTTTTTAAAAAATAAAAAAAATAAATACTATATCAATAAAAATATAGCAACAAATTAAATTTTTTAAAATTAAATTTATTTTTTAAAAATTTATATAAATAAAAATTTATACAACTATTATTTTTTTCTATCCTTAGATTCTATCAAATAATTTATTTTTTAATTTTATTTTCACTTCAACTCTTATTTTTTTTTAATTTTTTTTATCTTTCATTTCATGCAAACGAAATATAAGCAAATGTTAAAAATACATACCATTATGACATATAAGTTTCTGTAAATTCCAGAATAACAATATAATAATAATGTTTACCTGAATCTTATGAATGTTCTTTTCTTTAAAGATGAATCGTAGACAGGAGTAAGGATTGCTATTACATAGTGTGCTTTAGGTGGTAGTTGGTCCCCCTAACCACAAAATATGGACCTTGTAGTGTCAATAGTGAGTCCTTGGTGTTGGTCTTATGTGAGAAAGCGTACAAAGTCTTTATTTGTTGCTTTAGGTATACGGTAGACTTCAAATGAAAGATCCAAGTATTCGTTAAGAGTAAGGCCATGTAAATATATTGGGCTAAAGCAAAATTAGGTTAGACCTAGAGCAAATAGCTCCCTAGCTTGGTTAGAGCAATGAGCTTAGGAGATGTGTCAAGGTGCAGAAATGATAATTTGAATATGTCTAAAGCGCTAAGTTAACTCTTGTGATCTGCAATTCAACACCCTTTCTATCTTGGTCTAGGAAGGCCTTCATATTAAACTTCGAGGGATGTTTTACATAACTTTCTACACTCTTCATGTGATCCTAGGAGGTTATGTAACTATGTTCTTCACATAAGCTTTTATTCTTCTTAGTTTGAATGGGTTGTGGTTCTCCCACGTTGACCCATACGTACTAACTTTAACCTAGGACTAATATTTTTTCTTTTCACATAACTTTTCATATTTTCATGTGGCTCTAGGAGGTTATATTCAAAACATAACCTTTTATTCTTCTTACGTTGTGGAGGTTGTAATTTTCCTACATTGATCCTCCATTTTTAACTCTATCATTAACAGATGGTAATGAAAATGGTTGAGACTAGAGAAATTTTCATTAATTACGAGTATATACATAAATGAATGCAAAATACATAAACTATAATACCTCCTAAGGTTCCCAATGTTCTAGTGTCAAGGGGCCAATTGTCCTTATAATGACTTCAATCTATTAGCACATTTACTTGTATTCCTCCCAAATGGACCTTCCTAATTTTAGGCCATCTTCTTTCCAAGTTTCTTCCTTCATTCCAATCCCTACCCTTTTGAGAACTATGTCATTGATGTTAAAAGAGCATAAAATGAATTTTTTATATATAATAGATGGATATATGCTCTTGACATAGCTATTTCGATTCTAAAGTGAGTGGTTCTTATTTTGTCATCTAACTCCTAAAGTAGTAACATATTTTTATTGTTCTCTTTGGAATTCTCCACTCTCCATGATGGATACCTGATTTCTATTGGAATCATTACTTCCACATCACACGTTAGCCTAAAGGTGGAGTTACTTGTGGTCGAATGTGGTTTGGTCCTTACACCTACAAGATGTACTCCAAGTGTTTATTTCAAACTTCTCCAGCTTTCAATCCTTCTCTTTAGGACCCATATAATGACCTTGTATTTATCTGGATTCTTGATAAATAAAAGTATTAAAAGATCAACTTAATACAAATCCTTAAAGTGGACTTTTTAAGGTTTAGTAAAGATGTGCTTTCAAATTTTAAAACATGTAAAATGAACATTAATAGAGTTGGATCCTTTAAATATAAAAGGGTCACCATGTAGGTCCTTCAAAGATCTTGGTCACCAAATTAGTCTTTCAAAAGCTTAAATTGTTATCACCTTAGTCGTCTAAATTTTTTCATCAAACTAATCCTTCAACAATTTAATTTCTCATCAAATTTGTCTCTCAAATATTTAGTTGTCACCATATTAGTCCTTGTAAAGTATCAAACTAGTGAAATAAAGAATCTTTAAGATTTTAAATTGATGAAAAATTAAATATTAGAGAAAATAATATCTAAAAGTTTACCAAATTAATCATTTTTAAGGACTAAGTGGAGGAGATAAAAGGATAAATTTGATGAATTTTTTTTTGAAGAACTAATGTGGTAGAGATTTAAATTTTGGAAGGACTAATGTGGTACCAAAATATTTAGAAAACCTACTTGATAACATTTTTATTTTCAGAGGATCAAATTATAAGATTTTCTTTAAAAAATAGAAATCATAAAATTACTGAAACAAAAATCTTAAATAAATGTAAAAAAGGAACTTGAATAGTTTAAAAGAATAATTAAATGGCTTAAAGGAAAAAAAAAACAAAATTGAAGCAAGCATAAAAGTGTGGAAACTTAAAATTGCCGAAAATAAATGGTGAAATTAAATATTCGGTTATCTACGAGCCAGCAGTTAAACCTTTATTTCGATGAAAATGATGAGGGATTTATAGTTTACAATCATTAAAGACTAGCTAGCTTGCTTCAAAATTGAACACGTGTTTTCTGAGTGTCTTCATTCTTGGAACCATACCAAATGACTTTCCTACAAGAAAAAATGAGAGCGTGAGAGCGAAGGTGCGAGTGGATGGTTAGGAGGAGTGGGTTTTGATTCACCGATGAAGGGAGGGAGGTTGAGCCGTTAAGATCTTCTACTTCACCACCTTTCCCTCAAACTGAGGGAAGCAGCGTTAACACACCCTTTTGGACATTAGGGTAGAGTGGTGAGGTTAGTTATTCTTGTTTGGTCAAAGATTCAATTTTGCCAAATTTGCTAATGTAGGAGACCCCCGTGCACTCTAGCAGACTTTGCAAGGGGTATGGAATACTACCTATAAATTGCGGATTAATATTTTCTGCTTTAGCTCTAGCCATGATAACGCTTAGGGGCCATATTTTTCCGGACGTCCGATCGCCCTGGGCGGGCGGCAAAACCATCTGGACACTGTGGGTAAGGTTTCTTCGGATGATTAGGGGTTGGTGCGACCTCCTAAAGCGGGTGGACAGCCAAGGATCAGTTTGCATGGATATGTTGCTGGGGATACCCCTTATGCATGGCATTGGGACTTCTTTCAACTTTTGGAGTGCTGGATTGGATTATTGTTGGTGGTCTGGTAGAGGTGAAAATATTTAAAAAATATATATAAAGAAGAGAAGTAATTTTTTATATATTTTTTTATTATTATATACAACAGAAATCTATTAATTTATGGGTGAAATATTTATTATAAAATAATTTTAAAAGATTAAAGATTAAAAAAAAAATTATAAAAGATCAAGAGTTACATGTAACAACTTCACAAATATTATGAGTTACTAATTTATTTTATTACAAAATTATAATTGCATAACTATTAACTCAACAACATAATCCTGTTTTTCTTTGATTTCCAATGCTTTTTTAACTTGCTGAAATTTTCTTCTTGATCGTACTTTAGTAAATATATCAGCTAGTTGTTCTTGTGAATGGTAAAACATTAGCTTCATCTTACCTTTTTCAATTACCTCTCTTATAAAATGGTTCTTCATATTAATATGTTTGGTTTGATTATGAAAGAGCAGATTCTTTGCTATAACAATATACAACAGATTAATTATTATCACAATAAAGCTGTATACTTTCTTCTTATTTTTCTACAATATCTTTCATAATTTTTATCAACCAAAGTATTTGCTGAGTAGCCAATCTAGTTGCTAGATACTCTGTTTCTTTTGAAGATTGTGCTACTATTTCTTGTTTTTTTGAACACCAAGAAATTGAACTAGAATCAAGAGAAAATATATAATCTGAAGTACTATTCATACCATCAACATTTCCTATCCAATCACTATTACAAATACCTTTTAATTTTAATTTTGAATTTTTTTTAAATCTAATTCTATACTTCATCGTGCTCATAAAATAGCTGAGTATTCTTTTTGTTGCTCCAAGATGTATATGACTTTTATTACTCATGAATCTTGAAAGTAAACTATCAGCATACATTAAATCATACCTTATAGTAGTAAGATAAAATAAGTTTCCAATCAAAATTTTATACACACTTGCATTTATTAATCTTCCATTATCTTATGTTTTAAACTTTTCATTCACCACCAAAGGAGTATCAACAAGTTTACAACCAAGCATTTCAAACCTCTTCAAAAAGAATTTGGCATATTTTTCTTGACAAATAAAAACACCATACTCATCTTGATAAATTTCAATACCAAGAAAATAATGAAACAATCTAAGATCACTCATCTCGTATTTTTTCATCATATTCATTATAAAATCTTCAATCATCCTTTTTGTTATTACTTGTATAAACCAAATCATTAAGGTAAAGTTGCAATAAGGATATCAACCTTACCTTGATGCTTGATATACAAAGTAGGATCGCTTTTTCCTTTTTGGAATCCTTTCTCCATGAAGTAGCTATCAATCTCACTATACCATGCTCTAGGGGCCTATTTTAACCTATAGAGAGCTTTCTTAAATTTGTATACCTTCTCCTCTTGACATTTAATCACAAAGCCTTAAGGTTGTTGCGCATAAATTTCTTTCTTCAATTCTCCATTTAAGAATACAAATTTTACATCAAGTTGGTATAATTCCAACCCTTTTGAATAGACAATACAATAATTGCTCTAATGGTGTCCAATCGAGTAGAAGGTGTAAAAGTCTCATTGTAATCTATTCTAGGTTGTTGTGCGTCCATTCACCACTAATTTAGCCTTGGTTATTTGGAATAAACCATCTAGATTATGTTTCACTTTGTACACCCACTTCACACCAATAGTTTCTTTGTCATTTGACTTTTCAACTAGCTACCATGTTTCATTCTTCTTAATTGTATCTATCTCTTCTTGCATAGCATTCCTCCAAGCATCTTCTTTGATTGCTTCTTCAAAACTTTCTGGTTCTATCATGCAATAGTTGCATATAGAATATATATCAATTAAACTTTTCATTTTTATTGGAGTTGAGTGTGTAGATGATGAGTGAGAACTTGATGTTGGGGATGGAGAACTTGATGAGGATGGAGAGCTTGGTGTTAAGGGGGTTGATTGCTCATTTTCAACTGCTACATTTTGTTGTAAAATTGTAACTGAGATAGGTTTATGCTCAACTTTCTTCTCTTGCCAACTCCAAGAAGCTTTCTCCTCAAACACAACATCATGACTTACAATCACCTTCATGGTTTTCAAGTTATAGAGTCTCTAGCCCTTTGACATAGAACTATGGCCAATAAAGATGCACTTCTCACTCATTTATTCAAGCTTTTTTCTTTTCTCCTTCTGAAGTAGAGCATAGCAAACATACCTAAAAATTTTAAGGTGGCTTATCGAAGGTTTCCTTCCACTCCAAGTTCCAAATGATGTCTTATTCCACATAACTTTTGTTGGACATCTATTCAACCGGTATATTGTTGTGTTTACTACTTTAGGCCAACATTCTTTTGCTATCCTATTCTTGAACATCATAGATTTCGCCATCTCCATCATGGTCTAGTTCTTCCTTTCTGACACCTTATTTTGTTGAGGTGTATAACCAATAGTCAATTATCTTTTCACTCCTTCATCTTCACAAAATTTTTCAAATTGATTGGAGATGTACTCCTTTCCCATATCACTTCTCAAAGTTCTGATGAACCTAGCATTTTATTTATCAACAAATACTTAAAATTTTTTAAATATTACAAAGACTTCATATTTTTACCTCATAAAATACACCAATGTTATACGAGTCAAATTATCTATAAATATAATGAAATACCTATTTTTTTTTTTTTTGCATGAGATAAGGTACTCAGGTCCACACACATCAATATGTACCAACTCCAACATTTCTTTGGCTCTTCATGATCCTTCCTTTGAGAATGGTTGACAATAATGCTTGCCAAGTACACATCCTTCACATATGCCAAATTTTTCTTCAATTGTTGGAAATTTGTACACCATATTATAGAGTAACTTGAGGCTACTATAGTTCAAGTGCCCAAGTCTTTTGTGTCTCAAACTAGAGTCAAGTGTTTCTCTAGCCATCATGCTAATTTTTTTGTCATACTTAAAAAGAGAGGAAAACTTCTATTATTTCTCATTTTAACCGCCATAACAAGATTTTTAGAGGTAAAAATTCTGCTCTCTTGATTCTCAAATTTAAGAGAATAATCTTGCTCCAAAAGTTGTCCAATGTTAAGTAAATTTTCATGAGTGTTGGAACATAAACAATGTCATGAATAATTTTGTTACCTTGCTTTGTTATAACTCCAATGCTTCCTTTTCCTTTAACTTTAACATACTCTCCCATTTCCCAATTTAACTTTTGAGCTAAATAAAGAATCTATATCAAGAAAAATATCTTTATTTTGCGTCATATGATTGCTACAACTGTTATCCAAGTACCATATATTTTTTTCCTCTTCAAACGCCTTTTGGAAAGCAAAGAAATGTTTTCTTCATTGTCTCTTCCACTATTTTTAACTTCTGTAAATGTAGTTGGTTATTGGTTGCTAGCACAACAATCTTTTTGTAAATGGTCAAACCTCTTGCAAGTGTAACATTGAGGTTTTCCTTTATTCCAACAATCTTTTTCATTACGATTGTTCTTTATACAAATTCTACACCATTTGTTTGATCCACCATTATTTTTTTTCCTCTAAAATTACCTCTTCTCTTCAATGAGAGTTTCTTCTTCTTCCTTGACTTTTTCCATGTTTACCACCTCTAGAAGATTCACATCTATTTTGACCTGAGAAATTATTCTCAACATTTTTGGGGTCAATGGTAAGCTTAGACTGAAATGCACTTTCGACGATTTTTTCAATATGTCCTAAAATTTTTGCTAATAGGATTTCAATGAACCCATCAGCCTTTGAATGGTCATGGTTGATAAATTATTTGTTTCTTGAATAATAGTCACCATTGGATCAAACATTTAAGATAAACTAGTAAAAAATTTATCGACAACTCTACCATCATCAATTGTATATTCATGTGACTTCATTTGATTTACCAGCTCTGACAATTGATTATGATAATCATTTAGTATTTCATTTTCTTACATTTTTTGTTTGTTTTTAAAATCCTTTTTAAGAGATTGAAGTTTAACAATTATTACTTTGGAATCTCCTTCAAATTATTGTTGTAGAATGTCCCATGTCTCCTTGGACATATTTGCCCTCATGATCCTTAGAAATATGACAAGAGAGACTCCTCTTTGAATCATCCCTAGAACTCTAGCATCTATAGTTTTTTTCTTCCTCAACTCTTTACTTTCAACAACAATAGGAATAATTGTAGTTGTTGGTTGTGCATCTTCAATTTTGATTAGATGTAAGACATCTAAGGAAGTGAAAGATGTCTCCATCTTCACATCCTAAAAATCATAATTTTCTCCTTTAAATAGAAGAACTTGAACATTGTTGTAAATTGTGCTATTGGATATTGATGAGGTATTTGCGAAAGTCATGGCTCTTTACTCTCTTTTTTTGTATTAATTGCAAGTATTTACAGGGGGTTATACCACTTTATTAGTGGTATTCTTGAGATGAAAATACTTAAAAAGTATATACGCGGAAGAGAAGTGATTCATTTATATATTTTATTGTCATTATATGTAACATAAATACATCAATTTATAGGTGAAATAGTTATTACAAAATAATTTTAGGAAACTAAAAGTTACATGAAATAATTCTTGAAGATCAAGAGTTACATGTAACAACTCCACAAATGTTATGAGCCTCTAATTCACTTTATTACAAAATTATAACCTATAACTATTAACTTATTTTATTCCAAAACTGTAATTAAACATTACTAATCAACAATGTTTTATCAGGAGGATGGGCCATCAACATTGTCATCTATGATACAATCAATTGTCTTAATTTTTCGAGCCTTCTTATCAAGGAAACAGATATACAAGTATAATTTTGGTATCTAGCTCTATCCCAAGCAGAATCGAAGGCAGAGGAAGATGATATATCGGTCAATGCTGATTTTAAACTACCTTTTGAGAATCTCGACATAGTTTCTCTCAACGAATTTAGTGGGGAGGAGGAAGATCTACTAGTACAGAATTAGGTAGACCTACTAGTTGACTCGTGGAAGACCTCCAAGCATCCGCAGAAGTAGGGTCATACCTCAGACTTCATTATTCTTGAGTCACAACTGGTCCATGCAAAAAGTTGGAGTGATGACATGGAAAAACATAATTGCATGGGGTACCTTGGGAGCCATTGTGACTTGGCTCAAATTGATAAGGCTCAAAATTTCCCAAGTTCATGTATCAAGTTCGACAACAAACCAAGTGACATGTCTTCAGGGATACATTCGAAATTGTTGAGGAGGTGCATGGATGGAGACTCACTGTTGGTTGAACCATTGGCCTCAGATCTTCCCTCGATGAGGGGGCACGTTGTTAGCCATAGAGCCTTTGTCACAAATTCAGATATATAAAGGTGCAATCAATGCTTGCTCTAGAAGTAGAGCTCCAATACTGCAACCAAATTACTTGCATTGGGGAAAGCATGGAGCTATAAAATAGTAAGTGATGAAGCCATCGTTGTCGAAGCTTTGTAAACCTATGAGGTCGGAGATTGTAAACCCAAATAGAAGATGAGGAGGGGCAAGAAATGACCCAAATAAAGGTTCTATCATACAATATAAAAGGATTACTAGGTGAGCTTAGAAGAAGAGAAGCATCAGAGGGCTTATAGGTAAGGAACGGGTGACCATGGCTATGATCCAAGAGTTAAAGTTGGAAACCATTAACCTTACTCTTAGACAACAACTTTGGGGAATTGATTAGTTAGTCCAATTGACTCATGATACAATGAGTGGGTTGATGCTTATATGGAATACTACTGGGTTTAGCCTAAGGGAGAGCTTTAAAGGAAAGGGATATTTGGGAGGCGAGTTCTACTACAAGGGGGGTTGTGCACCATTGTGAATGTTTATGCCCCTTACCAATGAGATCAACTGGTGGAGCTATGTTAGGAGCTTATAATGTTAAGAAGAAGGGGCAAAATGAGTGCATGGTGTATAGGTGGGGACTTTAATAGTGTAAAGAAAGGTGAGGAGTGATGAGTTCAAGAGACAAAGGCCTTATAGTCGATCATAGAGAGGTTCAATGAGTTTATTAACACAATGGAAGTTGAGGAACTAGCAACATATGGGGAAAAGTTCACGTGGATGAACCTACAACGTACAAGTGTGAGCCATTTGGACAAGTTCTTAGTTTCTGTTAAGTGGGTCATTAAGGTTGGAGAATGTTCTCAAACGATTCTTTGATGGAAAACCATTGATCATTTCCCAATATTGTTAAAAGAGGGCATGAGGACTAGGGGAAATACCACTTACTTTCTTTAACTGTTGGTTGGAGAAGCCTAGTTTGAAGGTAGTAGTGGAGAAAGTACGGGGTTCCCCACAAGCTTTGTTAGGAAACATTTAAGATCAACAAAAAACTAGAGGAAATAAAAATGAATATTAAGCATTAGAATAAGGAAGTTTTCAAGGATATGGAGGTTGAACTTGAACTTTTTCCACCAAGCTGGAAGAGATGGAAATCCAAATGGAGGAAAACCGAGACTTGTCAAACCTGGAGACACTTATAATAAAGATAATGGCAGAATTTAGTGATTGCATTAAATCAATCTCAAATTATAATTGAATTTGTAACCAATCTTTCTTTCTAAAAAAATTAAAATTTTTATCTTATATCGATTGAACTTGAGACTGAATAGTTGGGTAGAAAAAATTTAAACTTCTAGTTGCAAATTAAGTTGCTATTGGATTAAAAATTTGAAAAAAGCATGACCCCCTTTTCATTTCATTTTTCCTCTTTTGAGCCTTAATATTCTTTTCTCCATCAAACTCTCACAACAACCCTTTTCTTCTCATGTTCACATTGTCACTACCCTTCATCCCTTACCTAGTGATTTAGTACAAGTTGTTATTATAAAGTCGTGATGGTTGATAAACTCATTCTCGAAGATAACATCTTGAATATACTAAGCGAACATCCAAGTTTATTTATTGAGTACCTTTCTATATGCTTAATTTATATTTGCTAATTGGTTGTAGTTACATAATAAAGTTTTGGAATTTCATTGATAGTGATTGAGGGTTTGCTTAAATGGATTGTTAGAGGAGCATAGTAATAAGCATTACTATATGAGTTCATATATATGATTTGGTATTCTTATAAAAATCGTTCACTATTTTAGAAAGTGTAATGTAATATCTTGATTTTGTGATATAGTTGCTATTAGTTGAACAAGAAATTTCCTCTTGTATTTGAACTTCTGCTCTTGTTCACACCTAGTTACTCTATTTTAGATGTTGCTTTTGTCATGTTTAACTGTAGTAAAAAATACATAATGATTTGTTGATATCTCATGGTTTTTGAATTGATGTTATGATGATAAAGGATATACACTTTATGATTAAGTAGTTTAAAAATGGAGATACGAAAAGTTTCACACAAATTTTACTTTTAAGATTTGTCTTATACCAATAATATACATACGTAAACATAACTTACACCAAACTCAATCCTTGGACAAAATAAAAGCTAACCATAAGAAGAAAATAAGATAGGTTCCAAGTCCAACTTCCAATATTGACAAAACCATATCATGTGAAAATGTCTTCTTAGGAATGGTTTTCCTTAAGAACCCTCCCTATGTATTTTCATATTATACCATTCGCATAGCTTGTAGTCAAAACTTAAGTCAATGCACTATTTTTACCTCAATGACCTTTCTTCTCACTTTGGAATTTATATGAACCAAAAAAGATAATGATAAAGAATGAAGAAGATGAGAAGGATCTCCAACAAGGGCCTAAAGGTCTTATAACGAGGTCAAAATCAAAGAAAGTAAAAGAAGCCTTAAATCATATAATCATAACTATGTTTAAGGCAACCCAAGATATGGAAGAAAAGAGTACAAGATTAGTCCATTGTGTTCAAAATGAAGATTTAGAAGAGGAGAACCAAATTTAACATATTTTAGCCCAATCCTTGTTTCATTTGTATTTTGGATTTGGACTTGGTGTTTACTCTAATAACTAATAACATATGTTTAGTTTATAATGTTAATGGGCTTGGCCATAATAGTTATTAAGCCTTTTTAAGATTTTTTTTATTTTTATTTCACTATGTTAGTGGATCAAACTTTTGTGGCTATTAAACATTTAAGATTTTAGTTTTATTATAAATATTTATGCAACTTTCCTTAGGAGGCCGTTTTGATTATTATAAGAATTGAGGTTTTTTCTCTTAAGAGAGCTTATGCACCTCTTAGGATTCTTTGAAAGAACCATTGCTTGGATCTTACCAAGGGTTTCTCTTACTCTTGTTGCGATTCTACATTGAGCTTATCACTTTCCTTTCTCCATAGAATTGAAGGTGTGGTGCTTTCCCACATTCCTTCTCTTTTTTATATTTTATTCTTACGATTATTGAAATTTTAATTTTAATTTATTTCCATTATAACTCTAATTTTTATTTTTTTATGTTATAATCCTTTCTTTTTATTTAAGTGAGTAGACTCTAAGAAAGATCTGTTTAATTCACATAAGGTGATATCAGAGCTTGGATCCTAGAGTTTGGAAGTTAAATTATTTTTATTATTTTACTACATAATTTCTTTTATTTTTCTTTTTTGTATTCATATTTATTGGAGAATGTTCTAGAAAATAAAATAAGCAATAAAATAAAAGAAAAAAAAAGAAAAAATAAAAAATAAAAAAATAAAAAAATTGAAAAGAAAAAAATAAAATTCAACAAATAATTTATACTTTATTTTATAGAATGTACTTACCTTTTTTTAATTTATTTTTATCATGGAAAGTTCTTAAAAAATTAGTTTTCTTTTCTTTAATTATCTTGTTTGACATTCTATTATTTGAGTGTGTGTAATCCTTTTTTAAACTTTTATTGTTTGTCTTTATTGGTTTCTTAGTTTTATCTAGAGTATTTTCTTTTACCTGTCTTCTTGAGTGTTAAGTTTTGTGGGTGGTTTTGTTTTATAAAAGTGTATGCATATATTTTCTAAATTGCATTTGGTTTAATTTTAAGAACTTAAAAGGGCACTTGAGTGGTAAGAGGCAAGAGTAAATATAATATAAAAGCCTAATTTGAAAGCAAAATGCACGTGAATTAAAACTTAAAGAGTGCAAACACGTGAATAGAGTGGTGAAACCTTTATTTATTTTTGTTAACCTATTTTTTTTTTTCCTATGAACTATGTTTAGAGAATATGGTACTCACGTAACCGTAATTACAACGAAATGATGAACTCTCAAAAATTTTAGAAAGACTTTAATTAACTTGTAGAGTCTCCACCAATTTTATTTTAAGGGAAAATACTTGGAAAAACCCTGACTTGAGGATGAGTTCTAGGTTCGGGAGTCGGTTACGAGTAGGGAAGGTATTAGGCACCCTACTCGCCCGTTCCAAAGAACGGTACCCTTCAACTGAGTGTGTGATTCTGGTATTTTTGAAAACTGTCTGATCCCTTTAAATAGAATAGAGATAAATAGGTTTGTGGAAAATAGCCTAACAGAACTTGATACTGCTCCTACGTATTTCCTGGTGCAATGAGAAATTTAAGGCTACGTAGTTCCGGTTAAGAGACTTATCTCTTGGAAAATAGAAGGGTAATTTCAGGCAACATTGATTTTTTCCAAAAAAAAAAAAACAAAGTTAGTTAAAACAACGATTTTCTAAAATCATGTGCTTGTAAAATCCAAACCGTCGTAAGCTACGTTTGAATCTGTATGAATTAAATTACAGAACAGTAGAGAGCGCTACGTGTTGGTATTAGAATTTGTTGCACAAATTTTAGAAAATTTGAAAATAGACATTTTTTGACAAAATTAATAAAGAAAACAATTTTCTAAAATTACTTACTTGCAAAATTCAAACCATCTAAACCGCATTTAAATTTGCATGAATTAAAATATAGAACAGTAGAGAATGCTATCTATTCATATTAGAATCTGTTGCACGCATTTCAGAAAATTTGAAAACAAACATTTTTTGACGAAATTAGTAAAAACAACGATGTTTTAAAATTACGTGCTTGCAAAATCCAAATCGTCATAAGTCGCATTTGAATCCACACGAATTAAAATAAAGAACAATAGAGAACGCTACCTGTTCATATTAGAATCCGTTGCATGAATTTTAGAAAATTTGAAAACAGACGTTGTTGGACAAAATTAGTAAAAAGAACGATTTTCTAAAATCACGTGCTTGCGAAATATAAATCATCATAAACCATGTTTGAATCCGCACGAATTAAAATACGAAACAGTAGAGAATGCTACTTGTTCATATTAGAATCCATTGCACGAATTTCAGAAAATTTGAAAACAAACGTTTTTAAACGAAGTTAGTTAAAATAGTAATTTTCTAAAATTACGTGCTTGTGATATCCCAACATTGTAAGTCACGTTTGAATCCATATGAATTACAATACGGAACAGTAGAAAACACTATCTGTTTGTATTAGAACCCGTTACACGAATTTTAGAAAATTTTAAAAAATATTTATAATTTTGAGAGTGAGATTTGGAAAATACTTTTGTTTTAAACTATTATATTTAATTACTCTTCCAAAAATAAATTAAAAAATGACTTTGGTCTAAAACTTGAATTAAACTTATTATATAACCAATTTCTAAAAATTAAATTTTGTTAAAGTATAAAAGTAAAAGGCATGGAGTATTTTTATCCAAAAAATTGGGCCCCTTTTTTTAAAAAGGAAACTTATATTTATTATGGGGTAAAGGAATTGATTTTATGTGTTCAACCTACTTTAGCATTAACTACCACGTCATTTATTTATATTCTGAATCCTAAAAGTGGGCCTTTGAGATAGTTACAGGAAATCGCGCCTATTCATTCTTTATGGCATATTTACCATAAGTTGTGAGTGCTACTCTAATTACACCTATGGCCTTTACTTGTTAATGGACTTTTAATTGTTAGGCTGTGACACTACTCCCTAAGGCAAAGCTAATGGGGTCTACTTAGCTTGACTTTCGATTACAAACCTGAACCTGGCCTGATACGTCAATTCAACTAGTCTCCGAATTGGTTTGAAAGTTTCATGAATGTGGAAAAGTCAAATAGCCCATCAAGAATGGTTGGCCATGAATCAAATTGATTTGAATGAGTTACTGCGAACAATATGCTTTTCTCCCTTAAAGCTCCTGTCTCACAAGAAGAATCTTTTGGTAACTACTCAGCAGCCTTGGCCTCATATCTCATACAACGCCTAATAATTGACCTCCAATCCATGCTAGGCAATCGGTGCTTGAGAAAGGCACCTTAATACAGCAATGACAGTGCTAATATGTACAGAAGTACCAGACTCAATGTTTTTGAAATCCATAAGCCACAAACTGAACTTCAGAACTACATTGTCCTCGGAAAAACTTTTAGTAACAGATTAGTTTCAGCTACATTCCTATCACCATCAATCATTGATCTACCCAAATTTGACATAGCAACCTAGTTGCTGTAAAGTATAATGGGACTTTTACATCTTTGTTAATCATTGGAAAGGTAGTTTGAACTATGAGTAGAATTATTGTTGAGTGTATCCAACTAGGAACTGCTTCCTCTTTCTCGAAAGATGGCTCCTTGAGCCACTGAATTCGTTACAGTTTCTGCAAGTGGTCCATAATAAGATTCACTGGCCAGAGAGGATAGAGTCTAAGGATTATAGGGAGCTTTCCACTATAATAAAACATGAGGTATTGGTAATAAACTAACCTTACTAAGCAATACTTAGCAGGGGAATTGTTGCATAGGTTTCATGTCAATCCGTTAGGCAACAACAGAGAGAGGTATAGAAAGATTTAGCCCATACTCATTGCAAAACTAAGCTACTATAGGAATGGACTTTCACTGTGGCGAAATTTATGGAGAATAGACACTATGCCTTCGCTACGGGTTCCTACTTCACACTTAACCACCGACTACGGACCTAAAGTATCTTATGCATGGATTCAATGGACCCATAGCCAAGATTCAACAGGTGAAAAAACTTGCTGAAGTGATGTATAAAATGACTTGAAATGTTTGGAGTTTACCTAATTCTCTAATTTGGCAGATATCAATATCAGGTTCAGTGTATTCATGTTTATGGAAAAGGTTGGAATTAGCCACATCTACTCGGCCAAGAGTTTTAGCAATTAAAGTGTTTTCCTAACTATTTATTGTTCAATGGAAGACTTCTGATTCTGATTCAAGATCAGAAACAGAAAAACACATGAGCCAATTAACTTAATAGATTTTATTTTAACATAAGATCTCAACATAACAATCTAATCCAATGCATACAAATTTCATCCGAAAATTCCAGATCAAGATTCAAACCAAAAATCAGATTAGTTATGCATCTTGATATTATTAATCCATTCCTCCTACGTTTCGTCTTTATTCAACATTCATTCTAATTGTAGATAAGCAGAACAAACTTTAAAAGGATGCGTGTGATGATTCAAGCACACAAATTGGGGGAATAGAAGAGAGAACTGACGTGAGTAAGGCTAATTTCAAAGAATGTAGAGTTTCTTTCGCTAAAGTTGGAGCTTCCTGATGCAAATTAGATTCACTGCAGGCGTGATGAGTTCTTGTTGTATCAGAGGTAGTGAATGTCGGAGTATCCAGAAGAAGGTGAAAGGAATAGAGAGAAGCAGATAATGGTTTGAAGTGGTAGAGAGAAGCTTGAGAAATCCTTTGGAACGCCGAAGAGAGCCAGGAGAATCAGAGAGGAGTCGAAAAAATTTGAAAGTGATAAAAAAATGCCAGAGAAGATGCAGGGACCCAAGGAGGTTTTTCAAGCTTTGCTGAGTTTTTGCCAAAAAACTGAAAAAATCCCTCATTCTGTTTCCTTTTTTGTATTTAGATTCATTAGTCTTAATCATGGTTCCCTAACCAATTTTTTAACCGTTTTCTAACAGAAAGTTCCCGCTTATTAGTTTTAGTTTTTTTTTTCTTCTTTTTTTTTCTTGTCTAGGCTCTTTACCCAATTTTGAGTCCAACCTGCTTCCTTCCCTTATTATTTTTAGTTTTCTTCCTTTTTTTTAATACTATTATTATTTTTTATTTTCTTTATTTGTTTTATTATTGTTATCATCATTTTTATTTGCTAAATTTGATTAATTAAATAATTTAATCTCGAACATACTTAAGTGTTCATAGGTACATATAGGGATAACACTTCTATTTTCCTAAGGTTAGAGGCTATGAGACAATAAATATAAGTCTTAACTCAACACTTGGAGAGATTATTACAAAGACAAAATATGGAGTTACATCAACGAATTGACCAATTAGAGAAGAAAGGTATGACTTCCGACGATGGAGAACATCCATTCATGGAAGGATTCTAACCATGAAGGTTTGTCTTAGGGATAATAACTTCTATGATTCCCCTAGAAAAAAGAGAGAAACAAGGAGACATGAAAGAGATGGAAGAGATCATGGGGAAGGAGATGAACTTGGAGGTGTGAAATTAAGAACGGTCCTGAAGCTTACCTTGAATGAGAGATGAAAATTGAAAAGATTTTCTCTTTCCATAACTAAAATGATGAAAAGAAAGTAAAGGTAGTTACCCTTGAGTTTACCGATTATGCCTTAATTTGGTGAGATCAAGTACAAAAATATGGAAGAAAATTTAGAGAACATCCTATCAACATTTAGGATGAAATGAAAATCATGATGCAGAAGAGATTTGTGCCTTCCCACTATCATAAGGATTTTCTCACCCAATTACAAAGACTCTTACAAGGGAGTAGGGGTGTGGATGAATATTTGACACGCTCGTCGCAAATGCGTAAAAATAATTTCTAGATTTCCCCCAAACTATTGGTATAGTATAAGGTGCAACCTAGGTCATCTCCCAAAGACCATTTCAGATTTTTAAGCAAATAAGGAGAAAATTAGAACAAGGGGGTTTTGTAAAGATGTGATATTGAGTGCTAAACACAAAATACAGACTGAAATTAATTTCACTTAACAATTATCAACTCAAGGAATTCAGAGGCTATTTTCATAACTAATCATTGATCACTAAAATCATGCATTGTGTTTATCAACCTAGGATCATCTGGAACCCCTAAAATGATCCTTGAATTCTCTACTGAGAAACCTCTCAGAATTTAATTGATTATGATCAACAAGATTAGTAACCACTTAATCTTTTATCTAAACCAATTTCACAATCAGAATTCAATTGAAGTAAGTAATAAAATGAAAACCTTCAATTCAATTACTTAATTTCTACTCTTCAAACTTTTGGAAAATGATTTACCAATCAAAAACCAATTATAAATCAATTATACATTAATCAAAATACGTCAACCGATCAAACTTTGATTAAAGAATAAAATTGAAGAATATAGTGAAGTAGAGTAGAAACCACTTAATAAGCATGTAAATAAAGATCAAGACCTCAAAGTTAAAATGAAAATAGCTTGAATCCTTGAATTGAAACTACGAACCTAGCCTTCCATGAAGGAGGCAAACTAACAACAAAGAAAGAGGAAAACTAACAACAAATAAATCATAAGCCTTCCATGTAGGAGGCAACTAACAACAAATAAATCCTAAGCCTTCCATGTAGGAGGCAACTAACAATAAAGAAAAACTAAGCCTTCCATGTAGGAGGCAAACTAACAATAAAGAAAAACTAAGCCTTCCATGTAGGAGGCAAACTAACAAGAAAGAAAGAAAGAAAGATGGAAAATGGTATTGGAGTTAATCTCCAAGTCGTGTGTTTCTCCTCTTGTAAACCCTTCTATTTATAGAGGATTTTTGAGGCATCATCTTCAGAAAGTCACCAACTAGGATATTACTTTTCTACCCTTTTATTGCTTTCACATGGTCTTTGTTCAAAATGCAAAACACTTTTGAATTTTTGTCACCAATTAGCACAACAATTTTGACTTTCTTGCACCGCAATTTCGGATGTTCACATGTCCGAATTAGAGCTTGACTTCTGAACAAAAGTTGTAGCCCCGATCTTAGCTGTCCAACAGATTTGATTTCATCTCAATATGACTTCTGTATCTCAAGATATGGCCGGATCTTTGCATACTGTTCAAATTCCACGTCAGCAACACTATCTCATCTTTTGAGATAATTTCGGAGTCCTAAACATCCCATTTAGAGTCTGCTCTTGCTTTGTAACTGTGAACACTTCTTTAAGATTTCATTCAAGACAGATTTCATGATTTTTGGATGTCTAAAACTCCTATTATGCTCAAAATACTATAATAGTGTCATTTTAATCGGGTAAGCAAAGAAATTCAATTAAACTTCATATGAACCCAAACTCATAAAATATGACAAAGATCACTTAATTGAACATATAAGAAGTCTTAATGAGATAAAAGTGAGAGATAATTATTTATGAAATCTATGCTTATCAAATTCCCCCACACTTATCTTTTGCATGTCTCGGGCAAACTTAAGTTAAGGATTGGTGACTTTTTTTTTTTTTTTTTTGAAAGAACATCAAAGTTTTGAGTTGATTTCTCAAGAATTCACAAAATTTCATGAAGCATTCTTTCATCACATTTTTGAAATTACTTAGAAAGGCAACTTTAATTTGAAAAACATAGATTGAGAAAGATAAAACCTCACATGATATACTCTGAATCTCTCAAGTGTTTGATTTGGTAAGTGTTTCTCTCAAATTCAATCCATGAAAGATGAACTATCATAGGCTTGCATATCTTCTACTTCTCTACTACTATGTACACATGCAATGCACAAATCAAGAGGTCTTTATTTTGGTTATAACAGAATTAGAAAGATGAAATGATATATTGAAGAGATACAATGTTAGACCAAGGAAAATGATAAGGATTGAGAACTGAGTCTAAGTGCAAGTGTGAGAAACAGATATCACTTCTTCATTCTTTTTTTTTTCAATATAATAGTTTATTTATTAATTTATTGCTTCAGTTTTTTTTTTCAACCATGATATTGATGAACACAACAATAATCTCCCCCACACTTATTGAAACACTTATGGTATGATAAATCCAGTATTCCTCACCTTCTATGGTCAAACAAAGTTGTTTTTTTTTTGATTTGTGGTGAGCTAAAAAGAAGAAAAGGCTAATCGGCTCAAAGGGCTGATCAAATGATAAAATTATACGGTTTGGTTATTTGGCCAAGTGGTTTGTTCAAGAAAAAAAATGCCTCAATCATTTTTGTACAATTCATGTGAAAATGTAGCTTCAAAAAGAATCAATGCTAGTTCTGAAGTAACATATTCCATGGATGAAAATCACACAAGAAAGAAAATAATAATAAGGCTCAAAATCTCACAGGTAATATATTTATCAAATCTAATCTATCCAGTTCAAATATGTGTTGCCAAACTAATTAATCTCGAAATGTAAATCATTTTGCTTCAATTATTTTATGAAATCTAAAGAACAACAAACTTCCACATTCAAATTTTTTTTTTAATCATAAGATGCGTATCAAGAGTCAAGTGTAACTCCTTACTCAACCATCTTACTCAAAGCAAGTTTATGAATCTAACCTAATTTTTTTTTTGTTTTTTTTTTTGGATTTTTTTTTTAAAAATTTTTTTTTTTAGATATCGGACCATCCTCCCCCCAACCTATCCAAGACATTGTCCCCAATGTCTTAGATGGAATTTCATATAACAGGAAAAGAAATGTAAGAAAACCACCAAAGTAAGGAAAAGTTATAACCGAAGAGTGGTATCTGGTTCTCTTTTGTCTCTGCCATCCTGATTTGGTTGGTTCACCAGCTGCATTGCTTGACTGAGCTCAGATGTAGGATTTTGCAAAATCTCAAGTAGCTGTTCAACAGTTGAAGCAGATACTATGATGTTGCGCATGGATTGTGGCATGAACTCCTGCTCTACTGCATGATCTAAAAAGGATATCAAACCATTATAAAAGCCATTAATATTCAATAAGCCCAAAGGTTTTTTATGAAAATTCCGATAGGCCCAAAATATAATGGTAAAAATTTCTTCCATTGTTCCAAGACCACCAGGTAATGCAATAAATGCATTAGAATTAATCAACATGTGTCTCATACGGTCATGCATGGTTGCAACCTTCAATTCAGTACCCAGGGTGAAGTAGGAGGTGCTCTCATTTTTTAAGCCAACACCTAAGACGTTACACCCCTTTGTGAGTGCAGATCCTGCAACACATCCTTTTAAACCTTGAATCCCTCCCCCATAAACAAGATTTATTTTTCTTGCAGCTAATACCTTACCAAGGGTATAAGCTACATGTTGAAATTCTCCATCCTTTCCAAGGTTAGACCCACCAAAAACACAGATAGTATTGATCCTATCCATATACGGTGTTTCTGTCTTTTTTTTGAAAAAATATGTCATAAAGGTTGATAATTTATAGGGACTCAATATCAGACAAGGAGATCGCTTGAATAGTGCGGGATCAGGATTTGGTAGCAAAAGTTTGAATTTTTGTTGCAAAAGTTTGAATTTTTGTTGCAAAATTTTGAATTTTTTGTTCAAGGAAAAGGTGAATGTCAGAGGGGAAAGACTTTAAGCAGGGGTGAAAATTTCGAAAAAGAATGGTGGCCCAATAAATTGAAAAGACAATGTAAATGACAAACATACACGCATGAGAATGAACAGTAGTTGTGATTGTGGCTCACATCTTCCTCTGGTTTTACGTCCAGTAACGGCTGAAACGCCTTCTAAGAGTCGAGGATGTGCTTCCCATTCAGTTTTCTTGTAAACTGACAACAGGGTCTTTTAAAGTCAGATTCCCAAGACTATAACGTGCTTTTTCCTTACGGAACAGTTCAAACAAATCAAGAAGGACTCCTTGTACATGCCCACTAGGATGCGTCTCAAGAGTCTGAATGATATCATCCAATGACTCCTTACTCAGTCCATCCTTAATGAATTGAATTTTGTCCTCTCGATTTCTTGAAACCATTCCAGAGTTCTTGCATCTTGTGTTACAGGTCCGTCTTGCACACTTGTAGCAAACTCCAATTCTTTTTGCCCTTCTCTTTTTTGCATAGGAACTTCTTCCCATACCTGGCATGTTTTTAACAAATGATTCTTGAAATTCACCTGCTAAACGTACCTTAGCTTCAATGATCCAATGGACATCTTCTGGAAGGCCTAAGAGTGTTAATGCCCTCAATCGTTCAAGTCTGCAATTGTAAATGTCTTTAAGAAAATTTCTGGGGAGAGTAGGGAACAAAATTTTGATCCTGGTGAGAGCTTTCTCCATTTTTTTTCTTAAAACACTCAAGTTATTATTCCTGCAAGCTCAATGTAGTGTAATAGTTGGGATGATTTAAGAGGTGAAGAAGGAAGTTGAGAGATTAGTTGAAACTTATAAGCGAGGAATGTGAGAGAGGGAGAGAGAGAAAGAGAGAAAGAGAGAAAGAGAGAGAGAGAGAGAGAGAGAGAGAGAGAGAGAGAGAGAGAGAGAGAGAGAGAAAGAGAGAGAGAGAGGGAGAGAGAAAGAGAGAGAGAGAGAGACTTCTCTTGAATTTATTGCAAGTATGTGGCATTGTGCAAATGCACTTCTTCTACCGTGTGCTTTTGAAAACCTTCGAAAAATGGTTTAAGACGATGTCCATTCACCTTGAAGATTTTTTCAGTTACCTCATTTTTTATTTCCACTGCACCATAAGGAAAAACATTAGTAACTACAAATGGTCCTAACCATCTAGAGCGTAGCTTACCAGGCATAAGCTTTAGCGGAGAATTGAAAAGGAGAACTTTTTGTCCAACGGAAAACTCCTCTCTTGCCAACTTTTTGTCATGAAGAGCTTTGACCTTTTCTTTGTAAATTTTGGAGTTTTCGTATGCTTCCAATCAAATTTCTTCAAGTTCCTACAATTGAAGCTTCCTATGGATTCCTGCTTGGTCTAGATCCATGTTGCATTTCTTTACTGCCCAAAATGCTCTATGCTCTAATTCAACTGGAAGATGACATGCTTTACCAAAGACAATCCTGTAGGGAGACATGCCAATGGGTGACTTGTAGGCTGTCCTATATGCCCATAACGCATCAACAAGGCGCAAGCTCCAATCCTTCCTGTTAGGCTGAACTGTTTTCTCTAAGATTTTCTTGATCTCTCGATTAGAAACTTCAGCTTGACCATTTGTTTGAGGATGATATGGGGTGGAGACTTTATGCATGACTCCATATTTGCGAAGTAGGGCTTTCATTGTGCGGTTGCAAAAATGAGTGCCTTGGTCACTAATTAGAGCTCTAGGAATGCCAAACCTGCTAAAAATGTTAGACCTGATAAAATCTGCAACAACTCGAGCATCATCAGTACGAGTGGCTTTTGCCTCCACCCATTTTGAAACATAATCAACAGCTAGCAGAATGTAAACAAAGCCAAAAGAGACAGGGAATGGACCCATAAAGTCTATACCCCAAACATCAAATACCTCACAAAAGAGAAGTGGTTGTTGGGGCATCTCATTTCTGCGCGAAATACTCGCTATTCTTTGGCACTGCTCACAAGTTATGCATAATCTATGTGCATCACGAAATATTGTAGGCCAATAAAAGCCTGAGTCTAGTACTTTTCTAGCTGTCCGTTGTGGCCCAAAGTGTCCACCACAAGCTAGGGAATGGCAAAAGGTAAGTACAAACAGAACTTCATGATCTGGAACACATCTTCTAATGATTTGATCACTACATGTCTTCCAAAGGTATGGTTCATCCCATATGTAGTGTTTGGCATCACTTTTCAACTTGACAATTTGCGATTTGGTGAAGTGTTTGGGTATTTCTTTAGCAACCAAATAGTTTACCAAATCTGCATACCAAAGATCCTTCCCGTGCAAATGATAGAGATGCTCTTCTGGGAATGAATCTGCAATTGACGTTTCTTCACAAGGTTGCTGGATCCGACTTAAATGATCTGCTACAAGGTTCTCTGCACCACTCTTGTCTTTGATCTCTAAATCAAATTCTTGCAACAGAAGCATCCAACGAATCAGTCTTGGCTTAGCATCTGCCTTCTTAAGCAAGTATTTCAAAGCTGCATGGTCAGAGAAGACAATAACTTTAGATCCAAGCAAATATGAGCGAAATTTATCTAATGCAAACACAATTGCCAAAAGCTCCTTCTCAGTTGTTGTGTAATTGGATTGGGTTGCATCAAGTGTGCGAGAGGCATATGCAATGACATGAGATCTCTTGCTAACTCTTTGAGATAGTACAGCACCAAGGGCATAATTAGATGCATCACACATTAATTCAAATGGAAGCGTCCAATTAGGTGGTTGAATGATGGGAGTGGTTGTCAACCGCTTCTTTAGTTCATCAAATGAGTCCTTGCATGCTTGATCAAACACAAATTTGGTATCTTTTTGTAGTAGTTTAGAAAGAGGTTGTGCAATCTTGCTAAAATCCTTGATGAATCTTCTGTAAAAACCTGCATGACCAAGTAAAGAACGTACTTCTCGCTCAGAAGTGGGGTAAGGTAGAGAAGTAATAATGTCTATCTTGGCCTTATCAACCTCTAAACCTTTGCTAGATACCAAGTGTCCTAAGACTATACCTTCTGTTACCATGAAATGACATTTTTCAAAATTCAAAACCAGGTTAGTCTCAATGCATCTGTGGAAAACTTTAGAGAGGCTTTCTAAGCATGCATCAAAAGAAGAACCATATACAGTGAAGTCATCCATAAACACTTCCATGCAACTTTCTAAGAGATCAGAGAAAATGCTTACCATACATCTTTGAAAGGTTCCAGGGGCGTTGCATAGACCAAAGGGCATCCTTCGATAGGAAAAAGTACCAAAAGGACAAGTGAAGGTGGTCTTATGCTGGTCTTTTGGAGCTATATGTATTTGAAAATAACCTGAAAAACCATCTAGAAAGCAATAGTGAGATTTTCCTGCTAATCTTTCCAAAATTTGGTCTATGAAGGGCAAAGGGAAGTGATCCTTGCGAGTAGCTTGGTTGAGCTTCCTATAATCTATGCACACTCTCCAACTGTTTTGTATTCTGGTAGGGATTAGTTCATCATTGTGATTTTTGACTACAGTCATGCCAGTCTTCTTAGGAACTACTTGCACCGGGCTTACCCAATCACTGTCTGAGATGGGAGAGATGATACCAGCTGCCAAAAGCTTACCTACTTCCTTCTTTACCACATCTAGCATAGTTGGATTCAAACGCCTTTGTGGTTGTCTAACAGGCCTGGTGTTTTCCTCCAGCAATATCCTATGCATACAAGTAGATGGGCTAATGCCTGGAATATCAGCCAAAGTCCACCCAATTGCTTGTTTATGGCTTTTTAAGGTTTGCAACAACCTTTCTTCCTGTTGTGGTAGAAGGTTCTTTGCTACAATGACAGGAAGCTTCTCATTTTCCCCCAAATAAGCATACTTTAGATGTTCAGGCAAAGGCTTCAACTCCAAAGGAGGTGGTTGTATTATGGAAGGAAGGGATCTATCTGAGATTGAAATGTCTGCAACACTTGCATCTAACATGTCATCTTTCAACGAAGTTTGGTCTGCAGCATTAATCCTGGAACACACAATACATGGATCAAATTCATCACATGTGCAAGTAAAATTATCTAAGTAATCTAAATCATAATCAAAAAATTCAAAAAGTAGATTGTCAATAGAATAATCATCCGCAAGAAGGTCTATGGCATCAAGTTGAAAGAGTGAATGGTTCTCTATAGGATGCTTCATGGCTTCAAATATGTTGAATTGGATGATATCATCTCCAAATTCCATAGAGAGAGTCCCCGTATGCACATCTATCTTTGTTTTTGCAGTTTTGAGGAAAGGTCTCCCTAGGATCAAGGTTGCTCTATTCATGGATGACTCATCTTCCATATCCAAAATGTAGAAGTCAGCTGGAAAGATCAGCTTATACACTTGAACTAGCACATCTTCAAGTACTCCGGCTGGATGTGCTGTACTTCTGTTGGCTAATTGAATCACCACACCAGTTGGCTTCAGTTCTCCCAGATTCAAAGATTTATAAACTGATGAGGGCATAACATTAATGGAAGCACCTAGATCCAGCAATGCATCACCAAATGTAGAATTTCCTATTGTGCAAGGAATGGTGAAAGTTCCTGGATCTTTACATTTCTGAGGGAGGCTGGGTTGAATTAAGGCAGAAACATTGCGTCCCACACTAATCTTCTCATCCCCTTTGAGTCTTCTCTTATGCGTGCACAAGTCCTTTAGAAATTTGGCATATTTGGGAATTTGCTTGATAGCATCTAGAAGTGGTATGTTGACTTCCACTTTCCTGAAGGTATCTAGAAGCTCCTTATCCAATTCTGCATGAACATTGGGCTTGGATTGGACCATTCTATTTGGAAAAGGTAAAGATACCTTCTGATCAGCACAATTTAGGGTTTTTGTCTCATCAGATGCTTCAAGTGCAGATCGTTTATGACAAGCTTCTTTTTGTTGATCATTCGATGTCTTATCGAAGGTTGGTGTACTTTTTTCATCAAACTTTCCCTCTGATTCAGATGGCTTATCAGAGATGTCTTCAGGTGTGGAGATAAATGCTTCTTTTTGGTGTGGATTAGTCTGATTGAAGCTTTGTTGCTTTAAAATTGTAGGGTCTGTCTGCACTTTCTTCCCACTTATCAAGGACATGGCATTCACACTTTTAGGATTTATGACAGGTTGAGAAGGTAGTTGACCAGAACCTTGAGATTTCAATTGGTTGACAGTGGTAGCCAACTGCCCAATTTGAGTTTGTAAATCCTGAATGGTAGAACTTACATTTTGTTGAAACTGAAGATTACTGGTAGCTAATTGCTTTATCAAATCATCAAGAGAGGGTTCAGAAGCATTAGAAGGTACAAATTGCTGCATATGCTGTTGTTGTTGTCTGAATGGCGGTGGTTGGTATTTATTTTGGGAGTCAGATGTTTGAATCCTTTGTTGTTGTGGAGGACCATATCTCAAGTTAGGATGGTTTCTCCAACTAGGATTGTATGATCCAGAAGGTGGTTCAAACTTCTGTTGCTGATAATGTTGAGGAGGCCTGTATTGTTGTCCTGTGCCAAAAATACCATTTACTGCAGCCTCAGGTGTCTCACTTTCTTGCAATGTTGGGCATGCATTAGTAGGATGATCTGCAGAAGTGCAGATGCCACATGTTTTGGTTTTGTCAACAACATTAAGTTGCTGTTGTTGTCCGATGGCAAACTGTCTTACGATGGAGGTTAGTTCTTCAATTCTGTTCTCCAATCGTGTATGGTCTGTCTTAGTGGTCATTTCATGGACTCCTTTAGACAAGGAATTAGTTCGAGAATTGAATTGCTGAGAATTTTCTACCATGTTGGCAATCAAATCTCGAGCTGCTGTAGGAGTTTTGTCCATAAGTACTCCACCACTAGCTGCATCAACCATGCTTCTGTCCATTGGCATGAGTCCTTCATAGAAATACTGAATCAGTAATTGATCACTGATTTGATGGTGTGGACAAGTGGCGCATAGTTTCTTGAATCTCTCCCAATACTCATAGAGAGTTTCTTGGGAGTTCTGTCTGATGCCGCAAATCTCTTTTCTGATAGCTGCTGTTCTGGATGCAGGGAAGAATTTCTCCAGGAATAATCTTTTCATATCATTCCAGCTTGTAACAGATGTTGGATGTAGATAGTACAACCAGTCCTTAGCTCCATCATTTAAGGAGAAAGGAAATGCCTTCAACTTGATATGATCTTCAGGAATTCCTTGTGGCCGCATTGTGGAACACACAATGTGAAATTCCTTCAAATGTTTATGAGGGTCCTCACCTGCAAGGCCATGAAACTTAGGTAGCAAATGTATTAATCCAGACTTTAGTTCAAATGGTGCATCAACATCAGGGTATTGAATACACAACGGTTGATAAGCAACATCAGGTGCAGCTAATTCTTTTAAGGTTCTATCAGCCATGTTCTTAGCAAAATATTTAAAACTATCAAAATGTAAAGATGAAAAATCACTACTGTTACTTTCTTGGTTATTACTGAATGAATGCCTTCTATGTGCTCTTTTCAAATGGTGGAATGTTGTATCAATCTCAGGATCATATGCATATAAATTGTCAGGATTGGATCAGGTCATACACAAAAAGGTGAATTCATACAGAAAATCTAAGAATGATATACCTAAAGTAAAAACAATTGTTAGAAAGATTAAAATTTTTATACAAACTCCTAAATGAGCCTAGGAAACTAAAATGGTCCCCGGCAGCGGCGCCAAATTTTTGACACGCTCGTCGCAAACGCGCAAAAATAATTTCTAGATTTCCCCCAAACTATTGGTATAGTATAAGGTGCAACCTAGGTCATCTCCCAAAGACCATTTCAGATTCTTAAGCAAATAAGGAGAAAATTAGAACAAGGGGGTTTTGTAAAGATGTGATATTGAGTGCTAAACACAAAATACAGACTGAAATTAATTTCACTTAACAATTATCAACTCAAGGAATTCAGAGGCTATTTTCATAACTAATCATTGATCACTAAAATCATGCATTGTGTTTATCAACCTAGGATCATCTGGAACCCCTAAAATGATCCTTGAATTCTCTACTGAGAAACCTCCCAGAATTTAATTAATTATGATCAACAAGATTAGTAACCACTTAATCTTTTATCTAAACCAATTTCACAATCAGAATTCAATTGAAGTAAGTAATAAAATGAAAACCTTCAATTCAATTACTTAATTTCTACTCTTCAAACTTTTGGAAAATGATTTACCAATCAAAAACCAATTATAAATCAATTATACATTAATCAAAATACGTCAACCGATCAAACTTTGATTAAAGAATAAAATTGAAGAATATAGTGAAGTAGAGTAGAAACCACTTAATAAGCATGTAAATAAAGATCAAGACCTCAAAGTTAAAATGAAAATAGCTTGAATCCTTGAATTGAAACTACGAACCTAGTCTTCCATGAAGGAGGCAAACTAACAACAAAGAAAGAGGAAAACTAACAACAAATAAATCCTAAGCCTTCCATGTAGGAGGCAACTAACAACAAATAAATCCTAAGCCTTCCATGTAGGAGGCAACTAACAATAAAGAAAAACTAAGCCTTCCATGTAGGAGGCAAACTAACAATAAAGAAAAACTAAGCCTTCCATGTAGGAGGCAAACTAACAAGAAAGAAAGAAAGAAAGATGGAAAATGGTATTGGAGTTAATCTCCAAGTCGTGTGTTTCTCCTCTTGTAAACCCTTCTATTTATAGAGGATTTTTGAGGCATCATCTTCAGAAAGTCACCAACTAGGATATTACTTTTCTACCCTTTTATTGCTTTCACATGGGCTTTGTTCAAAATGCAAAACACTTTTGAATTTTTGTCACCAATTAGCACAACAATTTTGACTTTATTGCACCGCAATTTCGGATGTTCACATGTCCGAATTGGAGCTTGACTTCTGAACAAAAGTTGTAGCCCCGGATCTTAGCTGTCCAACAGATTTGATTTCATCTCAATATGACTTCTGTATCTCAAGATATGGCCGGATCTTTGAATACTGTTCAAATTCCACGTCAGCAACACTATCTCATCTTTTGAGATAATTTCGGAGTCCTAAACATCCCATTTAGAGTCTACTCTTGCTTTTTAACTGTGGACACTTCTTTAAGATTTCATTCAAGACAGATTTCATGATTTTTGGATGTCTAAAACTCCTATTATGCTCAAAATACTATAATAGTGTCATTTTAATCGGGTAAACAAAGAAATTCAATTAAACTTCATATGAACCCAAACTCATAAAATATGACAAAGATCACTTAATTGAACATATAAGAAGTCTTAATGAGATAAAAGTGAGAGATAATTATTTATGAAATCTATGCTTATCAATATTACAAGGAGATGGAAGTGACTTTCATTAGAGCCAACATTGTGGAGGATAGGGAGGCAACCATGGACCGATTTCTTCATGGTCTAAACCAAGATATGGAAAATATTGTATAGTTGCAACATTATGTGGAGCTTGAAGCTTGAGCAACAATTGAAGAGGAAGGAATCTATGATTAAACCATCTACTTCTAACTATTATTCATGTTGGAAGGACAAACAAAAGAAGGTGAGTTCTGTCTCCAATCCTAAGAAAGTAGTAAGTACTAAAAATTATATCCCTACCACCACTACTTGTTCTAAAAGTAAGGATATCAAATGTTTCAAGTGTTTGGGAAAGGGTTGCATCCTAGTGCCAAACTAAAAAGACTATGGTGATAAGAGATTATGGAGTATTACCAGTGAAGATTCTAACTCTTCCTCAAGTGAAAAGGAGACCGATGGTAAAAATTATGCACAAGATGGAGATTTATTGGTGGTGAGGAGGTTATTCGGAAGTCAACCTAAGGAGTATGAGAAGAACCAATGGAAAAATATCTTTCATACTCGTTGCCTTATCCAAGGGAAGATATGCTTTATGATTATTGATGGAGGGAGTTGCACTAATATGACAAGTACTAGATTGGTCACCAAATTGAACCTAAAGACTACACCATATCCATGACCATATAAGCAATAATGGATAAGTGATAGTGGTGAATTGGTGGTGAATCAACAAGTGATGGTTAATTTCTCCATAGGAAAGTATGAAGATCAAGTTCTTTGTGATATTATTCCTATTGAGGCAAGTAACATCCTTCTTGGAAGATCTTAGCAATTTGATAAGTGCGCTCAACACGATGGGATCTACAACAAATTCTATTTTATCCATAATTGTCACCAAATAACACTTGTACATTTATTCCCTAGAGAAGTTTGTGAGGATCAAATAAAAATGAAAACAAAAAGAGAGCAAGAAGATTGAGAGTTTAGAGGAAGAGAAAAAGAGAGTGAGAAAAAAAAAATAAAGCTCTTGATTTTGAGGGCAAAATTCAAAATAAAGGGAGAAATGAAAAGAAAGAGAGAAAAGTAGAGAGTGTATTTGCTAATAAAAGTGAGGTGAAAGGGGCTTATTTGGCAAATTAGTCTTTATTCATTCTTTTGTGTGATAAAGATTATAATTCGAGGATGAATTCATTTAACGAAGGAAATGATGATACAAACCAAAAAGAGATAATGATAAAGAATGAAGGAGATAAAGAGGAAGCTCTCCAACAAGGGCTTAAAGATCCTATGATGAGGTCAAAACGAAAGAAAGTCAAAGAAGCCTTAAATCACATAGTCATAACAATGTTTAAGGCAACCCAAGATATGGAAGAAAAGAGAATAAGACTGGTTCATTGTGTTCAAAATGAAGATTTAGGAGAGGAGAATCAAATTTAACATATTTTAGCCCAATCCTTGTTTCATTTATTTTTTTGGGTTTGAACTTTATGTTTACTCTAATAATTAATAACATATGTTTATTTTATTATATTAATGGGCTTAGTCGTAATGGTTATTAAGCCTTTTAATGATTTGTTTTCTTTTATTTCACTATGTTAGTGAGTTAGACTCTAGTGTCTATTAAACATTTAGGATTTTGGTTTTATTATAAATATTTATGTAATTCTCCTTAGAGGGAAGTTTTGATGATAATAAGAATTGAAGTTTTTCCTCTTGACAGAGATTGTGTTCCTCTAAGGATTCTTGGAAGGAACCATTGCTTGGATCTTATCAAGAATTTCTCATACTCTTGTGACGATTCTACACCGAGCTTATCACTCTTCTTTCTCCATAGAATTGAGGGTATGACATTTTTTCGCATTGCTTTTATTTTCCATCTTTTATTCTTACAATTGTTGAAATCCTAAGTTTGATTTGTTTCATTATAACCCTAATTTTGATTTGTTTATATTATAATCCTATTTTTTTTATCTAAGTAAGTCAACTCAAGGAATGATCCGTTTAATTCACATCAGGAATCAACTTAAGTTAGCACACTAGAACTTAATAACCATAATTGTCCTCATACAAGATCAATAATACATGTGTTTTGCTTTACCATCCAAATTACATCAAAATCAAACTAAGTGATTACATGTATTAAAAAAACATCAATTTAATCCCATAATAAAATATTCCTAAGCTTGTGCTAAAATCCATGAACCTAAAAGAATATGCCTTTCATTACAACTCCATTGGAATGAAGTTTTGTTCAAGAAAAAAAGTTGAAAATATGTCCTTGCATTGTCCAAGAAATGTTGAAAATGGATCTATGTGTATTACTACTATTTATGTGTTTTCCATCAAAACATATTATTAACATATTTGGCAGAAAAAATTATATAGCTTAAGCAGTTCTCCTATTATTCTAAAGATTAGATATTGATCATTTGTAGGTCCAAAGACTTAGATTGAGATTGAGAGGTGTAACTTTAGGAAAAAAATCCGAATGGACAAATTTTTAATACCTTCTTATATTGTAGAAATATTAAATTGTTGAAGACTCGATTCTGTAGCATTAGATAGTATTACCCCTAGACATGTCAATTCTTCTTATTATCTCAATGATAACTCATCAATTGGTTTGATATTATTGATGTAGAAGAAATTAATGATAGCTCAGAGAAGCTAACTCATGGTCACAAGATCCTTAGGGGAATAATGTTGTTAACTAATAAATGCCACCATAATCAAATATATTTTCAATGAATCAACCAAAAGTTTGGTTTACTAGAAAAATATTATAATGTTTTAATCTTAATCACACGAGTAATATTTAATTTATACTTCATTTCCACTTAACAATCTCTTTTAGTATTCTTAATTTTTTTATAATTTTGGATGTGACATTAAATCATCCATTTAGCTAACTATATATATGTTGATGTTAGAAATCTTTTTTTGGAAGATTCCTTGTGTCAATTTTTGATTTGTGGCATGTTAAAGCAACATCAACATTTTGCTGTGTCGTATCAATTTTAGAGTTGATAATTAGTTTTAATGAACTAAGTTAATAGTACACATATCACATATAAAATAAATATGTTATTTAAGAAATAATTTAATAAAAAGTATATCATATAAATTTATAGTAAAAATTTTATAATTTCTGCATAAACCACAGTTTGGGTTCAATATAACTATTGCCTTGTACAAGAATGGTAAATGATCTATTTATACATTCCATTGACAAAGGAAAGTTAAGGAATAAGATATGACAAAATCTCCATAATAGTAATTGGTAAAAAGAGAATTTCAAACATTTAGGATTGATATATTGTACATACTATTGGAATTTCTATTATAATTTGCACTTCTATTGATGATTGATTTTGATTTTATGAAAACGGTTAAACGGATAACTTGATATTCTTCTTGTAAGCCCTTATAATTATAAGTGATCCATTTATGAGTTTGGAAAATACCATGTATATGTACTTATTGGGCTTAAATCCAATTGACAAGTGTGCTAAGAATTTTGTGTAGGACCTAATATCCATGATAGAGGAAAATTAAATTACATATATTTTCTATAAGAGGGCAGGATCCCCATTCGTCTCTATATACACTCTGACAACTGACGATTCAATCAAAGTAAGGGTTATAAAAGAGGAAGAGCACGAGTGGAAGACTCTACTCCTAACGTGTACTATTGGACACAAAACAAGACAATGTTTCAAGAATTTCTTCAAGAGGTACGCAGTTCCTATTAATTCCTGTTACTTTAAGTGTTCTAAATTCTAGTATAGATCCTATTAAATTTGCTTACATGTGCTATCAGAGACTATTTATACTAGGTTTAGAACCTTGGAATTTTAATTTATAAAATTTCATAAATTGGTTATGACATAGGAATTTGGGATTAATAATTTTTACTCAAAAAAATAGATTTGAGATTTATTTTATTTTGAAATTCAAATAAAAAGAGAGAATTATACATGATGTTGTCTTCATTAGATTTGTTGTAAACGTCATGGAAATTTATATGTATAAAGGATAGTTTTCTGTTTTTGTACGTTAATATATATAATTAATTTTTTATGTTCTTGCATGCTTTTGGAAAATTGGAGTTGAATGATAAAAACAAAAATAAAATAAAATTGGGCAATTTTTTTTTTTTTGGAAACTCTTTTGATTGAGTGAGTGTACACCACTATACTGGGTCATTGGCTAAATTGATAAAGTACCTGTTAAATGCTAATTATTGGGATGTTGTGTTACTTGAATTGATTTTTGTTTTAACTAACCTACAAGGGTTTAATTCATTCATTGATTTGTTGCGACATGTTAATTTTGGGACTTTTTATTAAAGTTCTTCTATCCATAGGTGTTAAAATTTTGTAACTGTTGTTCTTGTATGATATAATTTCTAACCACCGAAGAGTTTATATATATATGTTAAATCCTAAATTTTGGAAATTATTATTTTCTCTAATTTCCTTAATCTTGTGTTTGGATGGGGTATTTTAAGGAGGGAAAGTAATTTTTGAAAGAATTTAAAATTCTAGCAATTGAAATATCTTGTTTGGATATTATTTGATAAGGAATTTCAAATTGTAGGGCATTTTTAGAGAGTGTTTTAACCAACTAAGATGAGAGAATTTCAAATTCCTCCAAAATAGATGGAATTTGAAATTCTTTTATCTTATTATTTTATGTTTGTATTACTTTATCTTTTATTATTATTATTTTTTGTTCTCTTACATCTTTATCCCTCATCTTTCATCTCTAGATATAATACTTTTAATATCAATTGATATAATTATATGTTTCTATCATTTTAATTATGTACATTTGTTGAGTTATTATTCTAATTAAATATATTGTATAATAAAAATACTTGTATATTTAAATTCTCTTGTGAAAAAAAAAGTAAGAGAAAAATTAAGATAAACCTATAAACATTTAAATGTAAAATTTTGTATATAGTGAAAATTAAATTATATAATCTAAATAAAAATTCAAAAATTTAAATTTCAATGAATTTAAATTCTATCATCCAAATAAAATTTTTTAAATATAATAAATTAAAATTCTCTTATCCAAACAAGATACTTTTAAAATGAAAGTATTTAAATTGAAAGCATTTATATTTTCAAGTATTTCAAATTCCTTGAAATGTTAAAATACTCCATCCAAACACAAGGTAAAGGATTCCTTTATGACTATTATAGTACTAGTAACATATTAAGATCTTGAGTTACATCATATGGATGTAAAAATAGACTTTTTGAATAGAGATCTTCATGAGAAAATTTGTATGTAGTAGCTTCATATAGAGTAACAAAGGCCATCTAATATGTAAATTGAAGAAATCAATTTATGATTAAAGAAGACTTCTTAGAAATGATATCTTAAATTTGATGGGTTAGTGACATTCATAAGATTTATGAAAAAAAAGGTGAGATATGGAATAAATCTTAAGGTTTGTGGGAGTAAGTTTTGTCATTCCTATTTTTTTTTATGTAGATAACATCTTATTTGTTACTAATAATTCTGATTTGTTCATCGAGACTAAGAATATGTTGTCACTTTTGACATGAAATACCTTGGAGAAAATTCCTTTTTGTTTTGAGAACAAAGATCCATAGAAACAAGTTTTGGAAATTTTTGGGTCTATTAAGAAAAAGGGGATTATATTGACCAAGTTTTGAAATGATTCAATATGAAAACTTGTAAACCCAATGATGTTCTTATTTCCAAATATGATAAATTGTAAAAAGATCATCATCTTAAAAATGATATTGAAATAAGTTCTGTAAATAAGATTTTTTTTGTCAATGCCATGGGAAGTTTGATGTATATTGAGGTATGCACTACAATTGATTTAGCTTTTGTTGCTAGTGTACTTGACAAGTTACTATCAAACATAAGACATGCTAATTGGGTCATGGTGCATTTGCAAAAGAGAAATGAATACATGCTTGTTTATAGGAAAGTTACCAGCCTAGAGGTTGTTAGATGCTCTCATTTATATTTTTCTAAAGGTATAAATGATGAGAAATCTATTTATGGATAAACAATCTATTAGATGGAGGTTTGATAGTCTCCTCCACCATGTGCTGAGTTTATTGCTTGTTACAGGGTTATATCACATGATATATGACTAGGAAACTTTGCTTTTACTCTGAAAATTATAGATTTTGTTTCTGAACCCTTAAGCATTTGTTGTGATAACATTTTTGTGGTATTCTTAACAAAGAATAATAAAATTACTATAACTTTAAAACATATTAGAATTAAGTTCTTGGTTGTTAGAAAATAGTTGGAAATGAAAATATTCTTGTTGAGCATATTATCATTAAGAAGATAAGAAGATGTTTGCTGACTCCTAACCATAGGACTTAAACTCATAATGTTTATGAAACATGTTGAGAATATGAGTATTGTAAGATCTTTTAATGTATTTAGTTAGTGGGAGTTATCATCATCATCATCATCATTATTATTATTATTATTATTATTATTATTATTATTATTATTATTATTATTATTATTATTACATTGGACCTATGTAATTGTCTTGATAAATTTATGTGTATGTTGATGTTTTATATTATTATCAACATAATTATTGTTGAGCAGTTTTTTATACTGTGGTATCTTGAGATGCTTTGATTCCTTGTAAGAATGATGTTTCAAAATGAAACATAAATTATAATCTCCTTGAGAGATTGGTTGCCTTATAGAATGATGTTTCAAATGAAATATGAATTATAATCTCCTTGGGAGTTGCATTGGTTCCTTATAGGAATGTTGTTTCAAATAAAACATGAACTATAATCTCCTTGAGAGAATGGTTGTGTTGGTTCCTTATAGGAATGATGTTTCAAATGAAACATGGTTTATAATCTCTTTGAGAGATTGGTAGCGTTTTTTTTAGAAAAACACAATGTAGGATCTATACACAATAGCATGAAAGGGATCATAACTATGTTATGATGTGTACCTACACTTACACACTTTGTGATATGATCATGATAATGAGATTGTTGGTTTTATATGTTCATTGGTGAACTAAACTCGTAATAGTTTAATTTTCTTGTGACTCTTGGTTAATGATTTTATTGACTGAGATGATCATGCTTTCATGATGATTATGTACATATTATTATTCTTATGGCCATAGTTGTTTAACCTGAGAGTTGTTTTAAAAATAAAATAAAACCCAATCAATATTGTCCAAGTATAAGAATGTTGGAAATTTTATTATAATTTGGACTTTTATTGATTGGTGTTTTTGATTTTATGAAACGGGTTAAACAGATAACTTAATATTCTTTTTGTAAGCCCTTATAATTATAAGTGATCCGAGTTTGGAAAATACCATGTATATGTATTTATTGAGCTTAAACCCAATTGACAAATGTGCTAAGAATTTTGTGTAGGGACTGGTGGGTTTAATATCCATGATGGAGAAAAATTAGGTTACATGTATTTTCTATAAGAGGGCAGGATCCTCATTCGTCTTTATATATACTCCAACTCACGGTTTTATCAAAGTGAGGGTTGTAAAAGAGGAAAAGCATGGATGAAAGACTATGCTCCTAACATATACTCTAGTGCAAAAATGAGTTTTTATAACAGGATTTTACATCGGTTCTTCAAAAATCGATATAAATAAAAACGCGGTGATATTTTTGTAAATAAATGTAAACTTTCTACATTGGTTCTTTTCCTAACCGATATAGAAAGTGAGTTTTTTTTCAAACTTTCTACATCGGTTACGTAACAACCGATGTAGAAAGTGGATTTTTTTAAAACTTTCTACATCGGTTAAGAAAAGAATTGATGTAGAAAGTACTTTCTACATCGGTTATGAGAAACAACCGATGTAGAATGTCTTCTCCTGTCCCTTATTTTTCGACGCTGTTCGTGTTTAACCTCATTTTCCAAAACCCCAGTTTCTCGTTTCGGCCTGTTCTCTCTATTTTCGTTTAAGTCTTAGCCATTGTCAACGTCCTTGCTGTTCATCGTTTCACTCCATGCTTACGTTTGTGGTCATCGTCGCCGTTGCAACCATTTTGTCCATTCAAAGTCATCGTCGCGCACCCTAAGGTTCAAAGTCGTCTTTGTCGTTATTTATGCATCTCATTATGTTATTATGGTAGAAATTTACATTTATTTTGGTTGTATTTTGTAATTTTCAAGCTTCTTATTTGGCTACCGTGTTGTGTTGTCGTTCAACTACCGTTGTGCCTCCGTTTGGACACCGCTTGGCCACTGCTCAACCATTGTTGTGTTGATTGTGAGGTATCTTCTATGCTCCTCTACTTTGTGATTGCAGATGTGAAAGTTTCCTCAGGGTTTATGTATGTTATAATATTGATTTTGAGTTTAAATATGTTGGTTTGTTTTCTTGAGTTCAAATATAAGCATACCCTTAGTTTCCCATTCAAGGTTGAATATAATGAGTATATTACTAAATAAGTAAATCATTCATTATATTAAATCTTGAATTGTCTTGGACAGTTTGGGACTAAAGTTTTTTATTCAGTGGTTAACAATTTCTTCATAAATCTTATAAATTGTACTTGATGAAATTTTGGTTTAGTTCATTTTGCATTGTCTCTAGGTACATGCTTGATTATGGTAAATGAAACCATAATGAAGTTATGTACTTGGGGACTGATGCGAAATGCTGCCGAAATTTCATCAAGTATGATATTCAATATTTTAGAAGTGTGTTAATCGATGAATAAAAAACTTTTTTCTTAAATGGGATAGGGCCTTACCAATAGTGAGGATAATAAATTAACAATTATGAGTGACAAGGTTAATCCTAAATCATGTGTTGATGATTCTTGTATAGTATGGATCGTAGTTGGATAAATGCTAAACGAACGAGCGATGAGTACAGGAATGGGGTCGAAGAGTTTTTGAATTTTGCGCAGACAAATCTACCTCAGAGTAGTGGACAATTTTACTGTCCGTGTGTTAATTGTCTAAATGAGAGACGTTTGGGTGTTGGTCAAATTAGAGAGCATGTTCTTTGCGATGAATTTTGCAAAAGTTATACAAAATGGACATGACATGGTGAGTTATTAGGCATGCCAAGTGTGTCACATACGGTGTAGGTTGATATAAATATGGAAGATTGGATAGAGGATATGATTCGTGATATCGAGCATGCGTCATTTGAGTGGGAAAATATGTATGGTAACTTGTTGATAAGTGTCCAATAAGACACTTATTTGGAACATAATTCAATGTAATTGCAAGTAATTGAAGCATAAAACACCATTAAAACATGAGAAAATGACATAAAACTGAATAACCCATGCACAATCTGGAAAATACAGTTTTAGAGTCTTTTGGGTGAAAAATTATCATAAATCTGATGTGTTTTAATTTCTACAATCTGTTACAGGGTTCCAGGTTGGCAACACAGTTGGGCCGCGTTGGACATGCGACGCTAGAGACCAGTAGCTATAAAAAGTCCAGAACAGAACGAAAACAGGGCATCATTCACTCGATCATCTGATCATTCACTCTATCCACTAATCTATCTCCAGAGCGCAGACATAGAGGATAGATCCGTCGTTTCCCCATACGCTGGTTCTATTCTGGGTGAAGGAGGAACCCTAGGACGGAAGACGAAGTGCATCTGCAGCGTGCTGCCAGGATCATGACTTTCTCTTCTTCCCCTGTTTTCTTCTTCTTCATTATGTGTAACTGAGCCCCTGTTAGGGAAGGATGAATCCTTAACTAATCTTATGTAACCTAGATTTTGCATTTATTTAAGATTGTTTTTCTTTAACGTTGATTATTCATCTCTTTGCTTAATGCTTTTATGACTTGGCCACTTATAAATTGAATCTAAATTCTTCTTCGCAATTGGGAAATTGGTTTAAGAATTGGAACTGTGATTGAATAACACAATTGTGAAGGCTCTAAGGATAGAGGTTTGCAATTGTGAGATCGTTTGAATTCTTGAACTTAAGGCTCACGTCAAATTAGGAATTGTTAAGGGATTAGGATTCCTAATTTGAGTGAAGAATTGATGATTCAAGGGATTGACCTTTAATCAATAATTGTGAATTCGATCTTCAACCACATTTTATCTTGAATATACATAATGATCAAAGGTTACATAGGGGAAGTTTTGGTGAAATCCAACCCTAACATCTTCCATAATTTGAATTCTTACACATTTATATCAGTTGTTGAGTGTTTGATAGTTTAGATATTATTTTGAAGTATTCTTTGCGTACTGGATAGAGTTCCAGATTTGTGATAGATTCTGTGAATTCTTGTTGATTTCTGTTTGTGTTGCCTACGTGACCCCATAACTGAGTTCAATTAGTGGACTAGTAGGAATTCAGTATTTGAACCAAATCCCTGTGGAGACGATACTCTACTCATTCTTTACTTCATAAAACGATAAGGTGCACTTGCCTTCATACGTTTTACACCAACAAGTTTTTGGCGCCGTTGCCAGGGATTTGTTTTTCAATATTGAAGAGTACTATGAATGCCACTAGATTGAGAAATTCTATTTGATATTTCTAACTCTGTTTGCATAGTGATTCTTTCTTTAGCTTAATCTTGTTTAACTGTTTATGCGAGGTGAACAAGAACAGGAATTGATCTTTGAACCTGAGATTGAAAAGCTCGCAAGAAGAAACCGAAGGGAAACAAGGTTACGAAAGGAGCAACAAGAGCAACAAAGACTGCAAAGGACCAGCGAAGAAAACCTTGTGCATCACTCTATCATGGAGGAACACCAGCTTAACAGGAGAATTACGTTGGGAGAGTACGCTGTCCCAAATTCTGCACGTTGCAGCGCTAGTATCGTGAGACCACCGATCGCTGCCAACAACTTTGAAATCAAACCGGCACTACTCCATCTACTGCAACAGAACCAGTTTGGAGGAAGTGAAGTGGAAGACCCGAATCTCCACCTTTCAAGCTTTCTCCAAATACGTGACACAATCAAGATGAATGGCGTCTCTGACGAAGCAATCGGATTAAGGCTATTCTCGTTCTTTTTAAGGGACCGCACCAAGTATTGGTTGCAAACCCAACCAAGAGGAAGTATCACCACATGGGAGGAATTGGTATCCAAATTCCTCATGAAGTACTTCCCACCCTCAAAATACAACAAGCTGAGAGGGGAGATCTCCTGTTTCGGTCAGAAGGAAGGAGAATCACTCTATGAGGCTTGGGAGCGGTTCAAGGAGCTTTTACGGAAGTGTCCACATCATGGCTTCTCCGATGTTCATCAAGTTCATATTTTCTAGAATGGAGTCAAGCCAGCCACAAGACTCATCATAGATGCCTCAGCAGGAGGATCCTTGAATACTAAAACTGCAGAGGAGGCCATGGAACTGATTGAAATAATGGCTTCCAACGAGTACCAATCACCAATTGACAGAAGTGCCCCCAAGAGGGGTGTGCTGGAGTTGGACACGCAAACTGCAATACTTGCTCAGAACAAGCTGATATCATAGCAGTTGGAGGCTTTGACAAAACAGCTACAGGTCTTTAACGTAGGAACCCCTCAACCAGCACAAAGTCCTGAAATGTGACTTTTGTGGGGGTGAACATGAAAATGGATGCTGTGACACAGACGTAACAAGAACCTACAACCAGGAGCAAGTGCACTATATGGGCCAGCCACAAAGGCCTAAGTATCCTCTTTATTCTAACTCTTATAATTCTAATTTCAGGAACCAGAACAACCCTAGGAGGAACGGACAGTATGCGTAGCAACAACCTACTCAACAGCAGACAAACCAACCACAGGACAACTCTGCAGACTTAGGGAATATACTCAGCCAGTTCATGCAATCCACTCAAGCAGCCATCAAGAATCTGGAGAATCAAGTGGGACAACTATCAAAACAACTTACAGAAAGGAGTGCTAGGAACTTTCCCAATGACGCAACGGTGAATCCCAAGGAGCAATGCAATGCCATCACAACAAGGAGTGGAAAGATGATAGAACCAAGGCTGCCCACAGTACCAAAGACAACAGAAAACGTAATCATACAACCCAATGATGTTGCTGATCCAGCAGACCAACCATCCAGAACTGATACAAAAATGCAATCTAGAGGAGAACCAGCAATCAGTCCACAACCAGCAGCGAAGGAAGAACATAAGAAAGAATACCATGACAGACCAGTAAGAAAAAGCAAAAAGCAATTGTTTGAGGAAGTCGTGGCCAACGGAGAAAAAGCTACGTCGGCAACGCCAAATGTCCCATTTCCTCAAAGGCTGAAGAAACAGCAGGAAGAGAGAAAGTTCTCTAGATTCCTGGATATATTCAGGAAACTGCAGATCAACATACCACTAGCTGAAGCACTGGAAGAAATGCCTTCGTACGCGAAATTCATGAAGGAGTTGTTGTCCAAGAAGAGGAAGCTTAAGGAAGATGAAACCGTAGCTCTTACAGAAGAATGCAATGCCATCATTCAAAGGAAGCTGCCTCAGAAGCTGAAAGATCCGGGATCTTTTGCAATTCCCTGCACCATTGGGAATTTGCAGATTGGAAAGACATTATGTGACTTAGGAGCTAGCATCAACTTGATGCCCCTTTCCATAATGAAGAAACTGGAAATAGAGGAAGTGAAGCCTACCACGATGTGCCTTCAACTGGCAGATCGATCAATTAAACATCCATATGGCGTTGTGGAAGACCTCTTGGTCAAGGTAGACAAATTCATATCCCCAGTTGACTTTGTGGTGTTGGACATGGAGGAAGATGCCGAAATTCCATTGATCCTAGGAAGACCATTCCTTGCTACAGGACGAGCGCTTATTGATGTGGAGCAAGGGCAAATGATGCTGAGAGTGCAAGATGAAAAGGTAACGTTCAATGTGTTTGAAGCCATGAAACACCCCGCTGAACAGCCACATTGCATGAGGATAGATGCGTTGGAAACGTTGCCAGTTACCGTGTTGGCAACGCCACTGTCAGTCCCTCTTGAAAAAGAGGACAATGAGTCCATTCTTGAAGGAGTACTCTGGCAATCCAAAGGCCTGAGCCAGGAGAGAGAGAAAGAGAGCCAAGATGTGGAGGAATGCATAGCCACACTTGAAGCTAATCCTCCCATAAAATCAGGTTCACAACCCTCTGAAGGTTTGCCAAAGGAAGAAGGAAAAGTGGACAACCCACAAGCAGAATTGAAGCAGCTCCCACCTCACATTCGTTATGCATTCTTGGGGGAAAAACACTCATTCCCAGTAATTGTGAGCAACTCCCTCAATGAGCAAGAAGAGGAGAAATTGTTGAGGATCTTAAGAGCTCACAAGTCTGCCATTGGGTGGACTATTTCAGATCTGAAAGGAATAAGTCCTTCCTTCTGCATGCACAAGATCCTAATGGAGGAAGATTTTAAACTTGTAGTGCAGGCCCAAAGAAGGCTTAATCCAACTATGAAAGAGGTTGTGAAGAAAGAGGTCCTTAAGCTATTGGATGCAGGGATTATCTACCCAATCTCTGATAGCTCTTGGGTCAGCCCAGTTCAGGTTATACCTAAGAAATGAGGGATAACAGTGATCCCTAATGAGAAGAACGAACTTATTCCTACAAGGACAGTAACTGGTTGGCGTATGTGCATAGATTACAGGAGACTTAATGAGTCCACCAGAAAAGATCACTTCCCTCTTCCATTCATGGACCAGATCCTGGAGAAGGCTGTGAACAGTTCCAGGACAGACTGGGCAAACAGGTTAGATGACGCACTGTGGGCCTACAGAACAGCTTTCAAAACACCGATTGGTATGTTTCCATACCAGCTGGTTTTTGGGAAAGCCTGCCACTTACCTGTGGAACTTGAGCATAAGGCGTACTGGGCAACCAGATTTCTCAATTTCAATGCCAACGCAGCCAGAGAGAATAGACTGTTACAGCTGCATGAATTAGAGGAATTTCGCCTCAATGCCTACGAAAATGCAAAGATCTACAAGGCAAAGACCAAGCAATGGCATGACCACTTGATCAAACATAGAGTCTTTGAACCTAGACAACTGGTTTTGTTATTCAATTTCAGGTTTAAACTGTTTCCAGGAAAGTTGAAGTCCAAGTGGTCAGGCCCTTTTGTGATTAAGAAGTTTCAGACTATGGTGTCATCACCCTTGAAGATATGCAGTCCTAAAGAAGCTTCAAAGTCAATGGTCAATGTGTCAAGCACTATCATGGAGGTGAAATCAGCAGGGAGAAGACTACCTGTACCCTTCAGTCACTTGACTGAATCTCAAACTGTCAAGCTAGGGACATTAAACAAGTGCTGCAAGGGAGGCAACCCTTGAAAAACTAGTTTTTCCCTTTCATTTTAATTTAAATTGAGAAAATTATATGTAAATACTAAGTAGAATAAATAAAAGTAGTGCAGTTGACTATTCATGCAGGTCTGGACCAGGAGGAGCAACAGAAATGACAGGTTACATGCCCAGAATTTCACAGCTTGACACACATGTTCAACACTTATTTCTTTTGTGTGTGTATGGTCACAAATTGAGTTTCATTACAGAACTTGCCCTGTTTCTTAGTTGAAATCCAGTATCCCATGCTTGCATAAACAGGATTAAGGCACTTCTTTGATATGCACCTACTTGACCAAATGACCCACCTTGCATTCTTGTCCATTGTTTAGCCCCTTGAGCCTTATACCCAATTCTTTGTGTTTGATTAGCTCATTTCCAGCCAAGACTGTGAAAAACCATGAATATGCCTAGCCAAAGGAACTAGGAGAAGATTGCTTGTATTTGAGGTTGAGTTTTACACTATGTTTGGAATTTCTTGAGGACAAACAACAGTTCTAAGTTTGGGGTTGCTTGAGGACAAGCAATATTTCTAAGTTTGGGGTTAAGGGTGTCAGTAGCAATATAAGTGGCAATGGGTTTCCAAAAAAAAACACACACACACACACACTCACATAAAAAAACACAAAAAAAGAGAAAAAAAAAGAAAAAAAAGGGGATTCAAATACCTAAATAGGGCAAAGAAAAATTGAAAACAGGAACACACTTCTATGGGGTGATCTTGCATTTCCAAACTAATGGAAAGTTAATTCTCCAACCCTCTCATAGTTTCTTTGGCTTAAATAAACCCACTTCCCAAATTCCACCCACCTTTCACCTTGCCACGTTACAACCCATTACAAGACCTTTTGATTTATATAAGCATGCGACTCATTGGTAGAGATAGAGAATAGGGGCAAGCCTATGGTAATGGAATTTTGATTTGGAGACATAGAGAGAAACGCCTAAACCAAACACTTGAGAGAAAGAGTGAAACACTTAACCTTATGAGAGTTTGCAAGTCTAGGTCATGTTTTCTTAATAGCAAACTACTCTAACCATAATATAAACACTGTTTTACTCACAATTTAATGCTATATTCTGAATCTGCAATTATTTTTTATGTATTCCTAATGCTTGATGGAGTGTCGTTGAAATAAATCTGAAAATTTTGATTGATGCAAGTTAGAGTGAAGAAGGGGAGTGAAATACACTTGAGGGAAATGATATGCATGCTGTGAGTTATCCAGAATTAATTATGTTCATGTAGTTTAATGCTTGCTTGAGGACAAGCAAGAGTTCAAGTTTAGGGTTGTGATAAGTGTCCAATAAGACACTTATTTGGAACATAATTCAATGTAATTGCAAGTAATTGAAGCATAAAACACCATTAAAACATGAGAAAATGACATAAAACTGAATTACCCATGCACAATCTGGAAAATACAGTTTTAGAGTCTTTTGGGTGATAAATTATCATAAATCTGAAGTGTTTTAATTTCTACAATCTGTTACAGGGTTCCACGTTGGCAACGCAGTTGGGCCGCGTTGGACATGCGACGCTACAGACCAGTAGCTATAAAAAGCCCAGAACAGAACGAAAACAGGGCATCATTCACTCGATCATCTGATCATTCACTCTATCCACTAATCTATCTCCAGAGCGCAGACATAGAGGATAGATCCGCCGTTTCCCCATACTCTGGTTCTATTCTGGGTGAAGGAGGAATCCTAGGACGGAAGACGAAGTGCATCTGTAACGTGCTGCCATGATCATAACTTTCTCTTCTTCCTCTGTTTTCTTCTTCTTTATTATGTGTAACTGAGCCCCTGTTGGGGAAGGATGAATCCTTAACTGATCTTATGTAACCTAGATTTTGCATTTATTTAAGATTGTTTTTCTTTAACGTTGATTATTCATCTCTTTGCTTAATGCTTTTATGATTTGGCCACTTATAAATTGAATCTAAATTCTTCTTCGCAATTGGGAAATTGGTTTAAGAATTGGAACTGTGATTGAATAACACAATTGTGAAGGCTCTAGGGATAGAGGTTTGCAATTGTGAGATCGTTTGAATTCTTGAACTTAAGGCTCACGTCAAATTAGGAATTGTTAAGGGATTAGGATTCCTAATTTGAGTGAAGAATTGATGATTCAAGGGATTGACCTTTAATCAATAATTGTGAATTCGATCTTCAACCACATTTTATCTTGAATATACATAATGATCAAAGGTTACATAGGGGAAGTTTTGGTGAAATCCAACCCTAACATCTTCCATAATTTGAATTCTTACACATTTATATCAGTTGTTGAGTGTTTGATAGTTTAGATATTATTTTGAAGTATTCTTTGCGTACTGGACAGAGTTCCAGATTTGTGACAGATTCTGTGAATTCTTGTTGATGTCTGTTTGCGTTGCCTACGCGCTTAAATTTGCCTTGCCTACGTGACCCCATAACTGAGTTCAATTAGTGGACTAGTAGCAATTCAGTATTTGAACCAAATCCCTGTGGAGACGATACTCTACTCATTCTTTACTTCATAAAACGATAAGGTGCACTTGCCTTCATACGGTTTTACACCAACACTTGTTTGCTGATTCAGAGAAACCTTTGTATCTGGGATGCAGTACCTTTACACGATTGTCAGCAATGTTAAGATTATTCACTTTGAAGGCAAGGAATGGGTGGAGTGATAAAAGTTTCACCGAATTATTTTAACTGTTGGTAGAGATGTTTCAGGAAGGTAACACATTACCAAAGCGTAATTGTGAGGCGAAGAAGGTGTTGTGTCCGATGGGTATGCAGTATAAAAAAATACAGGTCTGCCCCAATGATTGCATACTATACAGAAATGAGTTTGAAGGATTACATGAATTCCCTGTGTGTCAAGTTTCAAGTTATAAACTGAAGGATGGTGATTCTATTTGCAATGAGAGCACAAAGCGGCCTCCAGCCAAAATGTTATGGTATCTTCCAATAATTCCAAGGTTCGAACGATTGTTTTGTAATAAAGATGAAGCAAAGAACCTTAGATGGCATGTAAATGAAAGACTAATTGATGGAAAACTTCGTCATCCAGCTGATGGTTTGCAATGGAAGATGGTTGATCAACTATATCCCGATTTTGGGAATGAGCCAAGAAACCTAAGGCTTGGACTTTCAACAGATGGAATGAATCCATACGGTAATTTAAGTAGTAAACATAGTTCATGGCTTGTACTTTTAACAATTTACAACATTTCTCCGGAGTTGTGCATGAAACGTAAATACATCATGTTGTCTATGATGATTTCAGGTCCACAACAACCTGGAAATGACATAGACGTTTATCTTTCTCCTTTAATTGAAGACTTACAAAATCTATGGGAAGAAGGTGTGGAGGTGTTTGATGCGTATGGTAATGAAAATTTCAAGATGCGGGCAATGATTTTTTGCACTATTAATGACTTTCCAGTATATGGAAATTGAGTGAACTACCTCTTTAGTCCTTGAACTTGTTACGAAAGTTCATTTTAGTCCTGAGAGACGTAAATTAACCTGTTAGTCCCTGACTTTGTTAATCGTGTTTCACGTTAGTCCAAGTAGGCAATTTTCGTTAACGATGTGCTGACGTGTGGCGTTAAATGCCACGCTGGAAGGTCAAATGCTGATGTGTGGCGTTAAATGCCACGTTGGAATGCCACTTGGACTTTTGACTCAGTCTTCTTCCTCTCCAGTCTTCTTCCTCTCCAGTCTTCTTCCTCTCAAGTTTTCTTCTTCTCAAGTTTTCTTCCTCTCAAGTGCTCTCAATTCATCCAAATCAATTCTTGAGCTCTGTTGGGGTTGCGTTTCTCATTGGACAGATTCATACAGCAACAGCAAGTACCCAACAAATCAGAAAAAGACCCACCCATCAATACTCTCAAATTAAGAGAAACACTTGCAACTCTGAACAAAAACAGGGGTGACCCTTGTGCCCAGAAAACACCAAATTCAACCATGAATAGCTTAATCCCGTCTTCCCAACACCAAAACCTGTTGGGGTTGCATTTTTCATTGGAAAGATTCATACAGCAACAACAAGCATCCAACAAATCAGAAAAAGACCCACCCATCAATGCTCTCAAATTAAGCCAAATTGCAGTTGTTTCCGTTTCCAAAGAACACGAAACTCCCCCTCCATATTTGTTTATTACAAATCAACTAACTACATTTATGCATATGTCAACAACCAGATGCATGAATTAGACTAATGACAGAGTAATCCAGAAAAACACTTGCAATTCTAAACAAAAACAAGGGTTACCCTTACGCCCAAAAAACACCAAATTCAGTAATGAATAGAACATGCAATGCAAAACTTAATCCCGTCTTCCCAACACCAAAACCCTAAAGATCGAATTGCAATGGAACTCCCCAATTCTGAGCGCAAAATTCTGCAAATCAAACTGAAATTAATTTAATTGAATGGCATATCAAAACCATAAGTTTGAATCACCAAACCTGGGTTCGAAACACCATGGCTGTTTTAAATAGCACGAAGCGAACATTATATCACTACACCAATTTAAACCCCATTGTTTCACCAAATTCTTAAGCTTCGAACTCTGACCCCCATTGATTGAACTCTGACCTTCGCAAAGTTAACAAATTGCTTACAAATTTTGAACCTTACTCACTGGGTTTCAATCTTCCAAGGTTTGCTTTTACCTTTTCCACATTGTATTTTCGAGTATCTGGAAGGAGGCAAGAGTGATGAAGATGACGACGACAATGATGTGTACATGGTCTATTATTTATTTTTTCAAAACGACGTCGTTTTATGACATCTGGCATTCCAACGTGGCATTTAACGCCACACATCAACATTTGACCTTCTAGCGTGGCATTTAACGTCACATGTCAGCACGTCGTTAACGGAAATTGCCTCCTTGGACTAACGTGAAACACGATTAACAAAGTCAGGGACTAATGGGTTAATTTACGTCTCTCAGGAACTAAAATGAACTTTCATAACAAGTTCAAGGACTAAAGAGGTAGTTCACTCTATGGAAATTTATGTGGATACAGCATTAAGGGGCACAAAACATGTCCCATATGTGAAGAAGGCACAAGTTACCATCAACTGCATCATGGAAGGAAGACATTTTATCTTGGTCATCGAAAATTTCTCAGGACTAATCACTCTTATCGTAAATTAAGGAAAGCTTTTAATGGGTTGCCAGAAAATGATGTTGCTCCAAAAGCCTTAACTGGACAACAAGTCTATGATCGGGTTAAAAACATCAAAACTGTTTTTGGAAAGACTCAAAAAAAGGTCACTGAGACAAGGATATGGAAGAAAAGATCAATATTTTTTTATCTTCCATATTGGTGCAAACTTGATGTTAGACATTGTATTGATGTGATGCATGTGGAAAAAAATGTGTGTGATAGCATCATTGGAACACTTCTCAATATACAGGGCAAGACTAAAGATGGAGTCAATTCTCGACTGGATTTGGTTCACATGGGTATACGACATCAATTAGATCTGTAGGAAAGAAAACATATTTGCCCCCGGCATGTCATACATTGTCAAAAAAAGAGAAAATTTCTTTTTGTGAGGGCCTAAATGGGGTTAAAGTGCCACAAGGTTATTCTTCAAATTTTAAAAGACTTGTCTCGATGAAAGATTTAAAGTTAGTTGGGTTAAAGTCTCATGATTGTCATGTGTTCATGCAACAACTACTTCCAGTGGTTATTCGTGACATTTTTCCTAAAAAAGTTAGACATCAATAAGTAGGTTATGCTTATTTTTCAATAAAATATGTAGCAAAGCCATTGACCCTCTAAAATTAGATGAGTTGGAACATGAAGCTTTACTATCTTATGCCAATTGGAGATGTATTTTCCTCCATCATTTTTTGACATTATGGTTCACTTGGTTGTTCATATAGTGAGGGAGATCAGATTATGTGTCCAGTTTATTTGAGGTGGATGTATCCAATAGAACGATACATGAAAATATTAAAAGGGTATATGAAGAATCCACACTGTCCCGAGACATCTATGATTGAAAGATACATTGAAGAAGAGGCCATTGAGTTTTGTAGAAAATATTTGTCAGAGGTGGAACCCATAGGAGTTCCTAAGTCTCGTCATAAGGGAAGACACGAAGGTAAAGGTACACGAGGCATAATTGTGAAAAGCATGGGTCGTGCAGAAGTCCTTCAAGCACATTTGTATATTTTGAATAATACCGATGAGGTTCAACCTTACTTATCTACTCACAAAACTATGATAAAGGAGGAGAATGTTCAAATGAACGAGAAATGGTTGTTTAATGAGCATAACAAAACGTTCTTAAATTGGTTTGATGAAACAATTAAGAAGGATGATGGTGCCTCTGATACATTGAAGTGGCTAGCAAATGGCCCAAACTTTGATGTCATATGTTGGATTGGATACGATATTAATCATTTTTCATTTTACACAAAGTCTCAGGATGATAAAAGTACCATGCAAAATAGTGGGGTTATGGTGGTAGCAGAGTTGATGCATTTTGCAAGTTCTAAAGATAAAAATCCTGTAAAAGCTTCCATATCTTACTTTGGAGTGATTGAAGAGATTTGGGAGATTGATTACACAAAATTTAGAGCGTCTGTTTTCAAATGCAGATGGGTTGATAGTAACAGTGGTGTGCAAGTCGATGAATTGGGATTTACATTGGTTGACCTTCAAAAAGTAGCTTACAAGGATGACCCTTTTATCATGGCCCACCAAGCAAAACAAGTGTTTTATGTTCAAGATCCTTGCTCCAAAAGGTGGTCAGTTGCTCTTCAAGGAAAGACAACAATCGCTAGTGATGACACCAATGATCTTTCAAATATTGATATTTCTCAAACTCCCTTATCATCAAGGATATCTAGTATCAATGAAGAAAATGAAATAGATGATGTACATGCTATTTGAGATGATCATCATGAAGGAATATGAGAAAATGTTACTAGATGATACAAGTTAGTTATTTATTTAATTATTTCATCATTGTATGTTTATTTTTAACTTATTTTAAAATGTTTATTACGTTTTTTATATTTAGTACAGTTTTTAACATCTTTTCTCTTTGCTTTCAACAGGTACATGGCTGATTACTACATTTTTTTCAACTTTCAATACTTGTTTGATATAATTTTAAGTTATTTCATTTGTAAATTAAAGTTTGATAATAAATAATGATGTATTTAGTTTAAATATATAGATTATGTGAATTCTGTATTGTCTGTCTGGTAGTTCTCTATTGTCTGCCTGGTGATTCTGTGTGTATATACAGGTATTGTGAATAAATAATACGGTAGTATACCTAAACAAAATGAACATTAAAAAAAAGGACTTTCTACATCGGTTACGACCATAACCGATGTAAAAAGTATACTTTCTATATCGATTGGGTCTGACTTTTTACATCGATTAAAGCTATAACCGATGTAGAAAGTCATACTTTTTACATTGGTTCTGCCCCACAACCGATGTAGAAAGTGTACTTTTTACATCGGTTGTAGGCTCAACCAATATAGAAAGTCATACTTTTTACATCATCGGTTCCAGAACCAATGTAAAAAGTCTTATTTTCTATATCACCCACTTCAACACCGTCTAAATAACCGATGTAAAAAGTACATAACAACCGATGTAAAAAGCTCATTTTTCACTAGTGATATAATTGAACACGAAACAAAACAACGTTTTAAGAATTTTTTCAAAAGATACATAATTTCTATTAATTTTTATTATTTAAATATTCTAAATTATAGTATAAATCTTGTTAAATTTACTTACACATACTTACATTATTTATTTTTAATTTTTTTTATTTAATGTTAATCCAAAACAAATGGTCATAATTTACCAATCACTCCTTCTAAATTTTATTAATCACGTGAAGAATAAAAAAGATAGGTAATCTTTAGATTTTAGATTATATAAGAAGAAAGAGCAAAAGAGTCACTCTTAGGGCGGACCTTTTGATTATGTTCCCGGAGAACATGTAAATATAATTTTAAAATAGAATCCTATATATTTATCGCCATTGTTTAATATTCCGTATTGTTATTTTGTTATATTTAAGAATCATGATAAAGATCGTGAAATAATAAACAACAAAAGGTTAAATCAAAATGGACGAATAGTCTGGATTTTTGAATTTTTTTAACGTTGAAGTTAAAAAATTCATGACAATTAACTAAAATGACATAAAGCTTTTAAAAACGTAGTTAGTTATAATAAAATTAAAATTTTTATTAAATTAACTTTTAAAATTTATTTTAATATTTAAAATAATAAATTTAAGAATCTAGGTACTATCATCTTAAGAACACTCATTAAAAAATAAAAAATATTAAATTTTTATTAAAATTTATATTAATTATTTATTTTTTTGATACAAATAATTTGTCCATAATCGTTGTCTATATTTAAAATAAATTTTTATCTTGCTTTAAGCTTGATTTATGATTAATAATATAAATTAAGCCTATAAATTTGCTAAATTAACTTTACTTTAAATAGTTCTTAAATGGGTATATTAAATTAACCCATCCTAGAATATACATAATTTATATAGGAAATTTATTTTATTCTTTTTATTTTTGACTAAAGATCTCAATCAGTTAATTTAATAATTTTTGTAATAAATAAATAAAAATTAATATTTCTTATTTCTTTTATAATTTTTAGTCTAATTATCTAGATGAATATATAAATTAATATAAAAATTTGGAATATATATATATATATATATATATATATATATATATATATTATATATATTAATCAAGGTGTATGACATGTAGCTATGTGACGATCACTTTTACTTAATTAATGACTTCAATTTAAAATTTAGAATATGTTAAAATAAAAGTTGTGAGCTCATCAATTGTAAAACAAAAATACAAATAAAATTTTAAAAATTAAATTTTATTTATTTAATCAATTTAATAAATATTATGGATAGAAAATTAAAATTTAGACACTGAATATATTATTAAAAATAGGTTATATAGAAACCAATACCTTTTCTATTCATACCTAGTTATATTTAAAAAAAAATGAAACTTTAGTTTAAATCCAGGCTAAAAAAATAAAATAAAAGAAGTGAATAAAATACATTTTTCAATAAGATGATATAAATAAAATTTAAAAGTACATCCAATATAAATACATTATAATAATAATAAAAAGTCAAATTCCAACTATTCAATTATACTTTTATTTTTTAAAAGAATTAAAAAATGTACACCTAAGTAATACAAGAACACTTGTGGTTCTGTTTTTATTGTTAGGCATAGTAAAATTTATATTTTATTTTTTAAACCTTACAAAAATCTTTTGCATATGTACTCTTTAAAATTTATTCTTTTTAATTTTTAAATAGTGTTTTTTTTATTCTCATATATTTTGGATAACTGGTTGTCATTAAACTTTCGGAAACTACAAAGATAGAAAAGAAAAGATTCGTTTTTGTTAGGTGGATGTAAAATTAAAATTGAAATTGAGAAGCTCTTTTTCAATATCATGAATGGAATGAGGATCTGATTTTGCATATTTTGGTTTGCTGTTATAATTTTGCATTACTGAAAAATTCAGTTTTATATAATCAATGATCACTTAATAATTGTTATTAATAATTATTAACTATAGATTAAATTTTATTTTATATAATTGATAATTATTTGAATCCAATAAAAAAGTAAGAAGAATGCGGGTTTGGAGTTTAGCATTTTATTTTAACTTCACCAGTAAATAGATTTTTAATCATGTAGGTTCTTTTAGGTTAAGTGTTTAAATAATTTTTTTTATATTTATTAGGATTTTAAATATTTTTTTTATTTTAATTGAATATTATAAAATGTGTTTGATTAGTTTTAATTTGTAATTTTACCCATCTATGTATTAAATCATTAGATTCAGTTTCTATGTTAGGTTTATTGATATTAAAAAATTTAATTAGATTTTTCAAATTTTATTTTTTTAATTGATTTTATTTCTCAATTTATAATTAATGATATGTGATTTAAACATGATCAGTTATCTATGTATATCCATGTAAAAAAAATGTGATAATGAAATTTCCTTATATATATTGGTGCTTCTATTTCTATCTCTGTTGCTGTATATCTAGTAATTTAAAAATACATATTTAAATTATTTTTATTAATTTTAATTATTTAAAAGTTTAATTTAAAAGTTTAATTTAATATTATATATATAAAGTAAAAATTTTGAACGAAATCTAACAATATTTATATGATAAAAAAAATAAAGTTAAAGAACGAATAAATAACATGGTAAAGAATATTGATGTATGTAGATTTTAACTTTAAATTTATTTGTAAATATTTTTTTATCTTTCATAATAAACATTTACATAAAATTATATTTTACAGAAAAAATTTGTTTGTTCTTAAGTTAAATTCCTCCGAGATGATATATATAATTTAGTCAGTTAAGTGATGAGTTTGTATCCTCATCCACCAATTATATTCAATCCGATCTTAACGTTGAAATTAACTATTAGTAGATCATCATTAACCTTAATTAAGAGTTGAAGCAGAGATAATCAAAGTTGGATAAGCAATTCACCTAAATAATTCATGTTAAACAAGTTTTCGAACAAATTTTACAATATTTAAAATTATCATTTAATTCTAGATCATTAACTATTTTAAAATAACCCTCTAACTCTAATAATGTTGTTATTAATTATCATAATTTTTAATTAGCTTGAAGTTGGCGTTACTAGTTATGATGAAACCAATTTCGATGCTTGCTGTGTCACCTTGCTATTTTTGGCAGTTGCATTTGAAGTTAGTTGCTTGGTTTTGATCTAGATTTTCCTTAATTCAAGGGATTTCACTCAGTCCTATAACCTCACTTTATTACATTACAACCTGTTTTTCGGTGTTTTTGTTTATCCCTTGGATTATCATGTTGTTCCTTTGTTGTGAGATAACTCAATCTTCCATTTAGATTTTTCGATTTTTGGAACTAATTCTACTTGTAATTTTATGTTGAACCTTGTGTTTTTACTTATTGGAAAAACTTCATATTTGACTATGAATGCTGCTAGGTGGTGAAGGAATAGCTATTAATTACTTTCTCTTAGTCTATGATAAAGGACACTATCACAAATGTTAATTTGACTGGTTATCACAAATGACTATAATCATTCCAAGCTACAGGCTTTCGAGACGTAAAAGAAGGCTCAATAGGATGATGAGTTGGAAGGTTGTTGGAACAAAGAGACGGGGAAAGGACAAGAAAGAGGAATGAGAAACAGATCTTATCTCATTTTTTATGTGAGAAATGATTATCGTACATCTACATACTATCATACATTTGGATAAATCTATATCTAACGATTATAAAATTTCTATTTTTGAAAAAGAAAAACATAATTGCATGGAGGTGGCTATAAAGGATGAATGTACTGTATGTACGTACGTTCAACCTTTCCATTTTTGTGTTGTATTGTACAACTATTAAGTAATTATTATTATTATTATTATTATTATTATTATTATTATAATATTAAAATTTCTTACCCTTCTTTCGTATATATTAACTATGTGTTAGGGGCTTAAATTGACATTTGTCCCTTATATTGTTGATTCACTTATTTAAATTTATTACTATAGAATAAAATTAAGTGTTGTGAATATTTTGAAAATTTGTTTTATTGTCGAATAGAAAAGTTGATTATTATTATTCCCATGTTTTCATCTATGCTTCTACCTTCCTTTGCATTTTTCTTGGTGGAAATTGATTAAATATCACTAAAAAATTTTGCATAAAACTCATAAATTTAAACCCTAATTACCAATTCAAAGTTATAATCTTTATGAAATATCCTAAGTATAAATACTTAACTTGAGAATTTAAAGACTCATCCTCGATCAAGAGTGTCAAACCAAACCCAACATTTTTTAATATAACCTTAATCACTTAAATTTTAGGAAAAAATCTAAAATATATTAAAAAGTATTTGATTGATAATCTTAATCCTTGAAAACGTTGGCTCTGGTGGATGTGAACTAGCTTGGGAAAACATGATAAATATAGAAGATGCGATCTTATATTATTAATGGATTTAGATCTAAGCCTCTTATTTCTCTTATATCAAGAACCATCCTTTGAAAACATTTGGTAAGCTAGACCTAGACTAGAGTGTATCACCTCACTTATGTATATTTGCCTACCTAAAAAAATCACCTCCAAGGATACTCAACTTAATTAAGAGAAAGACAAGAAATTTCACTCTTCAAATTTCATAGTTAGCCTCTAATCGGTAAAGAGGGATGAGATAATTTTGAAAGTTAAGGAACTTTAGAAAACTAGGATTCCTAATTTTTGAGAAAGTCTTTACTGTCTTATACTAACTTTTCTCTATACTTTATTTATTTTTGAAATTTGATATAGATCGGTGATTGTTTAATGTGTTAACGTTATGATTTTTATGTTATTAAAATTGTTTAATTGTTAGTTGGTGTGTAGATTGGCATTTAAGATGCTAAATTTAATTTTTATTTTATGGATTTTGTTACAAGAAGAGAAAATTGGATATATATATCATGGGAATCCATGAAGTTACATTTCCTAGACGAGTGGATGTTGGAATCCCTTTTTTGTATGTACTTTTGATAGATTCTATTAGATTTAGACATAGGATTTATGTTTCTATTTGTTTTACCTCCTGGGTTTGGCCATATACCCACGTCCCTCCTTCACTACCTTCATAGGGGGTCATAAAGCCCATTTATTCTCCATCATCTTCTAAAACTTTTTATGATACCATCAGTTTTGGAGCCATCAAGACATTGTAGAGTGGGAACTAGTTAGGGAAGGGAATGGAACGTAGGTAGTCTATTTTAGATAGTTAATGTAAATACCGAGAGACATTTAGGATATACTTTTGTTTGTTACATATAGGTTTTATCCCTTATTTTAATATTCCTTACTAGTTTACTATTTTAATTAGATAATTGTATAGTACTTGACACTATATTAATCTTATGCTTTAATGTATAGAAATGTCTATGTACATTATTTTAGAATTCATACAAATTATACTTTTTAACTTATGAACTACTACTATTTATTATGATGAATGTTTTTTTTTCTTCACAATTTCAAATTTTAATTATTTAAATTTTTTGTAGACTTTTAAAAAGTATTAGTAATTACGTTTCTATTTTATGAAATATATAAAAAAAAAGGAAAATTAGATTTAGCTGTTTCATATGCAAATTAATGGGAGATAAGCTTATGATGTTTAGTCAATATTTATTACTTTAAAATTTTTTAAAAAGGTTATTGTAAAATATAATAGTTGAGATCTTCAAAAATTCAAAATCTTCCACCAAAAATGTAACAGCTACATTTTTTTGTTAAAAAAAATAAATGTCAAAAGAAACAAACGCGTGCAAACTGCCATGCATGAATTCATTTAACCTTCCTCCATGTTACCTTTCCTCAAAAATCATTCAACAAAATGACATTAGAAAGAATAGAAACCATTTTTCTTTGCATTGAATATTTGGAATATGGTTTTTTTTTCTTCTGGTTCATCTTTGTTCTTGATTTCAAACTTTTGAGCAACACATCTCAAAGGTTCCTCTCATGGAAATCAAGTATATTCTATTGAGAAATTCCTCCGAGATTCTAGCCTTAATCACATTGTAATCTGCTTATATGGTTTCATGCAAGGTCTTATTGGACAATATGTGATTCCTATTCTAGAAGAAAAATCTGTATGGGGAAATGATGCCCCACGATAATGGCTTACGGGGATACTTAGTGGACAAATGGTGTTGTTGACAAATTGGCAGTTTTGAAGGTATTTACAAGCGATACTATTTTTATTTTGTTTTGATCGCTGAGATATACAATCTTCTTGGCATGGATTTAAAGGATATCGTTATCTTAAAAAGTATTTGTAGGACTACTTCACTAACATATTAAAGAAATCGAAGGATCTTAAAGCTCATTCAAATCAGACAAACATTTACTTCTGAAAGATGATATGATCTTGAACTTAAAAAATAAGGAATTCAAGCCACATAATATGTGAATTGAGAAATTTTGAAGTGGAAAATTTTACGCTGAGGAATTTAATCTCTATTTTTTATTTGTATTGTTTTTCAATTTTAGGTAAGGGGAAAAGATTTAAATAGATTGTAACACTAATTTTAAAAATTTTTTAACTTTAAAATAAAATTTTATTTATTATTTAAAAATTTAAAAGTTATATTTAATTATGTTTGAATTTAATTGTTAGATTGAATTTGTGTAGTAATTGATTAATGATTGAATTGGTTAGAAATTAGATTATGAAATTATTTAAGTTGATGTGAAATAATATATTAAGAAAATAGTATACCAAAATTTTAAATTTTAAATTATATGGTTCTTACTCATAGATGAGACTTTGGACATAAAATTTCAATGTATAACAATGTGTATGTGTGGACCATCTCTACAAAATTTTGTAGGTAATAAAAATTTGTATAATTTTATATAAACTTTTAAAGTTATGATTCTGAAATTTAAAACTATTAGAATTTTTTTCTAAAACAAATACTCATTTAATTTATATTATATAAATATATTTTCATACAATAGGCATAAGAAAGTATCAATTGAAAATTTTAGTGAAACACTAAATTATCTTCCATTTTATATAAATTTTTGAAGTCTAAATACCTTTTAAAAGTCATTCCTTTTTATTATTAATCTTTTCACAATGTAAAAGATTCTATAACTTCTAAGTGAGTATATGTGTGAATGGTATAATGAAGGAAAGATTGATGCCTCATATGATGAAGTAATAAATTGAATCTCATTGTAATAAAAATTGAGTAAAACTCATATGATAGGTGGAAGAGAACAATGAGGTCTTAAGATTTGAGTAGAAGGTGAGACTTTTGTTTGAAGAAGATGAAGGAAGTAATTGAATAAATTAGTTGTCATGTATCATATGTAATAAAAGTGTTGTTTTGGAAATATTTAATGTGGGAGATTGTTTGGAAGCCCTTATATGAAAGGGAGTTGGGAAATCTAGAGATCGGCTCATATGGAAATAGATCATAGCTCATAAAAAATAAGAATTTTGAGTTTAGGGGATACATGAGCTAAGTTTGAGCTTCTGCAATGGCTTGGAATTGTTCCCTGTAGCCGAGACTACTCTAGTCGAACTTATTTGTCTTGACAAAATCCTAACAGTTATCATTACTGGTTGACCAATTTCATAATCTTGTGAAATGATGATGAGTACAATGATGATTTGAGTGTTGATAAGGACATGCTATTATTGTAAAAATTAGATCCTGGTAGCCTCCATTATTTTTATAAAGTGGTGATGATGTTTTGAGCCCACATGCATGTGCATATAAAGTAGTAAGGATTATTGTGGTATAAGATACAGTACATCTTAACTTAATCTTGAATCTTTCATCATAGAAATGTTTGAAGAGAATGATAGAGTAAATACATACGCACATTGCATAAGATGAATGTTTTTGTGAGTTAAATTTTATAATAGTTCTTTGCAATGGTCAAAGAGCTTGTATTTTTCTTGTTTGGTTGTTGGATTAGGTCAGTATATTAGATAGTAAGACCCATATGTTTGAGCGTGGGGTTTATGAATATGATTTGTAAAGAAAATGATGGAATAATCTTATGCATAAAGTGTATGTTAAGGTTAATTTTATGATAGTTTCTTGTGATTGTCCTAGAAACTTTTATGTTTTGTATGTTAAATTGTAATGTAGCACATTACTCCTAGCCAAATTTTACTTGAAGGAAATGTTTAAGTTTCCCTTTATTATCTTCTTTATATGTGGCTATAGATTTCATAGTGGAACTGCATTGTGGTTTGCACTCTCTTCGACGTTGAGGTAACTGTCGATGTAGAGATTGATTAGAGGATCTCTCATCATATGACCATAGGAAATGACTACGAGCAAGAGTATCGATGAAAGAAGAGAAGTCGAATGAGTAAACGTAGGTATATCTTCTATTTATATTTTTAGTAACACCAACCTATATCACTTATACAGCTAACAAATTGGTCCATGATCTATTGGCCAGCTCGTTTAGCCTTAAGTTCTGACCCTACATTATGAATCCCACTTAGAAGTAGGATTTTTTGAAGCCTTAACCCACATGACCTTCAATTTAAGTGAGCTTAGTGTGGGTTAGCCCCTAGGTCAACCCATCTAACCCTATTTTATTTTCTTCTATTTTGTTGCTTGTCTAAAATTATAATTTTGATATCTCAACCCATGTAATCTTCAACTTAAGTGACATGAGTGTGCGCTAGCTCATCTGATCCTATCTTATAATCTTCTATTTTGTAATTCGTTTAAAAGTAAGATTTTTTAAACCTTAGTCAGGTAACCTTCTAAGTGGGATGGATATATGCTAACTCTATCTTATAACATTCTATTTTGTAGCTAATTTAGAAGTAGAACTTTTTAAACCTTAATTCATATAACCCTCAAATTAAGTAAAATAGGTGCGAGATAGTTCATCAGTTTCTATCTTATAACTCTCTATTTTGTGTCCATCCAAAACTAAAATTTTTTAAACTCTCAATTATCAAATTAAGTGGGATGGATGTAGACTAATTTATATGACCTTATCTTATATTTAGCTCTTCTCCTCTAAAATTTTATCCTCTCCCTTAATTTTTTTCTTATTTATTTATTTATTTATTTATTTATTTTTCTCTTTAAATATTCTCTTCAATATTTTTTATTATACTAAAATATTATTTAATTTATTTATCTTTCTTTTTAAATTTTCTATCTTTCTCTAAACAATTTTTTCATTTGTTTTTAAAATTTTCTTCCTTTCTAATTTTTTTTCTTTCTCTCATGCTTTTCTCAATTTTACTATACTTTTATTTTTTCTTTATTTTTATTTTTTAAAATATATTTATTTTTCTATCTCTAAAATTAACTTTTCTCCTTATTTTTTCTTCCTTCTCTCTCTAAATTTTCTTACTTATTTTAATTTTTATCTTTATTTTATTTCAAGAAAGTAGAGAGAAAAAAATATAAAAAAAAATTCAAGAGAAAAATTTGAAGAGAACAAAATTAAGTCTTTTAGCTTTATGAATTTTACAAGTATGGGCTTCTGTAAGCATGTGAACCATTTTGACTCTAGTTCACATGAGTTAAGTTGGATTGGATGTGTCAAGTTGATACCATTAATCACTTATTCCTTGATTGTATAAAAATCTACACAGATAACTTAAAGGATTGTTGAAAAATAAAAAATAACATAATCTCATAAAATTATAATCTAATTAAATCATGGATTAAAATTTCAGTTCTAAAGTCTACAAATTAAGCCCTAACCATCTTATAGAACCTAATTAAATTCTAAACTCTAAAGGATAAATTAATTCATAATATTTATAATTAAATATTATTAATTAAACTCTAAAATCATATATTACATTATTATAATTAAAACCTATATTCTAAAATAATCCTAATAAAAATTTAATTTAAAAATAACCTTAAAAATCCTAAATAGTATTTATAATATATATATATATATATACATATATATATAAGACATTAATAAATATTTTATAGTGACCAATATCTCTTCTGGTTGCATGATAGGTCCAAGTTCAGATGTAGAAAGTGGTAGGGGTAAATATGGTGTTGGGGTATCTCCTTTAAATTTCTTTAGTAAGAAAATGTGAAAGATAGGGTGTATACGAGCATTTTTTTGGTAATTGGAGTTTATAGGCAATTGAGTTGAGTTTATTGTAAACACTCAATTATGTCTGAGGTCTCCAATTTTTAATATTAATCAGGAGAGCAACATTAATTTAAATAATAAATAAACAAACAAAAAATAGAAAACGAAAACAGAAAGTAGAAAGCAATAAAAAAAATAATCTAAAAACCATGAAAAGGAAAATATGATAACAACAATAAAAAAATAATAAAAAAGAAAGAAAGATAATAAATAAATAAACACAAAAAGGAAAATAAAAACAAGATAAATCAAATAACAAAGAAATAAACAAAACTGAAAATAAAAAAAAACAAAAAACTAAAAAAATAATAAAAAAATAGAAAAATACTAAAAAAAATAAAAAAATGGAAAACTGAATTATTTAATCAAAAATAAATAAAACAAAAAAAATAAAGAATAAAAATTAAATACAAGAAAATAACAAAAAAAAAGAGGGAAAAGAAAGCAAAACTTTGGAAAAATAATAAAAATAAATAAATAATATAAAAAAATTATAAATAGAAAAAAACTAGAAAAATTAAAAGGGATATAAAAACAAAAAAAAAGTTAAAGAGAAAGAAAAAAGAATTAAAGAAAAGAAAAAAAACAATAAAAACGGAAAACGAATTTTTAACAGAATGTAAATTAACAAAAGGGGTGCTAGAGGTATTCGGGAAGGTTCTCAGAACTGCCAAAAGATTCTCTCTGGCACCAAAGTTTGAAAAGGCATTCACAAAGAGAGAGCAGACTCACGTCCTAGTGCGAGTGGTGATGAAGGAAATTGAGGGTTCATCCCCTACATCGTCCAGATCCTCCAAGAATTTAGGAGGCACACTCGAACATCCATAGAATGGAGGGTAGCTCAAGGATCTTCAAGGAAAAGAGGGAGTTCGGAAACAGAGAAAAGGGGAGGTTGAGGAAGATCCTCTGGGAGAAAGAAGAAGGATTATTCTCTCTTCTCTCCAAGAAAAGGAGAAATCTCAGCCGAAACTAGAGAAACAATTCATTAAGAAGCAAGGGAATGATCTTGGGATCTCTTGGGGAGGGAAGCTACTTCAAGACAAACAGAAAAGGGGAGCTTTGTCTCGGATTCACAAGTTGGCATTCTTCCCTTGTGCTTCATTCTAATGAACTCAATTACATTATATCTGTTGCTAGTAGATTAGATCCTAAGAATACACCTCTATTCTGGCTTGACTTAAAATATTAGTGGATGAGAGGTTTTTGAGAGGAATTTTAGATAGGGTTTTGCTAGGATGTGAGCTTCATAGATCCGGTGAAATGTTGCATATCCATGTTATCTCATGAAATACCACGACTAGAGTCTTGGCCATATATGAAACTTTGGCTTGGCAACGTTCAAAAGGCGAGATATCAATACGACTTATGTCATACCATAAAGATCTTCCCCTCTTCCCCCTAGCTTATTCCACAAGTATGGCCTCCATGGGCCTCTCCCTCTCACTCACAGCAGCCCTTGGAGGAACCCTGCTCCATGATAAGCATAGATTTCATAAATAATTATCTCTCACTTTTATCTCATTAAGACTTCTTATTTGTTCAATTAAGTGATCTTTTTCATATTTTATGAGTTTGGGTTCATATGAAGTTTAATTGAATTTCTTTGCTTACCCGATTAAAATGACACTATTATAGTATTTTGAGCATAATAGGAGTTTTAGACATCCAAAAATCATGAAATCTGTCTTGAATGAAAGCTTAAAGAAGTGTCCACAGTTACAAAGCAAGAGCAGACTCTAAATGGGATGTTTAGTACTCCGAAATTATCTCAAAAGATGAGATAGTGTTGCTGACGTGGAATTTGAACAGTGTGCAAAGATCCGGCCATATCTTGAGATAACGAAGTCATATTGAGATGAAATTAAATCTGTTGGACAGCTAAGATCCGGGGCTACAACTTTTGTTCAGACATGAAGCTCTAATTCGGACATGTGAACATCCGAAATTGCGGTACAAGAAAGTCAAAATTGTTGTGCTAATTGGTGACAAAAATTCAAAAGTGTTTTGCATTTTCAACAAAGCCCATGTGAAAGCAATAAAAGGGTAGAAAGGTAATATCCTAGTTGGTGACTTTCTGAAGATGATGCCTCACAAATCCTCTATAAATAGAAGGGTTTACAAGAGGAGAAACACACCATTTTGGAGATTAACTCCAATACCATTTTCCATCTTTCTTTCTTTCTTGTTAGTTTGCCTCCTACATGGAAGGCTTAGGTTTTCTTTCTTGTTAGTTTTCCTCCTACATGGAAGGCTTAGTTTTTCTTTATTGTTAGTTTGCCTCCTACATGGAAGGCTTAGTTTTTCTTTATTGTTAGTTGCCTCCTACATGGAAGGCTTAGGATTTATTTGTTGTTAGTTGCCTCCTACATGGAAGGCTTAGGATTTATTTGTTGTTAGTTTGCCTCTTTCCTTGTTGTTAGTTTGCCTCCTTCATGGAAGGCTAGGTTTGTAGTTTCAATTCAAGGATTCAAGCTATTTTCATTTTAACTTTGAGGTCTTGATCTTTATTTACATGCTTATTAAGTGGTTTCTACTCTACTTCACTATATTCTTCAATTTTATTCTTTAATCAAAGTTTGATCGGTTGACGTATTTTGATTAATGCATAATTGATTTATAATTGGCTTTTGATTGGTAAATCATTTTTCAAAAGTTTGAAGAGTAGAAATTAAGTAATTGAATTGAAGGTTTTCATTTTATTACTTACTTCAACTGAATTCTGATTGTGAAATTGGTTTAGATAAAAGATTAAGTGGTTACTAAATCTTGTTGATCATAATCAATTGAATCTTGAGAGGTTTCTCAGTAGAGAATTCAAGGATCATTTTAGGGGTTCCAGATGATCCTAGGTTGATAAACACAATGCATGATTTTAGTGATCAATGATTAGTTAAGAAAATAGCCTCTGAATTCCTTGAGTTGATAATTGTTAAATGAAATTAATTTCATTCTGTATTTTGCATTTAGAACTCAATATCAATCTTTACAAAATCCCCCTGTTCTAATTTTCTCCTTATTTGCTTAAGAATCTGAAATGGTCTTTGGGAGATGACCTAGGTTGCACCTTATACTATACCAATAGTTTGAGGGAAATCTAGAAATTATTTTTGCGTGTTTGCGACGAGCGTGTCAAAAATTTGGCGCCGTTGCGGGGGACCATTTTAATTTCCTAGGCTCATTTAGGAGTTTGTATAAAAATTTTAATCTTTCTAACAATTTTTTTTTACTTTAGGTATATATTCTTGGATTTTCTGTATGAATTCACCTTTTTGTGTATGACCCGATCCAATCCTGAAAATTTATATGCATATTATCCTGAGATTGATAGAACATTCCACCATTTGAAAAGAGCACATAGAAGGCATTCATTCAGTAATAACCAAGAAAGTAACAGTAGTGATTTTTTAAATTTTGATAGTTTTAAATATTTTGCTAAGAACATGGCTGATAGAACCCTAAAAGAATTAGCTGCACCTGATGTTGCTTATCAACCGTTGTGTATTCAATACCCTGATGTTGATGCACCATTTAAACTAAATTCTGGATTAATACATTTGCTACCTAAGTTTCATGGCCTTGCAGGTGAAGACCCTCATAAACATTTGAAGGAATTTCACATTGTGTATTCCACAATGCGGCCACAAGGAATTCCTGAAGATCATATCAAGTTGAAGGCATTTCCTTTCTCCTTAAATGATGGAGCTAAGGACTGGTTGTACTATCTACATCCAACATCTGTTACAAGCTGGAATGATATGAAGAGATTATTCCTGGAGAAATTCTTCCCTGCATCCAGAACAGCAGCTATCAGAAAAGAGATTTGCGGCATCAGACAGAACTCCCAAGAAACTCTCTATGAGTATTGGGAGAGATTCAAGAAACTATGCGCCACTTGTCCACACCATCAAATTAGTGATCAATTACTGATTCAGTATTTCTATGAAGGACTCATGCCAATGGACAGAAGCATGGTTGATGCAGCTAGTGGTGGAGCACTTATGGACAAAACTCCTACAGCAGCTCGAGATTTGATTGCCAACATGGCAGAAAATTCTCAGCAATTCAATTCTCGAACTAATTCCTTGTCTAAAGGAGTCCATGAAATGACCACTAAGACAGACCATACACGATTGGAGAACAGAATTGAAGAACTAACCTCCATCGTAAGACAGTTGGCCATCGGACAACAACAGCAACTTAATGTTGTTGACAAAACCAAAACATGTGGCATCTGCACTTCTGCAGATCATCCTACTAATGCATGCCCAACATTGCAAGAAAATGAGACACCTGAGGCTGCAGTAAATGGTATTTTTGGCACAAGACAACAATACAGGCCTCCTCAACATTATCAGCAACAGAAGTTTGAACCACCTTCTGGATCATACAATCCTAGTTGGAGAAACCATCCTAACTTGAGATATGGTCCTCCACAACAACAAAGGATTCAAACATCTGACTCCCAAAATAAATGCCAACCACCGCCATTCAGACAACAACAACAGCATATGCAGCAATCTGTACCTTCTAATGATTCTGAACCCTCTCTTGATGATTTGATGAAGCAATTAGCTACCAGTAATCTTCAGTTTCAACAAAATGTAAGTTCTACCCTTCAGGATTTACAAACTCAAATTGGGCAGTTAGCTACCACTGTCAACCAATTGAAATCTAAAGGTTCTGGTCAACTACCTTCTCAACCTGTCATAAATCCCAAAAGTGTGAATGCCATGACCTTGAGAAGTGGGAAGAAAGTGTAGACAGACCCTACATTTTTAAAGCAACAAAGCTTCAATCAGACTAATCCACACCAAAAAGAAGAATTTATCTCCACACCTGGAGACATCTCTGATAAGCCATCTGAATCAGAGGGAAAGTCTGATGAAAAAAGTACACCAGTCTTCGATAAGACATCGAATGATCAACAAAAAGAAGCTTGCCATAAACGATCTGCACTTGAAGCATCTGATGAGACAAAAACCCCAAATTGTGCTGATCAGAAGGTATCTTTACCTTTTCCAAATAGAATGGTCCAATCCAAGCCCAATGTTCATGCAGAATTGGATAAGGAGCTTCTAGATACCTTCAGGAAAGTGGAAGTCAACATACCACTTCTAGATGCTATCAAGCAAATTTCCAAATATGCCAAATTTCTAAAGGACCTGTGCACGCATAAGAGAAGACTCAAAGGGGATGAGAAGATCAGTGTGGGACGCAATGTTTCTGCCTTAATTCAACCCAGCCTCCCTCAGAAATGTAAAGATCCAGGAACTTTCACCATTCCTTGCACAATAGGAAACTCTACATTTGGTGATGCATTGCTGGATCTAGGTGCTTCCATAAATGTTATGCCCTCATCAGTTTATAAATCTTTGAATCTGGGAGAACTGAAGCCAACTGGTGTGGTGATTCAATTAGCCAACAGAAGTACAATACATCCAGCTGGAGTACTTGAAGATGTGCTAGTTCAAGTGAATAAGCTAATCTTTCCAGCTGACTTCTACATTTTGGATATGGAAGATGAGTCATCCATCAATAGAGAAACCTTGATCCTAGGGAGACCTTTCCTCAAAACTGCAAAAACAAAGATAGATGTGCATACGGGGACTCTCTCTATGGAATTTGGAGATGATATCATCCAATTCAACATATTTGAAGCCATGAAGCATCCCATAGAGAATCATTCACTCTTTCAACTTGATGTCATAGACCTTCTTGCGGATGATTATTCTATTGACAATCTACTTTTTGAATTTTTTGATTTTGATTTAGATTACTTAGATAATTTTACTTGCACATGTGATGAATTTGATCCATGTATTGTGTGTTCCAGGATTAATGATGCAGACCAAACTTCGTTGAAAGATGACATGTTAGATGTAAGTGTTGCAGACATTTCAATCTCAGATAGATCCCTTCCTTCCATAATACAACCACCTCCTTTGGAGTTGAAGCCTTTGCCTGAACATCTAAAGTATGCTTATTTGGGGGAAAATGAGAAGCTTCTTGTCATTGTAGCAAAGAACCTTTTACCGCAACAAGAAGAAAGGTTGCTGCAAACCTTAAAAAGCCATAAACAAGCAATTGGATGGACTTTGGCTGATATTCCAGGCATTAGCCCATCTACTTGTAAGCATAGGATATTGCTGGAGGAAAACACCAGACCTGTTAGACAACCACTTCTCTTTGGTGAGGTATTTGATGTATGGGGTATAGACTTTATAGGTCCATTCCCTATCTCTTTTGACTTTGTTTACATTCTGCTAGCTGTTGATTATGTTTCAAAATGGGTGGAGGCAAAAGCCACTCGTACTGATGATGCTCGAGTTGTTGCAGATTTTATCAGGTCTAATATTTTTAGCAGGTTTGGCATTCCTAGAGCTCTAAATAGTGACCAAGGTACTCATTTTTGCAACCACACAATGGAAGCCCTACTCTGCAAATATGGAGTTATGCATAAAGTCTCCACCCCATATCATCCTCAAACAAATGGTCAAGCTGAAGTTTCTAATCGAGAGATCAAGAAAATCTTAGAGAAAACAGTTCAGCCTAACAGGAAGGATTGGAGCTTGCGCCTTGTTGATGCTTTATGGGCATATAGGACAGCCTACAAGTCACCCATTGGCATGTCTCCCTATAGGATTGTCTTTGGTAAAACATGTCATCTTCCAGTTGAATTAGAACATAGAGCATTTTGGGCAGTAAAGAAATGCAACATGGATCTAGACCAAGCAGGAATCCATAGGAAGCTTCAATTGCAGGAACTTGAAGAAATTCGATTGGAAGCATACGAAAACTCCAAAATTTACAAAGAAAAGGTCAAAGCTCTTCATGACAAAAAGTTGGCAAGAAAGTAGTTTTCCGTTGGACAAAAAGTTCTCCTTTTCAATTCTCGGCTAAAGCTTATGCCTGTGGAAATAAAAAATGAGGTAACTGAAAAAATCTTCAAGGTGAATGGACATCGTCTTAAACCATTTTTCGAAGGTTTTCAAAAGCACACGGTAGAAGAAGTGCATTTGCACAATGCCACATACTTGCAATAAATTCAAGAGAAGTCTCTCTCTCTCTCTCTTTCTTTCTTTATCTCTCTCTCTCTCTCTCTCTCTTTCTCTCTCTCCCTCTCTCACATTCCTCACTTATAAGTTTCAACTAATCTCTCAACTTCCTTCTTCACCTCTTAAATCATCCCAACTATTACACCACATTGACCAATAACTTGAGTGTTTTAAGAAGAAAATGGAGAAAGCTCTCACCAGGATCAAAATTTTGTTCCTTACTCTCCCCAGAAATTTTCTTAAAGACATTTACAATTGCAGACTTGAACGATTGAGAGCATTAACACTCTTAGGCCTTCCAGAAGATGTCCGTTGGATCATTGAAGCTAAGGTACGTTTAGCAGGTGAATTTCAAGAATCATTTGTTAAAAACATGCCAGGTATGGGAAGAAGTTCCTATGCAAAGAAGAGAAGGGCAAAAAGAATTGGAGTTTGCTACAAGTGTGCAAGATGGACTTGTAACACAAGATGCAAGAACCTTGGAATGGTTTCAAGAAATTGAGAGGACAAAATTCAATTCATAAAGGATGGACTGAGTAAGGAGTCATTGGATGATATCATTCAGACTCTTGAGACCCATCCTAGTGGGCATGTACAAGGAGTTCTTCTTGATTTGTTTGAACTGTTCCGTAAGGAAAAAGCACGTTATAGTCTTGGGAATCTGACTTTAAAAGACCCTGTTGTCAGTTAAAAAGAAAACTGAATGGGAAGCACATCCTCGACTCTTAGAAGGCGTTTCAGCCGTTACTGGACGTAAAACCAGAGGAAGATGTGAGCCACAATCACAACTACTGTTCATTCTCATGCGTGTATGTTTGTCATTTACATTGTCTTATCAATTTATTGGGCCACCATTTTTTTTGAAATTTTTACCCCTGCTTAAAGTCTTTCCCCTCTGACATTCACCTTTTCCTTGAACAAAAAATTCAAACTTTTGCAACAAAAATTCAAACTTTTGCTACCAAATCCTGATCCCGCACTATTCAAGCGATCTCCTTGTCTGATATTGAGTCCCTATAAATTATCAACCTCTATGACATATTTTTTCAAAAAAAAGACAGAAACACCGTATATGGATAGGATCAATACTATCTGTGTTTTTGGTGGGTCTAACCTTGGAAAGGATGGAGAATTTCAACATGCAGCTTATACCCTTGGTAAGGCATTAGCTGCAAGAAAAATCAATCTTGTTTATGGGGGAGGGATTCAGGATTTAAAAGGATGTGTTGCAGGATCTGCACTCACAAAGGGGTGTAACGTCTTAGGTGTTGGCTTAAAAAATGGGAGCACCTCCTACTTGACCCTGGGTACTGAATTGAAGGTTGCAACCATGCATGACCGTATGAGACACATGTTGGTTAATTCTAATGCATTTATTGCATTACCTGGTGGTCTTGGAACAATGGAAGAAATTTTTACCATTATATTTTGGGCCTATCGGAATTTTCATAAAAAAACCTTTGGGCTTATTGAATATTAATGGCTTTTATAATGGTTTGATATCCTTTTTAGATCATGCAGTAGAGCAGGAGTTCATGCCACAATCCATGCGCAACATCATAGTATCTGCTTCAACTGTTGAACAGCTACTTGAGATTTTGCAAAATCCTACATCTGAGCTCAGTCAAGCAATGCAGCTGGTGAACCAACCAAATCAGGATGGCAGAGATAAAAGATAACCAGATACCACTCTTCGGTTATAACTTTTCCTTACTTTGGTAGTTTTCTCACATTTCTTTCCTTACTTTGCTCAGTCAAGCAATGCAGCTGGTGAACCAACCAAATCAGGATGGCAGAGATAAAAGATAACCAGATACCACTCTTCGGTTATAACTTTTCCTTACTTTGGTAGTTTTCTCACATTTCTTTTCTTGTCATATGAAATTCCATTTAAGACATTGGGGACAATGTCTTGGATAGGTTGGGGGGAGGATGGTCCGATATAAAAAAAAAATTAAAAAAAAAACCAAAAAAAAAACAAAAAAAAAACAAAAAAATTATGTTAGAATCATAAACTTGCTTTGAGTAAGATGGCTGAGTAAGGAGTTACACTTGACTCCTGATACGCATCTTATGATAAAAAAAAAAAATTGAATGTGGAAGCATGTTTTTCTTTAGATTTCATAAAATAATTGAAGCAAAATGATTTACATTTTGAGATTAATTAGTTTGGCAACACATATTTGAATTGGATAGATTAGATTTGATAAAAATATTACCTGTGAGATTTTGAGCCTTATTATTATTTTCTTTCATGTGTGATTTTCATCCATGGAATATGTTACTTCAGAACTTGCATTGATTCTTTTTGAAGCTACATTTTCACATGAATTGTACAAAAATGATTGAGGCACTGTTTTTCTTGAACAAACCACTTGGCCAAATAACCAAACCATATAATTTTATCCTTTGATCAGCCCTTTGAGCCGATTAGCCTTTTCTTCTTTTTAGCTCACCACAAATCAAAAAAAAAAAAACAACTTTGTTTGACCATAGTAGGTGAGGAATACTGGATTTATCATACCATAAGTGTTTTAATAAGTGTGGGGGAGATTATTGTTGTGTTCATCAATATCATGGTTGAAAAAAAAAACTGAAGCAATAAATTAATAAATAAACTATTATATTGAAAAAAAAAAGAAAAAAAAAAAGAATAAAGAAGTGATATCTGTTTCTCACACTTGCACTTAGACTCAGTTCTCAATCCTCACCATTTTCCTTGGTCGAACATTGTATCTCTTCAATATATCATTTCATCTTTCTAATCCCGTTATAACCAGAATAAAGACCTCTTGATTTGTGCATTGCATGTGTACATAGTAGTAGAGAAGTAGAAGATATGCAAGCCTATGATAGTTCATCTTTCATGGATTGAATTTGAGAGAAACACTTACCAAATCAAACACTTGAGAGATTCAGAGTATATCATGTGAGGTTTTATCTTTCTCAATCTATGTTTTTCAAATTAAAGTTGCCTTTCTAAGTAATTTCAAAAATGTGATGAAAGAATGCTTCATGAAATTTTGTGAATTCTTGAGAAATCAACTCAAAACTTTGATGTTCTTTCATAAAAAAAAAAAAAAATTAGTCACCAATCGTTAACTTAAGTTTGCCCGAGACGTGAAAAAGATAAGTGTGGGGGAATTGGATAAGCATAGATTTCATAAATAATTATCTCTCACTTTTATCTCATTAAGACTTCTTATTTGTTCAATTAAGTGATCTTTTTCATATTTTATGAGTTTGGGTTCATATGAAGTTTAATTGAATTTCTTTGCTTACCCGATTAAAATGACACTATTATAGTATTTTGAGCATAATAGGAGTTTTAGACATCCAAAAATCATGAAATCTATCTTGAATGAAAGCTTAAAGAAGTGTTCACAGTTACAAAGCAAGAGCAGACTCTAAATGGGATGTTTAGTACTCCGAAATTATCTCAAAAGATGAGATAGTGTTGCTGACGTGGAATTTGAACAGTGTGCAAAGATCCGGCCATATCTTGAGATAAAGAAGTCATATTGAGATGAAATTAAATCTGTTGGACAGCTAAGATCCGGGGCTACAACTTTTGTTCAGACATGAAGCTCTAATTCGGACATGTGAACATCCGACATTGCGGTACAAGAAAGTCAAAATTGTTGTGCTAATTGGTGACAAAAATTCAAAAGTGTTTTGCATTTTCAATAAAGCCCATGTGAAAGCAATAAAAGGGTAGAAAAGTAATATTCTACATGGTGACTTTCTGAAGATGATGCCTCACAAATCCTCCATAAATAGAAGGGTTTACAAGAGGAGAAACACACCATTTTGGAGATTAACTCCAATACCATTTTCCATCTTTCTTTCTTTCTTGTTAGTTTGCCTCCTACATGGAAGGCTTAGGTTTTCTTTCTTGTTAGTTTTCCTCCTACATGGAAGGCTTAGTTTTTCTTTATTGTTAGTTTGCCTCCTACATGGAAGGCTTAGTTTTTCTTTATTGTTAGTTGCCTCCTACATGGAAGGCTTAGGATTTATTTGTTGTTAGTTGCCTCCTACATGGAAGGCTTAGGATTTATTTGTTGTTAGTTTGCCTCTTTCCTTGTTGTTTGTTTGCCTCCTTCATGGAAGGCTAGGTTTGTATTTTCAATTCAAGGATTCAAGCTATTTTCATTTTAACTTTGAGGTCTTGATCTTTATTTACATGCTTATTAAGTGGTTTCTACTCTACTTCACTATATTCTTCAATTTTATTCTTTAATCAAAGTTTGATCGGTTGACATATTTTGATTAATGCATAATTGATTTATAATTGGCTTTTGATTGGTAAATCATTTTTCAAAAGTTTGAAGAGTAGAAATTAAGTAATTGAATTGAAGGTTTTCATTTTATTACTTGCTTCAACTGAATTCTGATTGTGTAATTGGTTTAGATAAAAGATTAAGTGGTTACTAAATCTTCTTGATCATAATCAATTGAATCCTGAGAGGTTTCTCAGTAGAGAATTCAAGGATCATTTTAGGGGTTCCAGATGATCCTAGGTTGATAAACACAATGCATGATTTTAGTGATCAATGATTAGTTAAGAAAATAGCCTCTGAATTCCTTGAGTTGATAATTGTTAAGTGAAATTAATTTCATTCTGTATTTTGCATATAGAACTCAATATCAATCTTTACAAAATCCCCCTGTTCTAATTTTCTCCTTATTTGCTTAAGAATCTGAAATGGTCTTTGGGAGATGACCTAGGTTGCACCTTATACTATACCAATAGTTTGGGGAAAATCTAGAAATTATTTTTGTGCGTTTGCGACGAGCGTGTCACTCCACCCGTGCTCACCCATGCGTGCACCACGTAGCATTGGAGGCGGACTATCTAGGGTATGAATCCACATAGTTTGTGAGACGCTGTTCTTGCGTCTAAATTCATTGGTCACGACCAAGCAACATGGGAGTCCAGATCAAGACAAAATGGACATTTATATATTGGTTTTCAGACGGATCTTATGAGCCTTATTGAAAGGTGTCCTTACATGCATTCGTCCCTAAAGATGACGATGGCTATGGCCCCTTCATGTACTACTGGCGTACACCGCCATCAATGTAGAGACCATGCAGAATTTGTTGAAGGAAGGGTAGTTCAACATCCTTTAACTTCACAACAACCCCAAGGGTTTTCAGGTGGGTGTATGAACTCGAGTCAGCTAGTTGCACCAGGCATGGTTCAAGAGAATCTGACCCCAAACAGCCATGCCTACTCACCTTATCCTGATGAAGATGAGTGTGGTCATTCCTCGATGCCAACGCCCTGACCCTGTTGTATCCCTTAGCATGATGAAAGGGCTGCACATAAATCGTATCCCAAATGAATGGCCAGTTTATCATAGGATATAGGTTCATCTTGCACAAGCTTGAGTGGGTATTAAGCAAGCTTAGTGAAAATCCCAGCGCGATCGTTAATCAAGTGGTCTTGAGAAGATCGAGCATCAACCTTAACGAGATCACGTTCAACCATGCAGGCGCTATGCGCCATTCAACGTGAAGCAACGACATTTCCTTCACATATTAACCAGGTTCGTAAGTGTCTGATCCAAACTCAAGGTCAGCTTAGTGGTTGGTATGATTCACCCCGAGTACAGCGGCCATAGGTTCGAGTCTCGCGCGCTGCCGTTTGCTTAAATTGCTAGCTCAAATGGTCAGTTCAATTAGAGCCTACCCAGGGTCCCGATTTCGGTCCCTGTAGGCGACCCCTTTTTAAGATTAATTCTTCTTTCTAAATTGTGTAATTGAGTTTAATCCTTTCCCTTGATTTTTAACTCATGTATTTGTTCAAATCAAATTTCCTTCTTCGAGTATCAATTCAAATTCAAATCAAAGCTCTTTTTTTTTTAAAAAAAAAGGACAAAATTTCGATTTGGATTCAAATCAAAGTTCCTTTTTTAAAAAAGACAAAATTACAATTCAAATTCGAATCAAGTTTCATTTAATTTGTTCCCGCAAAATTTAATTAAATCCCTTTTTCTTAAAAATCAAAATTTAAATCAAAACAAATCAAATTAAATCCCTTTTTCTTAAAAATTCAAAATTTAAATCAAAACAAATCAAATTAAATCCCTTTTTCTTAAAAATTAAAAATTTAAATCAAAACAAATCATGTTAAATTCCTTTTTCTTAAAAATTCAAAATTTAAATCAAAACAAATCAAATTAAATCCCTTTTTCCTAAAAATTCAAAATTTAAATCAAAACAAATCAAGTTAAATCCTTTTTTCTTAAAAATTCAAAATTTAAATCAAGACAAATCAAGTTAAATTCCTTTTTCTTAAAAATTCAAAATTTAAATCAAAACAAATCAAGTTAAATTCCCTTGTCTGAAAAATTCAAAATCAAATACCAAGTTTAATTTTTTTCTCCAAAACAAATCAGGTTTAAGTCTTTTTCCTCAAATCAAAAACCAAGTTTAAATCCTTTACTTAATTCCTTTAAACCAAGTTGGGTTTAATTCTTTTCTTCAAACTAAATCAAAGTCAAGTTTTCTTTTCTCAAAATCAAATCAATTCCATCGCAATCAAATGTTTTTCAAAATCAAATTCATTTCTTTAGCTTAAATCAATCAATCTTTTTCTACTTAAGCTTATTCCTTTCTTTATCTTTATTACTTTCAAATAAAATTCTTTGATTCTAGGTCTCACGCAATGAACTGGTAGCTTTTTCTACTGTTCGATGCCTAGGAATTCATATGGGTCCCAAATGCAGTCGTAGTTGTCTTAGACCCTGTGCATATATGGACCGAGGATCCTTTTGTAAAATTTCAATAAAAACTTCATTTGCGAATCCCTAAAGTCTCACGCGACGAACCCTAAGCACAAACTGGTAGCTTTTTCTGCTGTTCAGGGTTTAGGAATTCGTATGGGTCCCAGTGCAGCCGTAGTTGTCTTGGATCCTGTGCACATGTGGACTAAGGATTCTCCCTAAAATATTTTCAAAATACTCTAGCCACTTTCAAATATTCCCTTTCAAACAGTTCCAAAGGTCAAGCCTTCGAGCATCATTCATTCTCAAATACCCCTTTTCAAGCACCTTGGAAGGTCAAGCCTTCCCACACTAGAACTACGTAAGCCTTGAGTTTCCCATTGCACCAGGAAATACGTAAGAGCAGGATCAAGTCCTGTCAGGCTAACCTCCATCAAGTATTTATTTTCATGCTAATTAAAGGGATCAAACAAGTTTCAAATAATCACACACTCAGTTTAAGGGTACCGTTCTTCGGAATGGGCGAGTGGGGTGCCTATCACCTTCCCCGCTCGTAACTGACTCCCGAACTTCGAATCTCATCCTCGAGTTAGGATTTTTTCCAAATCTTTTTCCCTTAAATAAAAATTTGGTGGCGACTCCATATAACAAAAAAAATCCTTTAAAAATTTTAGCGAGTTCGTCGTCTCGTCGGAATTACGGTTGCGACACTTATTAACTATCTTGAAAAGGCCAAAATACCTTAGCCCCAGCTTCTGATTCTTTCTAAGTGCCACTGAATTCTGTCTATAGGGCTGAAGTTTAACCAAAATCACATCACTAATCTCTAGTTCCATCGGTCTTCTTTTCTTATCTTCCTAAAACTTCATATACTGTTGAGCTTTTAGCATATTATTCTTCAATTCTTAAAGAATGACATCTCTTTGACAAAGGATTTCTTGTACATGTGAACACTAAATTATGTCCGAGGATAAATTTAAAACCCAAAATAAATTATTTTGTTTTTATTTTAAAATCAAAAAAATAAAAAAAAAAGAATAAAAGAATAAAAAAAGAAAGAAAAAGAAATTTTTAGTTAAGAATTTAGTTAGAAAGTTAATTGAATTAGTTAATGATGGTTAAGAATTAGTTAGAGAAAAAATAAAAAATAAAAAAAGGAAAAAGAAAAATAAAGAAATAATAAAAAGAAAATAAAAAGAGAAATAATGAGAAAACAAAAAGGAGAAGTCCCGCCAAATGTTTCCCTTTCTTTTTTTGAAATTTTATCTATAAATAGGGACTTTCATTTAGTTCAAGAGAGATTCTTCACTTCTAAAAGATTTTAGAATTTCTTGGGAGGAAGAGAGAGAGGAGCACTTTGAGTCATTGAAAGGGGATTTTCATATTTTTTTTTCTAAGAGGAGCACCTAAGAAATTCTCTACCTATGCATTCAATTGAGCACCTCCATGGCCTCCATTGAACCAGCTCTTCATCACCTTCTAAGGTGCTATCAAGTGGCATCGAGGAACATCAATGGAGGTTAGATCCAGCTTTTATTTCGCTTAATTTTCTTGCTTCTCGGATTTTCGAGTTTATCTTCGTTTCTGTTTTTCGTTTTCATTTTTGATCAGTCAAATGATCTCCGATTTTAGTGATTTTTGTTGCGTTCTCTTCGTCCTTATCTCTAGTTTCTGGAATGATATTATTTGTCTAATTTAGATCTGAAATGAAATTTATATAGCCGGATTACTGAAGCATGTTCGTCCTGGTGTGCAAATGAACCTAGCTTGTTTGATTTGTGCATAACTTGCTCATTTCTGGTTTGATTTTTGTCAAATTTGTTTTGTTTCATTTCTATGATCCATATCTTTCAATTTTTTTGTTTTAATTTTTAAGATATACCAAAAAATATTTTCGAAAAATTCTGAGATTTGAAGTCAAATTTTGGCGCCAAATTTTTGAGTCAATTTTCATCTCTGTTTTTCGTTTTCATTTTTTATTGGTCAAATGATCTCCGATTTTGGTGATTTTTGTTGCGTTCTCTTTAATTTTCTCGCTGGTTTTGGAATGATACTATTTGTCTAATTTTGATCTGAAATGAAATTTATATTGCCTAATTACCGAAACATGTTCGTCGTGTGCAAATGAACTTAGCTTGTTTGATTTGTGCATACCTTGCTCATTTCTGGTCTGATTTTTGTCAAACTTATTTTGTTTGATTCCTATGATTCATATCTTTCAATTGGTCAGTTTTAATTTTTTATATCTATGAAAAAAAATTTCAAAAAATTCTGAGATTTGAATTCAAATTTTGGCGCCAAAATCTCTTATGTCTTTAAGGTTCTTGCGTAGATCTTGTTCTTTTAACCTTTTTTAGGTATTATTTTTCATGTGTTGATCCTTCTATATCTATTTCTTTCTGATTTATTTGTGTTTGTATGTCCTCCTTTGAAAAAATTCCTAAGAGTGCATGACCATGTGCATGCATCCTATATGCTAAGTCTACCTTAAGTGATGCATGATTAAGTCATTAAACCTAAAGAATTAAGTGTATGCTTGAATCAAATAAAAAAAAAGACTTAATTCTTACCTTTGAACCTTATGACCTAAGCTAGATTGGAGACAATTGAACAAGGAACATCAATGGAGGTTAGATCCAGCTTTTATTCCGCTTAATTTTCTTATTTCTTCTCGGATTTTCGAGTTCATCTTCACCTCTATTTTACTTTTCTCCTAAATTGTGCAATGGATTCTAACACGAACAAGTAGCATTCCCTACTGTTTCATGTTCTAATTCGTGCAAATTCAAACACGACTTACGACAGTTTGAATTTTGCAAGCACGTCTGTTTCTAAAAAATCATTGCTTTCCTAAAAACGTCTGTTTTAATATTTCTTCAATTGTGCAAACAGATTCTAACACGAACAAGTAGCATTCTCTACTGTTTCGTGTTCTAATTCGTGAAAATTCAAACACAGCTTACGACAGTTTGATTTTTGCAAGCACGTCTGTTTCCAAAAAAATCATTGCTTTCCTAAAAACGTCTGTTTTAATATTTCTTCAATTGTGCAAATGGATTCTAACACGAACAAGTAGCATTCTCTACTGTTTCGTGTTCTAATTTGTATAAATTCAAACACGGCTTACGACGGTTTGAATTTTGCAAGCACATTTGTTTCATAAAAAAATGTCTGTTTCAATTCCTCCTAAACTGTGCAACGAATTCCTATACAAACAAGTAGCATTCTTTACTGCTTTGTGTTCTAATTCATGCAAATTCAAACACGGTTTACGACGGTTTGAATTTTGCAAGCATATCCGTTTCCAAAAATCATTGTTTTCTTAAAAATGTCTTTTTTAATTTTTCATCAACTGTGCAACGGATTCTAATACAAGCAAGTAGCATTCTTTACTGCTTCGTGTTTTAATTCGTGCAAATTCAAACACGGCTT